>CM045580.1:13284449-13861066 GCA_024721215.1 Cheumatopsyche charites | reverse complement strand
TTTGAACGTCTCTTAACGTTTGCTCAGCACTCACACGGCCAGAAGGCGTGTTGAAAACTCATACAGGTCTGTGAACTCTCGTTTACGATAGAAACGCCACAAAATTTCAAACCTTTCCCCGCTCGTTGAGCCGTTGCTTTGTGAATCGATATACGGTGGCTCGAGACGAATTCGTCCATGAGCGTTTCGGACTCGTGGTAAAAACATTCGATCGAAACATTAAAATGGGCATTCACATCGACTTTCTATTATCCTCGATAAATCGCTCTACAGGCCTGTCCAATAAACATTTCGTTTTCGTCTATGAATTCGAACATCGTCCCCTCGTTCTAACATAAGGTCTTTTGCGAGTTTAAATGATGTGCTGAATATGTCTCTCGCTTGCGACAGAGACGCTACATTTCAAGCGCTCTCCGAGCAAATGATCGATACAAACCGGTCTGCGAGCTTACTGACACAGTGCAGTATTTTAAGAGGTCGTAAAGCAGATAGCGGGTTTTCGAAACGCCGTAGATACCGTGAATCGGAAAGGTTCGTGACCGGTTTACACCGAAAGCCTTAACTGCAGCGCGTTAGCTCCGTGCGCAACACGACTAGACTGTTTTTAGCATGTTTACATTTTCAAAAGACAAAATATGTAGTTTTACACGCCACTCGATGACGATTATATCTAGAGCGATTTATCAATCTCTCCTTGCCTATTTTGACATATTTTTTGCCAACATTGTCCCTTCCTTTCCGGGTCCTATCCATAAAACTGAAAATTGATGAACACTCGCAATTTTGATATATGTGTTTGCTTTTCGATTCGATTCCGATATGAAAAGTTCATCTGTTTTCGAGGTTATTTCAGATAACGCTTTACCGCGTGGCGCAACATTCCGTTCTTCCAACGGAACTACTAGAGACATCTATCGGTGTGATGAGCGTAGAAGGTTATGTTCGTTTTCTACTATCAAAGTAGATGTCAAAATACATTCAATTCATTTTATATTCTCAAAAATTTTCTGTACTTAACTTAATTTCGATAAAAGAGGTCACTTGCGCCCTTTGTGAAATTCATTCGTCATCAGTGTGAAATAAACGACTATTCTTTTTCCAATTAGCGACTTCCCATCGCCTTTAAAATAAAGGACACACGTCATGAATATTATATTGTAGAATGAAAATACATTTAATTGATTCTTATTAGCTACTATTAAAAAAATTGAACAGTTATAACTTTTTTCTACTGTATATTTATCTAATCAGTCGGTTTTTTTTTCATAGGTAATATTTCTATTTAATATATGTGTATATTCCATGGTGGCTAGAAGAATATCATTTGCTTGATTTTCAACATTTTCAGACTAATTTTGATTAGTATCTGTATTATTAATTTAGTTAATGCATTCATGGATATATTAATTTTTATCATCGAGTATATTTTGTTTTTAATAAGTTTCGTGTTTTGTAATTTCGGAAACTTTCATGCAGATCAAAAATATTCAAGCATTTCAAACAATTCTGTAGAAAATTTTCATGTTTCCCCCAATACGTTCAATCATAAACTCGAAGAATTCACTTTCAACATAATAAATTCATCTGTATTTCATGAGCATACATGTGTAGCATTTTACTTTACAAACGATTCTCAATCACTAATCAACTCAATTATTAGTGTAATACCAAACACTAAAATTGTTTGCGGCTTATACAACCTAGATTTGAGCCTGAATCATAACATAAACAAAAACGAAAAGGTGTTCAACGTTTTACGAATAGCTTTATTTAAGAATACCGAAAACTTTATGAAATTCTATAATTATAAAATGCATATCACGGCTAGAGATATTTTATTAATCATTTCTAACAATAAATTTAAATGTGATAAGATGAAACATAAATCAACATTCGCAAAATTTCGAAATATTTTCATCCTCCATTTCGAAAGGAGAAGAATACATTTATACGAAATTTGCTTTTATTGCGGAAAACGTTCGGCTAATATGAATTTCCTTGTGAAAATAAATTCAATCGAATCAATGCAGATGATTTTTGAAAAAATATCAGAAACGATCAAACGCAACTTTCTAAATTTCAACAATCATATATTTAAAGTGGCTTTAACACCACACGTTAAAGGATGTGTAAACTCGCATTATCTTCCGATGCCAAATGGATTAAATCTTGTTAGTTGTAGTCAAAAATCTCATTCGACTACTCGTATTATGAAAGAATTGGGAGAACGAATGAATTTTGAAGTTCAATTGATAAACAGAAGCCTTCCAGTTGATGTGTACAATAAAGTGGTTCTGTCTGATTTGGAAAATCACATGATCCATTGGTTTCCCTCGATAAATTATCACGGAGGTGATACAGAAAATGTTTCATTCATTGCCCCAATTTCGCTGTATCCTTATAAAGGAGTTTATTTGCCAAAAAAAGATGTTTTATACTCGAGTATATATTAAATTTATATATTTTTATTTGAATATTGTTTTTTGAGTTCGATATTTGATTTAAGGTGTTGCAGTTTACATTGTATTCAATGTGGCGACATGGATTGTTTTATCAATGACGATTGTTCTTATAGCTATCATTGCCTGGATTTTCAATAATGATAGAGACGTGTCTATATTTTTTGCAATTTTTGTAAAAAAAAAACGAGTTAAATAAACATAAATTTTGACTTGTTCATAAGTTAAATGTATTTTTTATGTTGCAGTCGGTTTCTATTGCGTTGTTGGAACAAGGATCTGATTTTGTCAGCAATATAAGCATTCGCAGAATTTTCTATTCGTGGCTATTGAGCAGTTTGGTTATCAGCACTTATTACAAAACGAAAATCACCGAACTGATGATAACTGGTCCATTAGTTTCATCGAAAACGATTAGTGATTTGGCTAACGAGGGATATATTTTTAATTATCATAAAGTACGTTTAAGTAAAGTCGTTCATAATCTGCCATTAGCAATATGTTTTCTACCTATGCTTTTATTCCATTTTCTATGATTTATCAAACATGATACTCAACACACACATCAAACCAAAAACTATTTATATATTCAATACATTTTTATATGACGACTGAAAAGGCCAAGAGGTACAAGTGATATTTTTGCCAAAATTGAGTTATGTACAAGAATCGCTCATATATTTGATGGCAAAAGGATATAAACGAACTTGGAACGCGTACCGAGACATCAAATCACATGTAGGTACTTTGAACGCCCTTTTCTCGAAATCACTTGCACCCCTCGGTCTTTCCAGTCGTCATATACACTCTTTTAATTTTAAATACTACTTTTATCCATTGAATATTTTCAGGCATACGTTTACCAACCGGAATATTTCGAAAAATCACCGACGCCATCCTGGAAAAAATTCTCGCACCAAAACTTCGAAAAACCCACAGAATGCTCAGTGCCCAACACGATATTCGAAGGCAGAAACGTAATATTCGTAATTCCCGAAACTTTAGTGAAACTTTTAGTGGACATATGCGATGAAAACGACATTGAAAAGTTTCACGACTCAAGAGTCACCTCAGACTCGCTGATGAGCGGCTTGGACCTCTGGATGTTCAGGAAGGACTTTCCACCGGCCGAGTCGCTCCTGAGGAAGTTCCTGGAGTACCAGAGGAGCGGACTGGCTGCTGGATGGAGGTCGACATCCGAAGGTCCTCGAGCCTGGAAGCCGAAGACTGAAGGGCACAGTCATCAGGTCGTCGGGTTCACTGTTTTGACGATGGAGAACGTCTTGGGCGCTTTCGTTTTGTTCGCTTGTGGTTTGTTGTTTAGTTTTGCCGTTTTCGTCGTTGAAGTTGTTTTTCGTAAATGATATGTGCGTACTTGGGATGCGTGAGTTCGAGTCCTATCTTGGTGAGAGTCATATGTCATTTTTCTTAATTGATAAAGTTGGTATGGAGATGAGGTCGTTTCGTTCGAATGTTTGGATTTGTTTGATTTGAAAAAAGAGTTAATTTAACGCCTTACGAAACGGTTCCGCAAACGATCATTGCCTACACCATTCATATGTTTCGATTAAATTCGAACTATTTAGTGACATCTATGTGCACGAATTTACTCTTCGGAGTAGTTTGCCTAATGGCGAGTTGTCTTCACTATATAGTGAATGATATTAATTAATGATAATTGGGTAGAAATTACCTCTAAAATATAAAAAAATAAATGATGTTTTGAATTTTTATTCTGTGCTTTTGTTATTTATTATTTTGATTTAATTAATAATTTTGAATTTAGTATTATTATTACGAAGGAAGTCCACCGTCTTACTTTTTAACAGCATCCCAAATCTATGTCAGCTTGTTAGGCCGGCCTAGTTGGGTACCAGTAAAACTAGGCGAAACTACTAGCGCCACATTTACGTTTATAGGGAACTCTGAATTTAGTGTGTTAATTAGAAAAGTATTAAGTGTATCTAATATTATATTTTTTTCATCTACTATAAGTCAAGTACATATGTACATATATTTAAATATTAATATCTATCTGAATAAAATTTGAATTGTAATCAATATTTTATGCAAATACAAAAATACCTATAATTTCTTATTGTTATTCTTAAAATTAAATAATTTATAAAGAATTTGTTTAATTAAATAAATATAATAATAATTTTAATCATTCTTACTCATGCATTCATATAAAATACACAAATATAATTTATCTTATCGATCGTTTTTTTATTGCCATTTATGGTTTATCACTGCCATCAAGGAATACGACGATGCGATAACAAATAGAGCAATTTAAAAATTATCCAATTCATCATAATGGATGGATAAATTCAAATTATCTGTCGTAAAAATCAATATTCGAAACAACTTAAGATTTCAATGATAAGTAGTGAAAAATAAGCGAAAGAAGAAGTTCTGAAAATGATATCTAAAATAATGAAAAATTACTCATCCAATGAAATTAATTAGAATTGCATTGTAATTTCATCATAGTTATATTAAAATATATTTTTTCGATTTACAAATGTATGTGTCATAGTTCAGCACTCATCAATCGAATTTGATATATTATATTAAACACATCTAATATGAAAAAAAAATTAAATAGAAGCATAATACAGACAGGTTCTAATTTTGGATATGGTTTGTATTAATTCGGTTCTGACTCGATTATGTAGACACACAATATTAAAACAACTGGTTGATTTTGTTCAATTCATATTCAGTGTGTAATCGAATTTCGTTTCGGCTGGACGTATTCGCTATACGAATAATTTTAAGGTAATATACCCATTTATATACAATTTATAAAATAACTGCAATTATAATAGCTTCATCGGTTTTTATTATTTGCTATCATGTGAAATTTAGTTTGGGAGAATCTCATAGTTGAGATAATAAGCCACATCCTGTTCACGTTCATATTTTTGACTCGTTTCAATGAAAAATATTCATTTGAAACAATTTTTATAAATATTTTTTGACTTTAAATTCATATTAAATATATTATTCGATATTTATTGAAAATTGATTGAAATAATTTGAAATTTTATCAGCATAAAAATTCTGTATATATGTACAATTAGAAGTACTACAAAATCAAACTTTATATTTTATTCGATAAGATATCAAAAGCGATTCTGATAAATTTGTTTAAATTGAATATTTCCAAAAAATATGAGTAATCGTAGTTCAGTGATTATTTTTCCAGATCATGGAGATCACATGTGTTGATCTCATATTGTTCTTCGTCGGCTTATTAGTTGCTTTATACTTTTACGGAACTAGAACATATGGACATTTCAAAAACAAAGATGTTAAATACGAAACACCACCTTTGCCATTCTTCGGAAGCACAATCGGAATATTTTTCAGAAGAGAACATTTCAAAGATTTCATGAAAAGACACTACGAATCATGCGGAGACGATAAGTTAGATATATATTATATTTTCACGTAAAATAGAAATTTATAACGATTTATTTCAGTTAAGATTAAAATATTTATGTCTGATTCAGATATATAGGACTTTTTGAAGTACAGAGACCGTTGATTTTATTAAAAGACACCGAACTTATCAAAATGATTGGGATAAAGGAATTCGATCATTTTCACAATCATAGAGCAGTCATAACTGAAAAACACGATCCTTTATTTGGAAAAGCACTTGTGTCGCTCCAAGGTACGTTCGAAATATTTATTAAATAAATAAAAACGAATTAACATTAAAGCAATTTTATATTTTAGACGAAAAATGGAAAGATATGCGCGCCACTTTAAGTCCAGCTTTCACCAGTTCCAAAATGAAGAATATGTTCGTATTGATAGAGGAATGTGCTCAAAATTTTGCTAATTTCTATGTAAAACAATCTGAAACGCAAGGTTCATATTAAAAATATATATAAAAATTAAAATGCATATCCGCTTGTGAAATATACGTTTTGTATTTTTCAATAGAGAACAACATTATCGAAATAGAAGCGAAAGATTCGTTCACAAGATATACAAATGATGTAATAGCAACATCTGCTTTTGGTTTGAAGATAAACTCACTCGAGAACAGAGATCATGAATTTTACAATTTAGGCAAAACGGCTACAGATTTCAGCGGATTGACTTTGATCAAATTCGCTCTCAGTGCTTTTTTCCCTCGTCTATTCATCGTAATCGAATAAATTGATAACATTGATTGAACGAGGAGAATATTTCCGATCGAAATGATAAATTATTTTCTTCACAGATGCTGAAATTGACTCTTCTTCCCGCCAAAGTGACGACGTTTTTCAGAGAATTAGTGCAATGTACGATGGCCAATAGGGAAAAAACTGGTGCAGTTCGTCATGATATGATCGATTTGCTGATGCAGGCTAAGAAAGGTTCTTTAAAACATGAAAATGATGGAGCTGAAGCTGAAGTCGAAGGCTTTGCCACCGTCGAAGAATCCGCTTTGGGAAAACGAAGCGTTAGCAGAAGTGAGCTGAAAATGTTATTTTCCAATATAAAAGCTAATGCATGTGCATTTAAAACAGTGAGATTATCTAATATTTTATTTAGATTGGAGCGACGATGATTTGGCAGCTCAAGCATTAATATTTTTTATCGGTGGATTCGAAACTACTTCGAATATGCTTATTTTCTTCTTCTACGAAATGATAAGAAATCCTGATATACAAGCGAAACTTCACGAAGAAATCGATGAGTTTGTCAAAAACAAAGATGGAAAAGTTACATATGACGATATGAAAAATTTGAAATATCTAGACATGGCCATTTCAGGTAATTTTTATTAATAAATATATCGTAAAATATGTAATTTCAATATAAAATGTGTTGTTTCAAGAAACACTTCGAATGTGGCCTCCAGCGATTGCAACGGATCGTCTATGTTCTAAGGATTTCGAATTGCCACCTCCTAATGAAAATAGCAATCAAAAATATCAGGTTTGTCTTTGTGTATTAGATTAAGGATTTAAATCGATAAATTAATTAATGGATGTTATGAATATTTCTCGATTTAACCATAATAGATCAAAAAGGGTGAAGCTGTATGGATTCCATTCCACGCTCTTCATCATGATCCGAAATATTTTCCGAATCCAAGTCAATTCAATCCGGAAAGGTTTTCAGATGAAAACAAATCTTCAATAGATCCTGCTACTTATTTGCCATTTGGTATTGGTCCCAGAAATTGTATCGGTTTGTGAATTTTACAATTAAATAATTTAACCTTTTCAACTCTTGAGAATTTTTCAAACGGAGGTGTGGAAAATGAAAATTGTCCAGTTTTACTCGACTTGGAGTTGAAAAGGTTAAATAATATGATAATAATATTTTTCATTCATTTTTATATTTATAATTTATTTTTGCAGGTTCCAGATTCGCACTTTTGGTTGGGAAGTTGATAATTTTCCACGTCATGGCTAAATTTGAAATTGTACCCACGAAAAAAACTCAAATTCCAATCAAATTGTCGATGTCTTCTATTAATTTCAAAGCTGAAGATGGAATACATATTGGATTAAAATTGAAAAATAATTGAGTGTCAACATAAATATTCTATTTATCTTTTATATAAGAATGAATTTGCATACATTTGATATGCTTTAGTCTACTAATTGTGATATGAGTATTATACTTTTTTTTTAATTGTGATTGTTGCGATTTTCACACTGCTTATTTTCACTATATCATGAAATTTTTTCACCAAATACAAAACTAATTTGTACTTTAACGTTAATTTTATATAAATAAATATATTTTGTAATATTCAAGCCAATTTTTATTTTATTTTATAAAGCTTTATTCAATTGGACAAGTTTTTGGGAATCATTGGTTAACTGGTTCTATTAGTCAGTATTGCGTCGTTCGCAGTTTGTTGTGGACGCGGATTTCGTTCAATAGATTTGAAACTGAATTTTTCTAAGTAAATAATGTTATAGTGTACTTATAAATTATTTTTGTACAAAATGGAGATAACATACGTAGATATAATTGTGTTTTTAACTGCGTTTCTGGCTGTACTCTATTATTATGGAATGAAGCCGTTTAAACACTTTGTAAACACGGATGTGAAATTCATACAACCAAAATATCCATTATTAGGGTCGTTAGATAAACTAGTTTTTAAAAGCGTACATATATACAAATTCATAGATGATATGTACAGGAAATATCCAGATGAAAAGTAAATATTGAAACAAAACTTGCATTTTAACGTCGTTTCATTCATTTGAATTTCAATCATATTTTTTAAAGATATATAGGTATCTTCGAAGGAACAAGACCATTGGTTTTCGTAAGAGATTTAGATCTTATTAAACAAATTGGAATCAAGGATTTTGATTATTTTCACGATCATCGTCGTGTAATAAATGTAGAAGAAGATCTGCTAACCGATGTATTATTTAACATGCAAGGTGATTTTTTTCTTATTTTTATAACGTTTTATATCACATATGAATGATAATTATGTACGTATATATGTATTATACATATTTTCAATTGAATTTAGGTGAAAAATGGAAAGAAATGCGAGCTGCTTTGAGTCCAATGTTCACAAGTTCCAAAATGAAAAACATGTTTCCGATCATTAACGATTATGCTAAAGAATTTTCCGAATATTTTGCAGATGACAAGAACACAAACGGTATTTTATATTTTGAAAATCATCAAAAATATATAGAAAAATTGATAATTTATCATGATTACAGAGAATGGATTGGTTGATGTCGAATTGAATGACGCTTTAACTAGATATACAAATGACATCATAGCAACATCTGTTTTTGGATCGAAAGTCAATTCGTTGAAAGAAAAAGAAAACATATTTTACAAAATGGGAAAACTTGCCACCGATTTTTCGGGACTTCAATTATTGAAGTTCATGGGTTACTTTGTATGTTCGAAAGTTATGAATGTACGTAAAGTTTGATCGGAGGAATTTGTTTTTCGAAAATTAGATCGATTTTAGCATTTATTTTTAACATACGATAAACAATATATTAAATTTTAGGTATTGCAAATTAGATTGACTCGGCCTTCTGTCAATAATTTTTTCACCAAAATCATAATCGACGGGATTGAAAATAGGGAAAAAACTGGAATGATTCGTCAGGATATGATTCACATGTTGATGTTGGCGAAACGAGGATCACTGGAACAAGAAAAAGAAAACGGAGATTTAAAAGAGACAGGATTTTCAACAGTAGAAGAGTCGTCTATTGGAAAAAGGCAAATAAAGAGAAGTATGCTGATATATTTGAAGAAAATGACGACTCGATTATTTCCGAATCTCTAGGCTGATTTTTTTCTTCAGAATGGACTGAATGCGAATTAGTCGCTCAAGCTTTTATGTTTTTCATTGCTGGATTTTCTACAACTTCTGGAGCACTGTTTTTTTATATTTATGAAATGATTCGCAATCCCGATATCCAAAAGAAGGTCCAAAAAGAAATCGATGACATTTTAGCCGAGTCCAATGGAAAACTCACATACAGCGATATTCCAAAATTTAAATACATGGATATGACTATTTCGGGTAGATATATTTCAATGCAATATTCGTACAATGTGATAAAAAATATTTTGATTACATCGATTTATTTTAGAGACATTAAGAATGTGGCCTCAACAACCTCATATGGATAGAGTTTGTGACAAAACTTATAAGCTTCCACCGCCGAATGAAAATTCTAAAAACTCATATGAGGTTGTTTCTAAATTTGAACGTCGAAATAATCAATATTTAATTAAAAAAATATAATTGATGATATATACAATTTATTAGATTCAGAAAGGTGATACAATATGGATACCATCCTACTCGCTAATGCATGATTCAAAATATTTTCCGGATCCGGAAAAATTTGATCCCGAGAGATTTTCTGAAGAAAATAAGCACTTGATCAATCCCTCAGCTTATATTCCATTTGGAATCGGACCCAGAAACTGCATCGGTAATTTTCTTGTATTGAATTAGATTTAAATATTATATAAGTTTTATCGCTTCGCTTAATTTGTTACAGGTTCTCGATTTGCGCTGTTGGAAATGAAATTGCTTATATTTCATATTTTATCGAGATTCGATGTCGTTGAGACCGAAAAATCAGATATTCCAGTAAAATTAAATATGGGAATGGCAATGATTATCCCCACGAATGGTTTATGGGTTGGACTGAAAAGAAGGAAAACATGAAAATTTCAAATAATTCGAATTCATAATTTTCAATACGCAACATAAAATTATTGAGAAGCATTTACATTTTGAATTCAATAAATATTTTATAAATTCTCCAAATGATATTTCATTTGATAGTATATGAATGTTGAGAGCCATTGCTTCATAGTTTAGTTCATCAGTATTAAGTCGTCAGCGGTTCAATTTGTACGTCGATTTTGTTCAATGACATTGAAACAATATTCAATGTTATAAAGTTGAGTCATAAGTGTTATAAGTATATTTAACACAAAATGGAGATAACGTATGTAGACGTAATTGTATTTTTAACCGCATTCTTGGGCGTGTTATATTATTATGGGATGAAACCGTACAAACACTTCGTAAACACAGATGTGAAATATATACAACCAAAATTTCCACTGATAGGATCTTTGGATAAAATAATTTTACAAAACAAACATGTATACCAATTTGTAGAAGAAATATATCGGAAATATCCCGATGAAAAGTATGCGACCGAAGGATATTTGTTTGTTTATAATTATTCAAATTTTAATCGTGATTTTATTCAAGATACATAGGAATTTTCGAAGCGACTAGGCCGTTGATTTTTGTAAGAGATTTGGATATTATTAAACAAATTGGAATCAAGGATTTTGATTATTTTCATGATCATCGCTGTGTGATCAACGTAGAAAATGATTTGTTTACAGATCTACTGTTTAACATGCAAGGTTATTCATTCATTATTCAACATTATTCATTATTATGTTGTCTTTTGCATCATATGTAAATAAGAATCATGTAAATATTTCCGATTGAATTTTCAAATAGGTGAAAAATGGAAGGAAATGCGAGCTTCTTTGAGTCCAGCGTTCACGAGTTCGAAAATGAAAAACATGTTCCCGATAATTAACGACTGTGCTAAAGAATTTTCCGATTATTTTTCAGATAATCAAAATACAAACGGTATTTTATATTTCGAAAATTAATTAATTTTAATTAAAACTAATTAATTTATTACGATTACAGAGAATGGATTGGTTGAAGTCGAATTGCAAGACACTTTGACCAGATACGCAAACGATGTCATCGCGACTTCGGTTTTTGGATTGGAAGTCAATTCTATGAAAGAAAAGGAGAACGCGTTTTATAAAATGGGAAAACTTGCCACCGATTTTTTGGGATTCCAATTATTCAAGTTCTTGTGTTTCTTTCTGTGTCCGAAAATCATGAATGTAAGTTTAATTAAATGCAGTATATTCTCAAAAATACATTTATTTAACTAATCTTAAAAGATATACATAAATAAGAATAGATGTGCTTGCTTTGATCTCTCTGTAACTCATTATGATTGAGCCAGTCCCTGACTACGAACATTCGAAAATCCACGGAGCAGAGATGGATGTATGTCTTGTTGTATGTCTGTCTCTGTTCTACAGATGTTTTGGTAGTTCGAAGAGAAAGACCGACTATTTTAAGATATGATGTTGTTTTCGTAAAGAAATATAAATTCAAAAATGTCAGATAGTTCATATGTTTTTCTTATTCTAAAAATCGGTATGCGGATTCATTATGCACAAAACTTGTAGGCGTTATATGAATATACTTACATATATTTATGATTCTAAAACTTATGATAATAATGAAATATTTCGTATATTTTTAGGGACTGCAAATCAAATTTACTCGCTCTTCAGTCAAAAAATTTTTCACCAAAATCGTGATTGACGGTATTGAAAATAGAGAAAAAAACGGATTGATTCGTCAAGATATGATCCATCTGTTGATGCTGGCGAAACAAGGATCACTTGAGCATGAAAAAGAAACTAAAAATTTAAAAGAAACAGAATTTTCAATCGTGGAAGAATCTTCGATTGGAAAGAAACAAATAAAGAGAAGTGTGAACATTTTAAAATAAATGATGATTCTTTTATTTCTGATTATCTATTATTAGAATTTGGTTCTTTTTTCAGAATGGACTGAATGCGAATTAGTAGCTCAAGCTTTCATGTTTTTTTTCGCCGGATTTACGACAACTTCTGGAGTTCTTTTGTTTTATATTTATGAAATGATTCGCAATCCGGATATTCAGAAAAAAGTGCAAAAAGAAATCGACGACTTTTTAGTTGAGTCTGATGGGAATCTCACGTACGGTGATATTCAGAAATTTAAGTATATAGATATGACTATTTCAGGTATACTTTAGTGAAATGTTTGATATCAAATATATTACCTTTTAATTTAAATGGTTTATTTCAGAGACGTTAAGAATGTGGCCTCAACAGCCTAATATGGACAGAGTTTGTCATAAGCCATATAAGCTTCCACCACCGAATGAAAACTCTGAAAAATCATATGAGGTAATATTCAAATTTGAATGCTAGACCATTCAATTTTTAATATAAAATAATGAGTAATATAATATGCAATTTATTAGATTCAAAAAGGTGATCTGATATGGATACCGTCTTACTCTCTATTGCACGATCCCAAATATTTTCCGGATCCGGAAAAGTTCGATCCAGAAAGATTTTCCGAAGAAAATAAACATTTGATCAACCCCACAGCTTATATTCCTTTTGGAATTGGGCCCAGAAATTGTATAGGTGATTTTTTCCAGATCCAAGAATTGAAAATAATTATCACTTAAATTATACTTACATATCTTTTCAATTTGTTGCAGGTTCTCGTTTTGCACTTTTGGAAATGAAATTGCTTATTTTTCATATTTTCTCAAAATTTGATATTGTCGCAATCGATAAAACAGATATTCCTATAAAATTGAATAAAGGGATGTCGAGCATTATGCCTGAAAATGGTTTCTGGGCAGGATTGAAAAGAAGGAAAGTGTGATGAATTTCTATATTGATTTATATTTTTTGTAATAATATATACTTAAAATATATACATGCGTATTTTTTTCAAATTCATGACCTTTATTATTTTGATAAATGAAAAAAATTTGAACACCACTGATTGTGTTTAATAGGCGATCGCTTTATTTGGAAACACATATGTTAGTATTGAGTCATCTACGGAGCTAGCATAACATTGCACATTCGTGAGTGAATTTTCAATTTGTACACTTGAATGATTCTAATATACCAATTTAATTTTCAACTCGACGAATTGTAACATGAAATTTTTAGAAAATGGTCTCCTTAACCTTAATCGACGTCCTAATATTTTTCATTGCGTTTCTGGCCGTGTTGTATTATTATGGAATGAAACCGTATCATAATCATTTCGAAAAAACTGGTGTGCAATATATAAAACCCAAATATCCGTTTCTTGGATCGCTGTATCCGATCTTCTTGAGAACGAAACATTTCTATGAATATTTTGAAGAAGTATATTGGAAATATCCCGACGAAAAGTATGTACTTGTGCTTTATTTTTGGTCTGTTAAATGTTTATGTTATTGATTTATTTCAGGTATATAGGTCTTTTTGAAACGAAAAGACCAATATTGATGATTAAAGATTTGGATCTTTTGAAGCAGATTGGTATTAAAGATATTGATTATTTTCACGATCATCGAAACCCTATAGATAGTGAACATGACTTATTCGGCAATATATTATTCAACATGAAAGGTACACGTTAAATTTTAATTTTTAAAAATATATTTTTACATACGTTTTCTTTGGAATTAGGTGAAAAATGGAGAGAAATGCGAGCAGCTTTAAGTCCAGCATTTACAAGTTCTAAAATGAGGAATATGTTTTTATTTATAAACGAATGTGCTGAAGAAATGACAGAGTTTTTGTCAAACGAAAAAGATGTAAAAGGTATATTTGAAAAATTTTGTTTTCATTTGAGAATATAGATAGATATGTTTTTATATTATAATCATACTTTTATGATATGTTGAAGAAAATGGTTTGATAGAAGTTGAATTCAAAGATATTCTTTCGAGATATACAAATGATGTAATTGCATCATCTGTTTTTGGATATAAGGTGAATTCTCTAAAGGACAAAGATAATATATTTTATAGAATGGGAAAGATGGCTTCGAACTTTAAAGGTTTTCAAATGTTCAAATTTTTCTGTTTCTTTATATTTCCATCGATAATGAAGGTACATTATTCTTTTATCGGATTTTAATAACAATTTATTGTATTTATGTTAAATACTTGTATTATTTGTAGAAATTGGGAGTTAAATTCACGAATCCAGAGACGTCGACGTTTTTTAGAAAACTTGTAACTGAATCTATCACTGAAAGAGAAAAAACTGGATTAATAAGGCAAGATATGATACATTTATTAATGTTAGCAAAGAAAGGATCATTAGAACACGAAGATACTAAGGAAACTAAGGATGCTGGTTTTGCAACTGTAGAAGAATCTTCACTAGGAAAACGAAAAATTAAACGAAGTATGAGTAATATTCATTGAGTGTAATTTGCACGTATTTTTTATTCTACTTACAAAATTTCGACTGAATTATATAGCTTTTTGTTTATAAAATTTCAGAATGGACAGAAACTGAATTGGTTGCTCAAGCGTTCGTATTTTTCATCGCTGGCTTTGAAACTACGTCCACAATGATGACTTTCTTCTTTTATGAAATGGTGAAAAACCCTGAAATTCAAATCAAACTTCAGAAGGAAATTGACGAATTCATTATCCAATCGAACGGAAACTTTACGTACGACGATATTCAAAAATTGAAATACTTAGACATGGTTGTATCAGGTCGAGTTGATTTTTGATTCTAAATTATGTTTTAGTACATAATTATTTTTTTAAATTTATATGTGTATTATACATTTAAAGAAACCTTACGGATGTGGCCACCTTTGGCCAGTGTGGATAGAGTTTGCTTCAAATCATATACGCTTCCTCCTCCTAATGAAAACAGCAAAAAATCGTATGAGGTATGTATGTTTGGGTATAAAAATATTTTTATTAATAATTTTCATCTTATCGAGATTTAATTTTAATTGAATTACAGATTAAAAAAGATGAAAACGTATGGATACCTATTTACTCATTGATGCACGATCCAAAATATTTTCCGAATCCGGAAAATTTCGATCCAGAACGATTTTCAGATGAAAACAAAAATTCAATCAACCCTATGACTTATTTACCTTTTGGAGTTGGGCCCAGGAATTGCATAGGTATTTCTTATATCATGAATTAAAATATTTAATGAGAAATTTGATATATAATATGACATACGATCATTTTTAGGATCTCGATTCGCTCTATTGGAAGCCAAATTGTTCATTTTCCACATATTGTCTAAATTCGATATCGTGCCAACAGGAAAAACGAAAATTCCCCTTAAACTTTACAAAGGTTCTTTGGCTCTGATGCCAACATATGGTGTCTGGGCTGGTTTAAAATTAAGAAAAAAAAACTGATTAAACTCATTATTGACCAAATTGATAAAATACATGTTGAAAAATAAGAGTTTAATCTCATGTAATAACATTTTTTTATCATTGTGGTTTTATTTTGATAAACTGAAATTCGAAACGCAAACAAAATTACAAAACTCATTATCAAATGAAGGTGAAATAAATTTTATATATGATATTTTTAACATTTTTTCATTGGCTAACTTATGTCTCATTGAATAAATTCAATTATATATTTCGTTAGACGTAAAATGCTTACATTTAAAAATCAAAAGTACTATTAACTAATAGCAAACAGTACTTTAATATCTGCATTTGTATTTTCCGATGCATTTTGATTTAAATAATGCATCGAGTAGGTTGTATTTGTGATAGGAATGTTAATTTAAGTGTCAAGGCTCACAGGGATTTCTTAAACGATTTAATCGGCAATTCAAGTCTGTATTAATTGCAATCATATGAAATTCATCGTAATCTCAAAAAATATTGATATTACATTCATATATGATGCTTATATATCTTTACAAATAATATCACATAAAAAATATGTTTTGATAAGATAAACTGTATCACGATAGCAACATCAGTTGTATTTCAAAATCAAATGTGATAGTTGGATTTATATTTAGTAACTAGGTACATTTTACGTGTTGAGTTTTACAAAGTGCATTTTTCGTATCAGCGATCTAAAAATTTATTAAAAACGCAATATTTGAGAGCTTATGTTTTTTTTCTGTGTTTGACCTCGAATCGAGGTCGTTTTGTTATATCATTAGTGATGGCAATTGTAATCGGAGGACCAGAGAACAATTGAAACCACTTTAGCGTTCATACTTGTGTGTACTGCGCATATACAATGTATACACGTGATAGAGTAGATATAATATAGTATTATATTATTTACTTTTCGAATTACGAGTGAATTTGTTTAAGAGAATGTTAATTTTCATCTCATGCTTACCCACAAGAGAAATAACGCGCTTGCGATAGTCTGACAACAAAATAACGCAATCGTTCGAAATTTTTGTGTTGAATCATTTAAGATTCATTTAACTTCCCTGATCATTTATTGTGTGTACTTATAACAATAAACTCATCTTGATTACTTGATTTAGATAATATTAGTTTAGGTGGAAGATTGATAATTCGAAACAATTACAATTGAACATGATGACATCGTGTGAAATCTGTTTCAATAAATACTATATGTATGTAATACGAAAACGAATCATTTACCTGTAAGTTGTTTTCGCAGTGTGTTGTAAACTTTTAAAACAGTTGGACGTGTTCAGTGTCGTTTTTTTATATCAAATATTTTGACATAACTGGTTTGAAAGAAGTTTTTTACTTGATCTAAAAAAATGGCTTTGACATATGTGGATTTAGTTATATTTTTGATAGTATTTTTCGCCGTTCTCTATTACTATGCCTTCAAACCATACAAACACTTCAAAAATACCGGTGTTAAGCATTTAGTTCCAACGATTCCTTTAATGGGATCTATGGGAACTGTGCTGCTGAGGAAAGAAAATTTCATAACGTTCTTCAAAAGGATGTACACAGCATTTCCCGATGAAAAGTACATAAATGAAACATTTTGATAGTTGTTTGGTATGAAATATTTATTTATAACATCACACACTTACAGATACATAGGAATGTTTGAAGGAACCAAACCCATGATTCTTATAAAAGATCTTGAATTACTGAAAAAAGTAGGAATCAAAGACTTCGATAGTTTTCATAATCATCGCACTTTTATGGTACCAGATGAAGTCGACTTGTTTGCTAGCAATTTGTTTGCTATGCAAGGTGAAATACATAAGTTTATAATATCGCTTCATAAAATAAACCAATATATTATTGCAATTAAAAAATATTCGAAACAGGTGAAAAATGGAGAGAAATGAGAGCTTCACTTAGTCCAGCTTTTACGAGTTCCAAAATGAAAAACATGTTCGTTTATATTGAAGAGTGTGCAAGAGACGTTGCCCTGTATTACAACGAAGAAAAAGATATGAAAGGTGATTATTATTATTATATAAAATATTTCAATCTTTTGTAACAAGTTGAAGGAATAAAACGTTATTTTAACATATTTAGATAAGGGTATCGTTGAAATAGACGTGAAAGACACGATCACTAGATACACCAACGATGTCATTGCATCCTCAGCTTTTGGAATTCAAGTGAATTCTCTGAAAGAAAAGGATAATGAATTTTATAAACTGGGAAGATTAGCTAGTGATTTCGGTGGAATTATGATGTTCAAATTTATCGGTTTTTCTTTAGTTCCGGGTTTGATGAGAGTAAGTGAATAGAGATAGAGATTCAATCTTTCAATCTCAGCTCAGCAATTAATTAACGCGTCACTTGATTGAATGATTTGGTATAAATAACTGATTCGTTTTAATTTATTATTAAATTTACAGTTTCTGAGGATTCCGTTCACTCGACCGGTGGTTTCCAAATTTTTCAGAACGCTCGTCAAAGAAACGATTGATAACAGGGAGAAAAATAATATTGTAAGGCAAGACATGATCCATTTACTCATAGAAGCTAAAAAAGGAACATTAGTTCACGAAGCAGACTCCAAAGATACTGCAGAAACAGGCTTTGCAACAGTTCAAGAATCGTCTATTGGAAAACAACAAATTAGAAGAAGTACAAATTATTCAAACGGTCCAATTTAGTGCGACAATTGTGCATAATTGAATAAATTCGTTTTTTTTTTCAGAATGGACCGACACCGAATTGGCAGCTCAAGCATTTATTTTTTTCGTTGCTGGATTCGAAACTACTTCCACTCTTATAACATTTTGGTTTTATGAAATGGTGCGAAATCCTGATGTTCAAAAGAAGCTTCAGGAAGAAATAGACGAATATCTCGCTAGTTCTAACGGAAAAATCACATATAACGACGTGCAAAATTTGAAATACTTAGACATGACTATATCGGGTGATTATGTTAAATCATTGTATTGCGCAATATCGAATCATTTTTTTAATTGATGACTTTAAATTTCAGAAACGTTAAGAATGTGGCCACCCTTAGGATCGGTTGATAGAGTTTGTTCAAAGTCATATACTTTACCACCTCCGAACGAAACGAGTAATAAAACTTATACGGTAAATTTAGATCAATTCATTTTAATTGATATTTAGACAGATTCTTTAGTTTGAATTGTTTTTTTAATTCAGATTAACGCTAACGAAGCTATAATGATTCCTATATACGGTTTGATGCATGATCCAAAATACTTTCCGGATCCTGAAACTTTCAATCCTGAGAGATTTTCCGATGATAATAAGGCAAACGTTGAACCCATCACTTATTTGCCTTTTGGTGTAGGACCTAGAAACTGCATCGGTTTGTATAATATAAAAAAAAATATTTTTACTTCTAAATGACTCAATAATGACATTTTTTTGTTTTGATCACATTGTGTATTATAGGATCTCGTTTTGCACTAATGGAGATAAAATTGATCGCTCTTCATCTATTATCGAAGTTTGATATCGTCCAGACAAAAAATACACAAATACCGATCAAACTAGATAAAAGTACATTAACACTGAAACCAGAAAAAGGATTATTCATTGGATTAAAACGTAGGAAGATTGAGTGAATTATTATATCTTGTTTTTAATTACATATCATTATATTTTTCATCCATTATTGTGCGATACATATATACTAAAAAAATAAATTATTTGCATTTTTTTTTTCATTTATTCTGACAAAAATAAAACTTATATCAGTGAATCATTGTGATCTATCTATCTCAATTATACATGACGACTGAAAAAGCCAAGGGGTACATGTGGCATTTTTGCCAAAATTGAGTTATGTACAGGAATTACTTCAATGTATGCTCATATATTTGATGGCAAAAGGATATTAACGAATTTGAAAAGTGTATTGAGATATATCATCAAATCCCTCGACCTCCTCCTAATACATGTAGGTATAAGTTCAATTTTGAACGTTATTTTTTTTAAATCACTTGTACCCCTTGGCCTTTTCAGTCGTCACATGAGTACAAATTATTATTTTTTAAACATTTATTTTTCAATATCATACACAACTCTAACATTGTTGACGTAGGCACCTAAGCTTCTTATCCAGAAGTAATGACAGACGATAGATTAGAATGAAACCTAGCACTATTGATACGTTCATTAACTAATCAAAATTCGTTCTTATGATTCGAAGATCAGTGTTGAACGAACTTTCGGACCTGTCGGACGAATTTCGCATATATTTCATCATACAACATATGTGACTTTTATTATCCAAAATGGCCATTACATACGTAGACATAATAATATTTATAAGTGCGTTTATCGTCGCTGTCTATTATTATGCTATGAAACCGTATAAACATTTCAAGAATACCGATGTAAAGCACACTGTGCCAACTATTCCTTTGTTGGGATCCATAATGACAGTTTTGTTGAGAAGAGAAGATTTTATGGCGATGTTCAAACGGATGTATAATGAGTTTCCCGGAGAAAAGTAATAGAACTATTATATTTATCTATTCATTTTTTATGAGATAATATGATTTATTTTTTGATTCTTAGATACACAGGATTTTATGATGGCCCCAAGCCTGCGATTATGATTAAAGATCTCGAATTATTGAAAAGAGTAGGCATTAAAGATTTCGACACTTTCCACGACCATCAGAGTTTCACAAAGGATGATAAAGATGACCTCTTCTCTAGCAATTTGTTTTCAATGACAGGTAAATGTTATTATAAATATTTAAATTGATATAAATTTTGTGAACAAATTTTTTTTTTAAACTTGCAATATTGTAATAAAGATAATTTACAGGAGAAAAATGGAGAGAAATGAGAGCTTCACTTAGTCCAGCATTTACCAGCTCTAAAATGAAAAATATGTTCGTTTATATCGAAGAATGTGCTAGAGAAGTTGCACAATATTTCTATGACGAAAAAGAAATGAAAGGTATTTTTATTCAAATAGTTATCTATTAATCATAAATTCAAATTTTTAATTTTTAATTTCTTCTAGCCTCTTAGACGATTATTTATATCTCTTAACATTTTCAGAAAAGGGCATTGTTGAAATAGATGTAAAAGACACTGCCACTAGATACACTAACGACGTCATAGCTTCATCAGCTTTTGGCATAAAAACAAATTCCTTGAAAGAAAAGAATAATGAATTTTACAAATTAGGACGATTGGCTAGCGATTTTAGTGGAATATTTAATTTATTTAAGTTTATCGCAATGTCGTTATTTCCTGGCTTGATGAAAGTGAGTTTATCGTTCTAACGTTATTTGAGCCTTGCCATTTTTTTTCATTAAAGATCGATTTTGCCTTATTTTTTTATTGAAGATTAATTTTTGAATGTCTTTGAATGAATTTCAATTTACACGTAAGTTTTAGTTTTTAGGAATTTCGTTGACAAATCCAGCCGTTTCCAAATTCTTCAAAACCCTCGTCAAAGAAACGATCGAAAACAGAGAGAAAAACGGAATCGTTCGCCAAGATATGATCCATTTACTTATGCAAGCTAAAAAGGGAACATTGACACACGAAGCAGACGTCAAAGAAACCACAGAAGCTGGTTTTGCAACTGTACAAGAGTCCTCGATAGGAAAACAGCAAATTAACAGAAGTGAGTGCAAAAACGCAACAATAATAAATTTCGACATGACGATAGTGGATTCTAAGGTTCCCGATACGGTTTTTTAGCCTCTTTAGTCCCCTATGTGTGGATTTCTCACTCGCACACAAAAAAATGAATGGGTTGCTTCTCTTTCTTTCTTTTATGACGTCTCAGAACGGTGTGTTTCCGCCGAAAAAATACTTTATATATTTTGTACTTAAAAAATGGTTTGACTTCAGTGTTCTGATTCCTAAATTATGTTCGTTTTCAGAATGGACCGATAGTGAGTTAGCAGCTCAAGCCTTTGTGTTTTTCTTGGCCGGATTTGACACTTCTTCGACTCTGATCACTTTTTGGTTTTACGAAATGGTGCGCAATCCTGACATTCAGAAAAAACTGCAAGAGGAAATTGACGATTTTTTGGTCAACTCTAACGGGAAAATTGCGTACAGCGACGTTCAAAGTTTAAAATATTTAGATATGACCATTTCAGGTGATTGTCGCTATGTTCACTTTACCTTTAGAGTTAAATTCACGTATTTTTTTCATTTGTAGAAACTTTAAGACTTTGGCCGCCTTTAGGATCTATAGATAGAGTATGTACAAAATCTTACACTTTACCGCCTCCGAATGCAAATAGTGATAAAAAGTACACGGTAAATTCGAAATATATTTATAATATGTACATCGAAATTGATTTTCATCAATAATCCTTTTTCATTTAGCTTCGGACTGGTGATAGTATAATAATACCGATCTACGGTTTGATGCGTGACCCAAAATATTATGCAGATCCTGATACGTATAATCCTGAAAGATTTTCAGATGATAACAAATCAAACATAGATCCTATTACGTATCTTCCATTTGGGGTAGGACCTAGAAACTGCATTGGTTTGTACCTATATTTTTTTCTATCGCTTACTAATAACAATGATAATTATTTCTTAATCATGTACATTGTCTTTTTTAGGATCTCGATTCGCACTGATGGAGATAAAATTAATTGCATTTCATCTGTTGTCAAAGTTCGATATTGTTCCGACAAATAAAACACAAATTCCAATTAAATTAGATAAAACATCGTTTACTTTGAAGCCAGAAAAAGGATTGTTTGTTGGGCTTAAACCTAGAATGATTAAGTGATTAGATAAAATAATAGTTATCTTAATGTTAGAATTTTATCGAAATTAGTTGATTCAATTCTTTAAAAATAAAGATCCCATATTAAACATATGTATTGTAATATAAGTATTATTAAGTACCTAATTACATTATTTTCATGAAGTTTTAACAATTATGATATATGTAATATAAAAAATAATTTAAAATAAAACTATGTAAAAATTTTACAACCTTCATTTATTTTTTTCTAATAATTGATTAATGATGAATCCAAATTTTTCAAAATACATATCTTCGGGAAATAAATGTGTGTCATTGGTATGCCACGTGATTGCATAGACTTTTTATGATATTTCCAACAAAAACTGGTATTCATTACCATCTCGTACATTGCATGTAAGTAATATTTACAGTAAGTGAACAATTACCACCACCTATGGGTATATTTACTGAAATGTAGATGGACTCATAGCAGAATGTCAGCGTTAATGCAATGAATAGTGCTTAGTTTTCATTTATTGTCAGTCTGTTATACAGAAAGAAACTTTTTAATTTAATTTACTTATTTATAGCTTTTTTCGGAAGATTGAAAAATTAGAATATATATTTTTTTACGTAAGTGATTTTTTTTTTATATTTCATGAAAAAATTATCACGGGAGTAGAATGCGAATGGCGTAGTATTCAAAAATTTCATTAGTATTAACTTGATTTTCATGATTCTTGCTTACACTTATAATATTGCATTTCATTACTATCATTTATTTCAGCAGAAATACTTATCATCTTTTTGTATAGGTATCTATTTGAAAAGACTTTATTTTCATTTTTTTTCAGTTATTAGATAAGTCTATGAGATAAAGAGTACTCAAAGAGTATATACATATAACTAACAATATCAAATGTAATCATTTCATTCTCATTGAAGTGCGAGAATTGTTAGCAATGAAACTTATATAAACTAGCATTTGTATTGTAAGTATTAATTGCTCAATTTAGATTTTTCATTATTCGCATTATTATTAACCATCTACATATTTTAATTTTTTCAAAGATCATGGCTTGGAATTATATTGATATAATCTTATTCATCAGTGGAATATTATTACCATTTTTGTATATTTTTGCAAAATGGGCTAATAACCATTACAAAAATACAGATGTTAAATTTATAGAACCGCTAATTCCTTTCTTACCATCAACCATAAAACCATTTTTAGGATTATGTCATATGTCTGATTTCATAAAACAATCATATAACCAATATCCTGATGAAAAGTTTGTACATATTAAGTTTTTCTTCTGATTTATATATGTATTTGTAAACGATCTGTGTTAAATAAATATACTTAAATCATCAGATATATTGGTCTATTTGATCCTGGTCGACCATTGATTTTATTACAAGATGTGCAGTTGATAAAACAAATCGGAATCAAAGAATTTGAAAGTTTTCATGATCATCGAGGGTTTGTGGATGAAAATGCAGATCCTATATTTGGAAGAAATCTCTTTAGTCTAAAAGGTAATATAATTTCAATCAATATCATATAAATTACATAAATAATAAAATTCCATTGAAATAATTTACTTTGAATGGAATAGGTAATACGTGGAGAGACATGAGAGCCACTTTAAGTCCAGCGTTTTCTAGTTCAAAAATGAGAAACATGTTCATTTATATAGATGAATGTGCTAAAAATATGGCAAATTATTATATAAAAGAATGTGAAAAAAATGGTTTGTTCAAGCAAAAATAAAAAAAAAAATTTTTAAAAAGATAGTATATTTTAAATCTATTATATTTTAGAAAACAAAACTATGGAAATAGAAGTTAAAGATGCTTGTTCAAGATACACTGTAGATGTTATTGCCACATCAGCATTTGGTTTAAAAATAAATTCACTAGAAGAAAAAAATAATGATTTTTTTGAATTGGGAAAGTTAACAGTTAACTTTTCTTTCACACAATTATTGAAAACTGTTTTGTTCAATATAGCACCTAAAATTTCAAAGGTAAATTATATATCTTTTATCTGAGTAAAAACTTAAAATACTTTCAATGACAACTTTAAGTATAATATGATGATACAGCTTTTCAGTTTGAAATTTACTCTACCACAAACCACAACATTTTTCAGAGAGCTTGTTTTCAAAACAATGAAAAACAGAGAAATGCACAAAATAATAAGACATGATATGATTCATTTACTGATGGAAGCTAAAAAAGGTTCACTTATTCACGAAGAATCAAATGAAACTAATGAAACAGGATTTTCTACAGTTGAAGAATCTTCTATCGGAAAGCAAAAAATTAAAAGAAGCAAGTTATTTCGAGAAAAAAATTGTAAACAAATATTTCAGAAAACTATAAATATCTCGTTATTTTTATAGAATGGAGTGATGATGATTTTGCTGCACAAGCAACTATATTTTTCATTGGTGGCTTCGATACTACAGCTTCAGTCTTGACATTTTTCTTTTATGAAGTCACTAGAAATCGGGATATTATGATAAAATTGCAAGAAGAAGTAGATTCATTTATCAAAGAATCCGGAGATAGTTTGGCATATAATGATATATCTAAATTAAAATACTTAGACATGTGTGTTTCAGGTAAGAAATACCAATTTAATTTATTGAATTATTATTTACTTTACCTACCAATATCACAAAGGATTTTATCGAATTTTTTATAGAAGTGTTAAGAATGTGGCCACCTGCAAGTGCAATTGATAGGATTTGTTCAAAACCTTTCACACTTCCTCCTCCAAATGATTCAAGTAATAAATCTTATGTGGTCAGTTACAAGTCAATAAGTAAAATAATATAAGTAGGTACCTATCTTACTTAATTACTCATTTTTAACTATAGGTTGAAAAAAATGTAGCTGTTTGGATTCCAGTATATGGTCTTCACCATGATGAGAAATATTTTCCAAATCCTGAAAAATTTGACCCTGAAAGGTTTTCAGATGAAAATAAATCATCGATTGATCCAGCAACTTACTTACCATTTGGAATTGGACCTAGGAATTGTATAGGTAATGATAAAACCATTAATAAAAATCTGATAAAACAAATATTTGAAAATATAATTTATGATATTATTTCTTATACAGGTTCACGATATGCTCTAATCGTTGTGAAGTCTCTTATATTTCATATGGTAGCTAATTTTGATTTTGATATTTCTCCCAAAACCGACATTCCAGTGAAATTAGTAAAAAGTCCTTTTAATTTACATGTAAAAAATGGTATGTGGGTAAACATGAAACCAAGAAATAATAGAAAACTACCTAATTGAATATATTGAATAAAATTATGTGAAAAAAACCTTTTTGATGTGTTACAATGTTTAATTATTTGAAATAAAATAATAAATGCGCATTTATATGAATTAGATTGTACCTATTTTTTTTGTTTTTACATCATATGAACCTGAAAAAGATAATATTAATGTCAACATTTGAAGTCTGTTACGTAGAATGAGATAAGATAACATTAAAATAATGATCTGAAAACCTTTTAATTTTTTGAAAAGTAATAATTTGTTTTAAGAAAAAGTGAATGTCTTAAAACTGTTATACCTAGGTAGTATTACTGCAGTAATAGTTGTGTGACTATTGAAATATCAGTTGTACAATCTCTGGGTCATTTAACTAGTATTGAACTATAAATAGAATTATGGTCTGTGAGTAAGTTTAGTTTATATTGAACATTCTGTCTGTTCGGTGGTGTGACTAAACTTCAAATATAATGTCAGACTTGGATTCTTTCAAATCTGTTGAAAATATCATTGAAACAATTCCGTCTGGAAAAGATAGAAGTGAAATTAAACGAGTTCTTTATGGAAAACCTGAGCAGTAAGTGTAAATTTTATTGGTGTTAACATACCTACATAACACCTAGGTAATTTAAATCAAATCTAATTCAATAGATATTCCCATTTCGATTGATATTTTATCATGATGTTACAATATTAAAATAGAATAATGTTCTGAATATATTAAATTTATGTGTTTTTGTAAATATGAATTGTAATCATTGCAAGAATTTGTTATGCTGTAATAAATATTGTCAAATAATATATTTTAATCCATTTTTCATAGAAAAGTGTTGAAATTGATGAAAAAAACAGAAGATTTTGCTGAACAATTCAATTATGATATATCTGGTTATGTTTTTGAAGCCGCTAAAGAGGTCACTCGTCCACCACGTATCGTAAAAGTAGGAGCAATTCAAAATTCAATTGCAGCTCCTACTACATCTAGTGTTATCATTCAGAGAGATGCTATATATGAAAAAATTGGAAAAATTATTGATGCCGCAGGTGAAGAAGGAGTCAATGTGTTGTGTTTACAAGAAGCATGGAGTGAGTATATTGTTTTCAATCAATTGATATTTTGAACACATGTAGTTATGTTTGATTGAAACAATTGGAGAAGTATTGATGATGATGTTTGGATAGACTTGTGTCTTTTATGTAGAAATTTTATATCTACTATACCTAATCAGGGTTTCTCAATCTTTATCAACTCATAGCTTTTTTTACAGCACAGGTTTTCCATTACATATTCAATATTTCATAAATTGAATTTACCATTTCACATTTAACATCGTCTAAATCATTATGGAATAGTTTGATTTGATTTGTATAGTATTGAACATGGAATGGAAAACTTATATACATATAGGTACATAGTTTTTTTTTCAATTTCCTAATCTTTAATAGTTGAAGTTGAAAACAGAAATAAAATTTGATATTGCAAAAATATTTTTTATAATCCAATGATATTCGTGTAATTGCTCGAAAATATTTCAGCTATGCCTTTTGCATTTTGTACCAGAGAAAAACAACCTTGGTGTGAATTTGCTGAATCAGCTGAAGACGGTCCAACAACAAAATTTTTGAGCGAGGTTTGTTTTGTGTTATTCACACTTGTGATAATAGAAATATAAATTTTATTTTCATGTATCATGTGATGATATAGTACTGCAAAAAATATGATATGGTCATCGTGTCCTCAATTTTGGAAAGAGATGAACAACATGGTGACACAATATGGAATACTGCTGTTGTTATAAGCCACACAGGAAATGTGATTGGGAAACATCGCAAGAATCACATTCCACGAGTTGGAGACTTTAATGAATCGACATATTATATGGAGGGAAATACTGGTCATCCAGTATTCCAAACAAAATATGGAAACATCGCTATAAACATATGTTATGGAAGACACCATCCTCAAAATTGGATGATGTTCGGAATAAATGGAGCAGAAATCGTTTTCAATCCATCAGCTACTGTAAGAAACAAAATGTGATAAGTATACACATTAAGTATTGAATTAAATACAACCTCATATGCAAAAAAATAGGTTGGAGAGCTGAGCGAGCCTTTGTGGGGAATAGAAGCAAGAAATGCTGCAATAGCAAACAGTTATTTTGTTTGTGGTATCAACCGAGTAGGTACTGAAAAGTTTCCACATGCTTTCACTTCAGGTGACCAAAAACCAGCTCACTTTGATTTTGGACATTTTTATGGTTCATCTTATGTTGCTGCTCCTGATGGATCTCGTACTCCAGTAATTTATTTTTATTAATGTAGCAATAAGATTTTGTTAACCTTTCTTATATAATTTTATTTTGAATCTCAGGGTTTATCACGTATTCAAGATGGATTATTGATTGTAGAAATGGATTTGAATTTGTGCAGACAAGTGAAAGATAAGTGGGGCTTCAGAATGACTCAACGATTAGATTTATACGCTGAGAAATTAGCAGAAGTGGTGAAAGATACATTCAAACCTCAAATAATTAAGGAAAAATAACAAAACATTTTAATTAGAGTCCACGATACAAAAGAATAATTAATTTTGTATACAAATTGATTATTATAAGCACTATCATAATTTTTGAATCTATGTGTATATTTTCTGTTAAATTTTATTTTCTGATTTAAACTTAACTTTTACCCACATTCCATTTTCTGGTATGATACTTGACATCTTCATAGGCGACTTGAGTGGATCCACCGTTTTATCACAAGATGTGAATTCAAATGTTGAAAGTAACTGAATTATTGCAGCTTTCACTTCAATCATAGCAAATCTAGAACCTTGTTGAAAATGCAAACAGAAAGAATAATAACTATTCACAATTAATATATTACATAATTTGTATGTTGAAAAAAGAACCTATGCAGATGCGAGGTCCTGCTCCGAATGGCAAATACGTAAATGCATCTATAGAGGTTTTATTTTCTTCAGAAAATCGATCTGGATCAAAATTTTCAGGATCAACATAATATTTTGGGTCCATGTGTATTGGTCGAATTGGAAAATATATTGTATCACCAACATTGACCTGCAAACAATTTTTTTCAGTTTTTAAAAAGCAAAAGAGAGAAAACATAAAAATTACCTTAAAATTAGACAAAGTATCTTCATTATCCACTGGTGATGGAAGATTATAAGATTTAACACATATTCGATCCACTCCAAAGACAGGGGGCCAATATCGCAACGTTTCTGAAAAATAAAAATGTTTAAAATTTTTTGCAATCATTTGAAATCAACATCAAATATAAAGATTAAATGCCTGAAATAAACATATCTAAATATTTCATTTTCATTATCATTTCATAAGAAATGTTTGATTCAGATTTCATAACTTCATCGATTTCTTCGTTTAATTTCTTTTGTATATCTGGACGGGTAGAAATTTCGTATATTGCATAAGATAACAATGTTGAAACAGTTTCAAAGCCTGCGAGGAAAAATGCGAATACTTGTGATGTCAATTCATCATCAGACCACACTGAAATTATTCAAATTTTGATTTTGGTTCTATATTAACTTGATATGTGAGAAATTAAAAATTATCTATACTCTGTTTTGGTAGAATATTATTACAATTTTCAGATGGGATTTCATCATCTTTAAGCATTCCCTTTTTGGCTTGCATAAGTAAATGGATCATATCTGGTCTGACTATATTCCGAGATTCTCTTAATTCCATAGTTTTTTGAACAATATTTCTAAAAAAATTTGCTACTTCTTCTCCCATCAAGCTAACTTTGAAAAACTAGGTATGATAACAACTAGGTATTAGAGTTATATGAATACACATATTTGTATAACACCTATAGAATGCATGTATATATGTATATCTAGTGCAATTCAAAATATATCTTACTTTCATTATTTTCGGAATTAAAATATAAACGAAAAATTTGACAATAAACCAAAATGACATATCGGTGATTTTTTTCACCATTTTGAAAAAGTCATTTTCATTATCTTTCAAAGAATTAACTTTAATACCAAATGCACAGTTAGCGATCACATCGTTGGCATATCGAGTGAAGAGTTCTTTAGTTTCAATCTCAGTGAACTCTTGACCTTAAACACATACATAATTACTATAGTTTTTGGCTAATATGACAGCATTTATTTTTAAAGTACCTATGTATTTATATAAATGTAAATATATATTTACCAACGACTAATGAGCTTTTCAATTCATTCAAAATATAGTCATTAAGTTGTTCTGAAGATTCTAAGAGTAAAGGAAACATCGATTTTATTTTTGAACTTGTGAATGCAGGACTCAAAGTTGTTCTCATATCTTTCCATTTTTGTCCTAAACATAATTCATTTTGAAATATTGCAAATCTGATTGATAGTGGCTTTTAATACTTTGTTGACTGTATGAATTTATCGCAAAATATACTGGAAGCCGGCATCATTTTCAGTGTAATATATATTTTTTCAGTTATTTCATAATTAATAAGAAAAAAAATATAATTTTAGTCCATTTTTTTTTTGAAAAATATGAATACATATGTATATACACATACCTACATTGAATATGCTATCAACCAAAAAAAAACTAGATGAAAGTGTACTTAATATATCATATTATCGGTCACTATAATGGTAGCGCTACACAGCAAAAAATGTGTTGCTATAAAAATTCAACTAATTAAATATACCTACCTTTTAATGCAAATAATCCATTATTGAAAAGAGGATCTAGATTTTCTGATGCGATGCTTTTGTGATCAGTAAAATGATCAAAATCTTTGACCGCAATTTGTTTAATAAGAGACGGATCTCTAATCCAAATCGAAGGATTATTAAATTCGAAAAATCCTACATATCTGTAAATGTTATTTGGATATTGGCAAAATAATTCATATATGAAAGAGGACGAATATCGGATTAATATGTACAAACATACTTACTTTTGATCTGGAAAGGCTTTATATACTCTGTCCATTATCTTCAAAAAGTGCTGTTTTTCAAAGAATGATCCAACTATATTTCCTAGAAACGGAACTGGTTTTAAATATTTTACTTTGGACTTTTTGAAATGATTGAAGTTTCTTGTTCCATACAAATACAGTAGTATGATAAGAATTATTGTACATGTTGCATAAAATGCTATCGAATTGTACATTATTATTTTAATTTGATATTTGGTAGACTATGGTCTGAGCTAAGTAGATTTAGTTTTTTTTTTATATGAAGATGAATTTTAAATAAAGTATCACTGATTTAAACTGTTCCACAAAATAAAAGTAATGTTAGAAGCTGTTTTTTGGTAACTGGATTGTGTAAATATGTTATCAATCATCGAAAAAAAAATTATCTCTAATAGATAAAATCAGTTTTATACAAATGTACAACTAACATGTATGGAATGATCAAAATGTTACGTTCAAACTAAAATCTATAAGTGAACTTTGACCATGTATGTACAACAAATGCATACATACCTATAACCAAACTTAAACATTAGAATAGAGCGTTTTTCCCCTTTTATTTATTTTAGAATCGCTATAGTGCGGAAAAGTTGCTAAATGTAATGAGGAGTAAAATGACACGAAATTAATGAAATATATTTATAAATATAAAAGCATTTATTAAAAAAAAAGAAAATTTGTAAATAAATAGGTACTATTTAATAATTTATATTTTATATTATAATCATACAATATATAATAGGTGCCTACATAAGTAGTACAGTATTTTGGCCTTTAATAATTTTCACTCTAAAAAAATCATTGAAACCCAATATTAAATCAAACTAACAAACCAATCAACAAACCTTAGCTATTGAGCATAATCACCATTTTAAAAAGTACCAAAACTCAGATAAATTAATACATACAAAAATATAAAAATGGTAAATGATTAAGAAGAAATGGAATAAACTTAGTTTACATTTTGATATATTATTAATTAATTCGTAAAACTTTACTATACACTATACACACACGTAATAGCAATCTATGTATTATATTCATACATTATTTTTTAAATAAAAACAACATAACAATCACAGAATACAACTTAAAATTGATATTAGTTAATACTAAATACCAAGAAAAAACAATAATTTATCTTCTTCACAACACCCAATACCGTGAAATGTCGCAAATTAGAACTGTATTGTGTCCGAGCACAAAACTTTCTATAATAGTTTGTAGACATCTAATATATGTATGTATTTTCCATAAGATTTACAGTATAATCATCCCATGACCAAAATATTACTCCAGTACATGTAATTTTAATATGCAAATGTATATTAAATGGCATAGGTATATTTTTTTCGAAAGTTTTATGCATTATCATGATACTGTTCTCATTTGTGGCATTTCATATGGTACCTACATTATAAATTCTTGTACCTACTTAATATAAATAATTCAATAAATTTTAAAATAACAGTGATATTTATGTAATTTTAAAACAAAATTAGTGTTAACAATTAGTCTCTTATGAGACACAAAGAGTTGAAATTTTCAATATATTTCGATCTGATCAATTTACAGGTAATCCTCCAACTACGAATAGTCAAAAATCCGAGCGTGTGATGAAAGATAGAGACAAACGTCTCAGTCTTTCTTCACTCACGCGGATTTTTGACAGTTCGTAGTTTGAGGTCCTAGTGTATTAAAAAAAATAGGTAGGTATACCTACCTTCATACATTTAAATCACAAAATTAAAGTTTCATCAACTTTTTAAGTAATAAAAGATATTTGTATTTCACAATAGGTGTCTCAACGTACGCAGCATAAATCATAAATGAAATCATACACACATTTCAAAAAACATAAAAAAAAATCATACAAACTAAATAAATAAATAAATTGCATGAGAAACAATTAAAAAATAAAACAAATTTATCCATCTACCCATTAAAACAGTGAACACAGTTTTATCGTCAAAGGCACAACTTTGTATAAAACCTAGTAATTATCATTTTGTAAGGAAAAAAGTATAATGTCGATGAAAGGCAACTATAACAATCGTTGAATAGAAACAAACACCCATACGGAAACAAGAGCAACAAAAACTGAAAGGAGTTTGATATAATTTGGCAAACGATATAATGTACATATTAGAGTTTACTCTTGGGAATTAAATCTCCTATAAGATTACCATTTGCAAATATATTATTAGGATCCAATTCGGACTTTGTGGCTTTGTAAACGTTGAGTCCCGGATTCGATACGGTGTCCTTATACCATTTCTTGCGTATTTTTCCGACTCCGTGATGATGAGATATCGATCCTGAAACGAATCAGAACGAATTAGAAAATTCTTAAATTCATATTGAACATTGTGAAGAGAAATATAACACCTCCAGTGGCGATTATTTCATCTCGCGCCTTTTCTTCTATCATCTCGTAGAGACCAAAAGGGTCAGCGTGCTTCAGAAACTTGAAACCGAAATAGAAATATACACAACACCCAGCATCGTACGTCTGCGTGACTCTGCATGAGATCAAAAAGTGTTCGATTCCATTTCTAGCACATTCCGAGCTTATTCGATGTTTAACGTTTCGACACAACGCGAGCGTTCTATCCCATGGAACTGAAGTTTCGAACGATTCCGCTATTATGTTATAGTCGTAGGCCAAGTCCTGCAAAGAAACGAATCCAAATTAAACCGTATCACACATGAAAATTAAGCCACTTGTGTACTATCTGATCGATGAGACACTCCACTTTACGCGAAGTGATCTGTAGAACGTCCTGTCGATCGGATAGTATCGAAGTTAATACTAACCCTAATGTATCCAATGACGAATGTCAATAGGTAACCTCTTTCTCCATTCGTTTTTCCAGCAGCAATTCCGCCATATCGAGCGGCGATTTCATTAATTTTCTTCTGGTGAGCGTCCACTTGAGGCTCGTCCCCTTCGAACAAGAGAGTCGCCACGCACATCTTGTGCACGTCGAATCCCTTATATTTAAAGAGATACGCGTGTTTGAAGCCATCGAGGAACGAGCCGAAGAACGAGGGACTAGGTCTGAGGGCTTGGCCCAGCTGAAACTGTTCGTTGTCCATCAATCTTATACTCGAAGGTTGACATCGTTGTCTGGCCACTTCTCTCATGCATTGAACGCCGCTTTCGAAGTCTGGAAATACTAAAGAACCGTACTTGGTGCACTTCGGCACGGGTCTGATTTTGAGGACGACTTCGGTGATCACACCCAAAGAGCCTTCCGAGCCGAGGACTATCTGCTCGAAGTCAGGGCCGCAAGACATTCTTGGCACTCGGCAGTTCTTTTCCAAAGTCCCCCTTGGTGTGACCATTCTGACATGGACGAGCAAATCTTCGATGTTGCCATAAGTATTCTTCTTCATGCCGCTGGCTCGAGTGGCAACCCATCCTCCTACAGAGGAGAATTCATAAGAATCAGGCTCGTGTCCCACTGTGTATCCGAGCTTATTCAATTCCCTTTCGATGTCTTGACCGATGATGCCACTTTCACAGCACACGACCAAATTCTCTTCGTCGACCCAAAGGATTTTATTCATCTGAGTGGTGTCCAAGGATATGATGGGCCTCGTTTCGTTCGGGGGACATTCGTTGGCCCCAGAGACAGAAGTGCCTCCTCCGAACGGCATGATGACCAAATTTCGCTTATCGGCGAATTGCACAAGCTTAACGACATCCTCGTGACACGTAGGCCAAACGACTAGATCTGGAAACCTCGTAAAAGTGCGCCTTTTCAACGTGTCGATATCGTGCAATGTTTGCCCGTGCGAATGAACGAGACGATCCATAGTTTCTATGGATGTAGAAATGCCCATATCTTTGATTTCTTGATGAACTTCATCCTCCATGATAGACTTTGGACAAGCATCATCGGCAGGCTCGGGAAGTGGAACCGGAGGAAGCGTATTGATATCAACATCGAATTTCGCCAACACCCAGCTTACGAGAAATGGTAACTTCACATCGCCGATTGCATATCTGAAATAAAACGATGACATCGATTAGTATTCATCTATAATCAATTTCAATTTCGTTTGAGTGTACCTGAACTTTAACATGTGACAACAGAAGAATTATTGACATTTGTGTCTTCACAACTATTTCATATTTTCACAAAAATCGATGGGAAGCATGAAGTGCTTGTTTTTTGCGATCATCGAAGATTAGCACTCGGCCGAACCGAATAAAAAACGGATCTCGACAAAAACCAAATGTCAACAGATACTTTTGAAGAGGGTTTGTCGAATGCTACTCGAAACACACATTTCCGAGGACAAGATACGTAAACCGAAAATTTCAACAGATCGTCAAACAGTGCGCTGATTCCACGCACACACTCATTGCGTTAAAAGTGTGTCTCGCCACGAACAGCGTTACGCTTCTTGACCTTTCGAATCTTGTAAGTCCATCGTATGTAGCCGTATTTTACATTTAGCAAATGACGACCGAAAAGGCCAAGGGGTACGAGTGAAATTTTCGGCGAAATTCAGGAATCGCTTCTATGTATGTACACTCATAAATGACAAATTTATATAAGCGAACTTGGAACGTGTGCCGAGATATATCATCGAATCGCTCGACCTCTTCCTATGCTTTGAACGCGCTTTTCTCGAAATCATCGCAAAGTCGCTTGTACCCCTCGGCCTTTTCAGTCGTCATGTATAAATATTTGTCGGATCAAATATTTGCCGGGACGTTAAAAAGAGTGTATTTGCAAGTGTCGCCGAAGACGGAGCAAACTGTTTTAATAGCGAATCGTCGGCAGCTCGTCATCGACCACGTTGTTGTGTGCTTTTTGTTAAAAAAATGTAAAGATTCTACGCGTGTCAAAACACTTGATGATATTGTTTAGAGGGCCCAAAGAAAATTTATCAGATTTTCATATTTAAAGATGTGCGGCAGCTATCATTTATTGTATCCTAATTGGGAATCATCGGTCTTTTTTCTAACCTGCATTACTGAAGACTATTAGATTTCGTGATTTCGAGAAAAGCACATTCAAAGTTGACCATGTACCTATTTTTATCGCATATTTTTACCTAAAATCCTATCGTAGATAAATATGTTCTTTCCAATTTTATCCGCTTGCGTTACTATTCTACTTTTCTTCCCTCTTCAACTAGGACTAATTTAGGAAAGTTCTCCGTTTCAAATGTTCCCATGTACTGATTCTTCTCGTTATTTAGACTTTATCTTGTCAAAATAAATGAATTTTACATATTGAACTGCATTTTTTTAGTTTTTAGATGATTTTTTTTGGTCGAATTGTGCATCTTTTACGTTTGTTATTTGCTTGGAAGCTGACGAAACGTTGCATTAGCGAATGATTGATGAATGTGTTAGATTGTGTCAACTGTAAATAATCGTATGTGTTTTTTTTCCTTAAGATAATGTAATATAATATAGTAGTTGTTTTTTTGAAATTTGCATAAATATGAATACACCCAGTGTGTTTGAATATGATCGAATCGAAAGTGATCGATTGTGGAATATGGTTCAATATTGCTGCAAGAATTTTAAATATCTAGTTCAATTTTTATGATTTCATTTATTTTAATTTATCTAAATGAGTTTATTTTTAAGTCATTTTTTAAAAATAAATCAAAGAAATGCATTATTTTGAACCAAATGATTAATCGTCGTATTAATCGAATTAAATCTTCAATGAAGTGAATATGTTGATCAAAGAAAAATTAAAATACACAAAAAAAAACTGGTTTTTGTGAACATACACAAAATACTAAATTTCACAATATTTTTTGAACTATCAACGTCATATCATTAGCGAGTACATAGTTTGCAAATATTTAACAATGACGATATTGGAGGCAAATTTAAATAAAGGGTGGAAAAAACTTTTTTCCTTAACGATTATTTCAATTTATCATACGCACTGATAAAATTTTCGAGAAACTATGAGTAAAGCATACGAGATAATTGTATATTGTATTACAATGCAAAAAAATCGAACAGTATTATATTCGATTTTACTTACTAGGAAAACTACATTATTGACCATGCAACGAAGGAAATGTGACGACGTTTTACGTTGAAAAATTTAATTATTAAAAGCAATTGAAGGACAAGGTAAATCTTTTCTTGAAATTATCATATTGTGCAAATAAAAAAAAATATTGTGTATGAAAAAAAACATTTTACTAAGAAAATTATTATTGATTTCAGATAAACACGATCAAAGTTTTTGAAAACAGGAAAAAAATATATACAAGTGAATGACCATTGTAACAATTTATCGGTAAAATTATTTACTTTATGTCGAATTTTCCTTCAAGTACAAATACTGAAAATCACACATAATTATCACGCACTAACAATTCGGATATTTCAAAAGTTCTCTGTTGAATACCGAAAAAATAACATATTTGACGGGATGAAAAATCACCGCGAATTTCTATGAAGTCAATGGTATATCGTTTTATCTTATATTACAAACATAGCCTCGACAAAATAGTGAAAAGAAACTGAGCCGAGGTTTTCATCGAAGAAAAGATGTTTTCACAAAGCGGTCTAGATCGTGCCCTTGTCACAAATTTGTCTATTCTGGATATTATACAAAAAAACTAGTAAGATTAATAATTTGGATAGTCTATATGAAAAAAACTTTTTGCCCAAAAATGAATTTAAAGTCAAATCGATTTTTCTTCATGTACGCTATTTTCATAGGTTACTAAAATTGATTTATTCTTGAATATCAGAAATTTATAAAAATCACAATGAACGTGTGAAATTTAGAGAATTTTCAAAAATATTCGATGAATCATTGAATCGATGCGAAGTCGATTTTCACCATTCAAATCGAGCTTACGAATCGTAAACTTAAAAAAAAACAAACACCAACATAAAGAAGTTACAAAACGAAAACTAACTACAGCATTTTTACTACTTTCGAGCATACGCTATTGAGAAAAAGCAAACATTGACAAATCGCACGAACCTCAGAAATCGCAAAGCCTACATACAATAAATACATACAACACACGCACGAATCGGTCATTGAATATATCTATGAAAAAAAAATATGCACAAAACGCGTTTTAACACTTTGATGAACTATTTGTGTGCAAGGAAAACTAGTGAATTGCCATAAAAATGTTTCGATTGTGTCTATTGTGCGGTGCGAAAATCGTTCCGACGCACGGTGGATCATAGAGTATGGGAAGCTTGGCCAAAAGTCCCAAAATCAAGGGTCCCGTAGGGGGTTTTGTTTAATTGGGATGACTAAAGGGATAACCGTGGAGGTTGAAACCATTTTCTGTTGTGTCCCTTCGTCTAAATATCATATTATATCGAAGTCGGAAGTCGAGACATTCTCCAGACACCTCGCGCGGTGTCAGATTCAAGAAAGTGAGACTTGTCTTTCAAACCTTATAACTTTTCGAAAAGATAACATTTTGGTGTCGAAAAAATTGCAATAAATTTTCTAATATGTGTACTTAATTATGAATATATCCTGAATTTCGGCCATTGATAGGAAAAACCATAAGAATGGAATTTTGAAAATACTTTTTACATCGTGAAAATATGAAAAAACCGGAGATATTATAGAGAATATCTTTATGAGGGCCGTCGACGCTCATCTTCTAACTTATATAATATTAATCCTTAACTAATTTCCTACAAACCATACAAAATTTGGCCTCCCCTTTTTTGCCCATTTTGTTTTATGCCGATATTTATGAAAAAATATTTAGGTCTGTTTGACGCGTTCGTTTATGCGCGCGCATCACCAGCTGCCGTTCGGCGGCTGTTTGGATGCCGCTCGCGACGCGCATGCGCAAATACAAATAAGTGAATTAGTACGCTATTATCAATCTGCGGCTCGCAGACCGCATGCGGTCCGGTAAGCGGAACACATTTATATATAAAATATAAAAATATAAATTATTTTATATTTTGTACATCTTCATTATATTCCGAAATGAAATATGCAAAAACATATACAGGAATATATTTACTGATTCTCATTTTTTTTGATGTATTGAAGGTAGCGTGCAGCAATTACGAACCAGAATTATTTGAAATTGTTGAAAATTTCATCTCGATTTTAAAAATCACTTATCTTTAAATTTTCTTCACTGAACTTGCAAGATTTTGAGACAAATTCTTTGATACATGTTATTTTGTATTATATTGTCAATTCGGAATATAATGAAGATATACGAAATATAAAATAATTTATATTTTTATATTTTATATATAAATGTGTTTCGCTTACCGGACCGCATGCGGTCTGCGAGCCGCAGATTGATAATAGCGTACTAATTCACTTATTTGTATTTGCGCATGCGCGTCGCGAGCGGCATCCAAACAGCCGCCGAACGGCAGCCGGTGATGCGCGCGCATAAACGAACGCGTCAAACAGACCTAAATATTTTTTCATAAATATCGGTATAAAACAAAATGGGCAAAAAAGGGGAGGCCAAATTTTGTATGGATTGTAGGAAATTAGTTAAGGATTAATATTATATAAGTTAGAAAGTGAGCGTCGACGGCCCTCATAAAGATATTCTCTATAATATCTCCGGTTTTTTCATATTTTCACGATGTAAAAAGTATTTACAAAATTCCATTCTTATGGTTTTTCCTATCAATGGCCGAAATTCAGGATATATTCATAATTAAGTACATGTCAATTTCGGAAATCAAAATTTTAACAACGAATTCATAATAAACCACCTCGGAAACCCCAGAGTAAAATATTTAACTATTGTTTTCTGATATTTTCGACCTCTTGGAAAGTTTGTGTCTGCCATATTGGGTCAGTCAAATAAAAAAACTCAATTTTGATAATAAATTCGTGATCAGCGATCTGAAAAACCCCGAGTAAAATATTTAAGCTTTGTTTTCGACCTTTTGGAGAGTTTGTGTCCGCCATATTGTGTCAGCCATTTTGAGAATCTTAATTTTAATAATGAATTCGTAATCAGCGACCTGATAAACCCCCGAGCAGAATATTTGAGCTTTGTTTTCGACCTTTTGGAGAGTTTGTGTCCGCCATATTGGTTCCGCCATTTTGAAAATTTAATTTTTGATAATGGATTCGTAATCAGCGACCCCGTAAACCCCCAAATACTTAATTTGAGGTTTCTGGCCAACCCCGCCCAAATACCCGCCCCATTGTGCGACGGTCGAGTGGAAAATATTGCGACACCTTTTTAACACCGATCTGCAAAATCAACAGCTTCTTCTTGTGTAAATGTTATTTAGCGTTTAAAATATATTTACGAGGCCTACGTTATACGATCTGAACGAGAAATTTCCACGGGTTCCTAACAAAAATCGTTATTTGTTACGGACATATCAAACTTCAATATGCTATAACTGAAAAATTATCTAAAGTTGCGTTTTACGACTTCTCTCGTCTATATTTTTACAAATTTTCATTGATATCGGTGAAAACCTTCATAAAATCTCTCATTACTAGTGAAATTTAATTATTACTTCGGTTTAAATTAATCTGATTTTTTCAATAATTAAAAATGAAGAATAATTAAAGAAGTCTTGAACATTAACAAAATATCAGTGAGTTAATTTTCGGCTGTGACTTATTTCAAAGTTTTTGATTTAATGTACGTATAGAACTTTCTAAATGATATAAGTAGGTACTTAAAAAAATTGAATAATGAAAGAAAAATAATTTAGAATATTAGAATATTCGATTGTGTGAGATTTCTCAGGTTCTCATGTGATATGTAGGTATAATATATTGATCAAAGTCTGAAGTAGGATCAAAGTTTAGTTCTGATATTCTGCATACAAATGAATTTTTGCTAAAAATAAGAGGATTTAATATGTTTTTTTTTATACATAATGGTAGATTATTAAAAGTAATGGATTCATTCGCTTCAAAGGTCTTTTTATTTAAATATACCTAAATTAATGCATAATACGATTATTAAAAAAAACACATTTTTTTAACTTTTAAGTAGAATCATATGGTAGCAAGAAACTAAATTGATAATTCATTTTTCATCACATCGTGTAAGTCAATCGATAGAAATGTTTGATTACCATCAGACACATGAACAGAAACAGATAGTACCAATTACGTTCCTTCAATGAATTATACATCGGGAATTTCTATTTTGTAAGGAATCGATATTGTATTGACGTATTTTCCACTCGTGAAGAACAACGAAACCCTCATTTCAACGATTCACAGTGACTTATAAAACATCTGTACGTTTTTTTCCCGCAATCGAATAATTTATGTCAGCAGATAAATCGTTAATAACGAGTAAGATTGCGATTACTCAAAAAAAGAAAATAATCATTCACGGTTTTAAGTTTTTGTGTCATTTGAAAAACCTTGAGTTGATTTCGAATATTTTCACTAGAAAAAATTGATTAATTTGAAATTAAGCAACGGCTCAAAAGTTTGCGATGTAAAAATAAGAGATGATTTTGAATCGTCCGCGTTGTAATATCGTATGTATGAATTTTCATGTCACGAGAGAAAATATTTACAATAGAAAACACAGTACATATATGAAAAGCGATAAATATGAAAAATCTTGATATTTATAACTCACAGTTTCGACCATCTGCTAATTTTGCATAAAATCTGTCTCTAATGCTTAACGATGTCTTAATGTCTTGATGAGATTTTTGCAATGTTTGCGATTATTCCGTTTTTTATCCGAGTCGGTTGCATCATTTGAAAGATAGTCATGTCTTACCGATCGATCTAATTCGTCGATAATGGAATAATATTTTCGCGAATGTAATTTATGCGCTTTCACTCATCAATTACCAGACGTAACGCGGACAATAATTAAACATTCGAACGGTTTCGTTTCAAAACGCTGCTAATTTTGAAATTGTCCTGTCCATTATAATATATTTAATTAACGATCATTTTCATTCATTTACTAGCAATCAACCCGTTGAATATATGAACACAGTTTTGGAGCGTAACATGGACATACAGACACACACACACACACACACAGATTAGCGCTATTGTATAGTTAGATAGTTAGATTATTCGCCACATAATCCGGATTTTGGGTTCTGAATTATATAAAAGTAATATAATACATACTCATTTAATTAATTGATTTATTCTATTAAAAGTAAATATTTATCTTAAGCTAAGCGAAGTTAATTAATGTGTAGTTTTAAAATGTGCCCGATTTGAACGTTGGATTTTGAACTTTTGTTCTTTGTAAGCTTTTTATCGTCAGGTGAATTTTAATCGATGATAATTTTGTTGGAAAATCTATGCATTTATTGCGTGATGCTTTCTTGATGACGTTCATTTGTGTGATTATTTTATGTGACCGATTGAAAAGCGTTTAAAAACGTTTATTTTCGGATGTGTTATGTTAAACATTGACATATCCTTTACGTATAGTAGTGAATGAATATTAACGTCAATATTTAAAAAAGCGCTGTTTGTTAATACATTGAAAAAAAATGAACAAACGCGTTTATACTTATCTTGTAAAAATTGTAAATTTTGATATTTGAATCAACACATTTCGATAAACTGTGCTAAGCAAACAAAATAAAAAAAGTTTACAAAATCTTATTATTTAGATAAAATAATAAAATTTAAATTAAAAAAAAATATTTTAATAAATGAATAAAATTGATTTTGATATCAATTTCAATGATGCATTACAATTAGCAAAAACAAACTAGAGCTTTCGTTATAGAAATACATACAAGACATTCACTTTCGTTTCACTCAAGTTTAAGGTCATATTGACATAGATAAAGAATTGACGATCTAATCGAAAAACACGTTGAATTATAGATATTTGACACCATTCAGCGAAAAGTTGAGAAAAACGATTTAGCATATGTGATACGTTTCTCGAAATCCCCTTAAATCGTTCATTGTTTAATTTGAACATCTCATTAAGATGAGACAACAGTTCAAATCCAAACCCTGAAACGACGTAATATTTAAGACTTACATTAGGGCTGATCTATTCACTGCATCCCTAAACTAATCATAGAGTAACACCCATTCCTCCAACTACGAACTGTCAAAACACCCGTCTCCTTCCCACGCATTTTCGACCGACTGCAATTCTTCGGTTAGTCAACTAAAGCAACAAAACCCCAAAAAACCCTAAAAAACTATAGCCGATTTTATAACAAGGACTGATTCTCCCCACTGACCGAGTGAGGAACTGGCACGCGACCATACGACATAAAAAAAAGATCACGTCAGATACATTATCGTAGAATTATATTATACAGTACGAGATGAATAAAAACGCGCTCATTTGAGTGTGTCGCAACTTCGTATTTGGAGACCAGTCGAACGCACGAATTTCGAATGTCGACATTGTTTATATGGGCGCTCTCTTCTTCTTGTACACGTTCGACATTAAAATGTGTTCGAATATGGACGATTTTTTTAAAATTATTATACAGGTAATATCTACCCAATTATCATTAATTAATATCATTCACTATATAGTGAAGATAATTCGCCATTAGGCAAGCTACTCCGAAGAGTAAATTAGTGCACAAAGTTGTCACTAAATAGTTCGAATTTAATCGAAACATATGAAAGGTATTTATGATGATCATTTTCAGATCCGTTTCGTAAAGCGTTAAATCAACACTTTTTTCAAATCAAATGAATCCAAACATTCGAAAGAAACAAACGAGTGTCCATATCAATTTTATCGAATAAGGAAAACGACATATGACTCTCTATTATTTAGTTGAGATGAAATTCAATTGGTTTGGTTAGATGAGATTTTTGATTAGGTTAGGTTTTTGTTCTTTGTTGGGCTATATTTTGGTTTAGGTTCAGTGTCTTGTCGACTGGATAACAGGTAAATACCAAAACTTCTGTTGATATGTTGGATTTACATACATCGAGTTCGGTTGGGAAAGTTAGGGTAATGGCAAATATGAAACGGATAAACATTGCTGAAGGTGTTAAAAATTACTTCGACTTGTTCATTTTAGATCTTTTTATATATCTGTACGTAGGGAGCATCAATATTTTCGTTATATGATTTTTTAGATATCTATTTTAAATATAGTTTGAGTATAGACGCAAATCTAGAGTTAGACTTTGATGTACTGCTTTAGCAGATAAAAGCATTTACTATGGTTTGTCATTAGATGCAAATACTTATCACATGAGCGAATAAATATTTTATTCAATTTACAATTCCTAAAGAGTATTCGACGTGCCTGTTGCACGTTTCATTATATGTATTATCCAATAGGGGTCAAGTGCAGCGGCGGTCTGTTTGCCTTTTCGAAGATGAAAGTGACTTTTCCGCGTTGTTTGCGCTACAATAGCGTTGCCCAACTCGTTCTATGGGCACGTGGCGTGCGTTTGGCTCATTTCTTTTCTTCATTTGGAATTTTGGAAAAAAAATTGAATGATTATACATAGTTGAGAGTTTGCGAATCGATCGAATTTGGAATGGATGAGTTTTTTTCCCCGTTGTTTTGAGAATACTCGTAGTCAGTTACATCTTCGTCTTTAGACAGTCGCGTGGATGACTGTTACTCCGATAATGGTAATAGATGATAAATATTTAATTTTAATTTTATATGTATGTTCAGAATATGAAAAATGTTTCTTTTCGATGATTTAAAACGATAAAAACAGTATCGCGTAAATAAATAAATTATGCACATACAAAGTGCAGCAGCAACACGAGCTTAAACTTTGGAGTCGTCGGATTATGATGACTTAATTTGCTATATCGAAATTTAATAAATGATCAATGATCATGAAATGAATGTTTTTATATATTTTTTATCTATATAAATTAAAATCATTATACATATATTATCCACTAATAAACTCATAAAGGGCTGATCATTTTGCCGCGAAACTTTCCAGAATCTTTGTGTGGATATCTAAGAAAATTAATGCAAAATTACATTTTTTTCTTCAAATTTGACGTTTAGATGGAATGACCTTTACCATAGCGAATATTATAGTACGGATACAAAAAAGAGAACAGAAATACTATACATACAAAAGTTCACAATCGGCTTGAAGTATTGAAAGTTTTGAGCAACACCGGGTCACAGAAGCCAGTACCATATAAAGTATTTTATTTTTTAAACTATTCATTCATTCGGATTGACGAAACGCCAGTGTTTGATTTTCGCAAACTTATTAGAAAATGTTCAAGTGACAAGTGCAATAATTTCTGTAGGCAACTCTTTATCAAAAATGAAAAAAAATATATCTATATAGAAAATGATTCGACGCAGCCGCAGAAAGTATTGCGGTGCATATAAAAAAATTCTATCGCGCCAAAGAAAAGTTGTGAAATGACCGAATAGAAAATATTTCACAGTACGTACGTACGGCGTAAGCTTTCGTATGAAATTGATTTCGACGATATATCACTTGACACGAAAAAAATTGTAATTAAAGTAAATGGAAGTTTACGTTTAGTATTTTTTACGAAATGAAAAATAATAATTGTGATTGCTAATAATCTCATTGAAGAGATATGATGACATATATATTTTCTTAACACTTGTAAGCTTGTTATTCTATTCATAATGTAAGAGACTACGAGAGGAAAATCAACAAATCAAATGCGTCTATCTTTTCATATGAAAACATCTCTAGTGGTATAGCATTAAGTAATTGTACACTGAAAAAACGTGCATAAAAAATATATTGAAAAGCGAATTGAGAGTAAAAGTGACTCGATCGTTTGTTTCTACTTTGAATACAAACGGTCGAATTTCAAACGCAATGAAATTTATACAGTTACAACAATGCTAAACGTTATGTCGTACCTATTACACTATTGAATATATGAAAATATAATATTTTTGATGGACATGACAAGTTTCTAAGACCTCGATGAAAATCTTTAATTTGATTCCATGAAAGAAAATGCATTTATGTTTGTATGAGTAGTCAAACAAATTATCGAAAATACTTCACAAACAATATTGCATAATGATGCAAAATTAATTAGGTAAAATAAATATCCATTAGCGAAATACCGAAAACTAATTATGATACTCGAATAATGAAATATGACGAATATTTATGTGGTTAAATATCTAAAGTATCTACCTTTCTTAACGTTTTATTTAGATACGACTAAATTAATTGAGATGATTAGATTTGACCTAATTTTCACACGTTCTAAAATATATTACAATAGATCAAGGGTAAATTATTACAATTATTTCACATACATATGTATATCTACATAAAACAAGTGAAGAAAAAAATACAGATCGATCTGTACAAGAGCAAGTAGGCAATCTTTTAATTAAATCACCCAAATAAAAGACGCTAAAGTAAAATAACCACTAAGGGTACCGAAATTATCGTTATAATTTTTAGAAAAAAATTCGATTCGATCACAAAACCTAAAAAAAAATTTTCGAACTTCGATTGCGCAACGTTCGACCGACTGACCGCGAAGCTATTAACTTTCTAACCTTTCCGGTGACGAGAAGGTACCGAAAAGTGCCCAAATGTTAAAAATAAATAAACCAGTCGATAGTACAGCGGTACGTGTGTCTGTGCATACCGCGTAGGGCTCAGTATTCTCGAGACGCTAGATTCAAGCCTTGTCTGAAGGGAGTCACATTTCGTTATTCTTAATTGATCAATCGATACGATTGTGAATATTTGATTCAAAAATAGTGTCAGTTCAACGTTTTGTGAAATGATTATTAAAAACTAGTAGTGCCACGGATGTGTATCAAAATTGTTCGAAATTAATCAAATTTCGTATTGCCACGGATGTGTTTATTGCCATCTATGTGTGAAATAAAAAAAATATTTTACGCCTTATATACATTAAGCGTTGCAGTTTCGTAATTACGATGGTAGCTCGGAGAGTAAGGTGGTGGGCTAATAAATTGAACGCCCGGGTTCGAGGCACGGCTGTGGCTGAAAATTTCGAGCATCGTTAGCGTATTTATAATATAGATAGATGGATTCCTCTAGTTTATCTAAATAGATAGATTTTTAGTGACGTTTTTGTTGGTAGATTATAACGTCTTTATCTCTTTAGTCACTACTTCTTTGCTTAAAAAAATGATTTATTTCTGATGTACATCAGCTTAGATGATTAATCAATGCGTAATTCATCTACCATTGTCTTCGATCTCTGTCCAGTGTTAATATTTTTATACACAGGAATACGTCGATAATTGAGATCTACGAGACTCGATAGATCTATTGATTAATTAGGTACACAGAATTAGAGGCACACGTCACTTTTCCACTCACCTATCGACAAATCAATCCGTACAAGTGAAAATAAATAGGTTCACTATGAGATAAAAGTGCGCACGAAAGAAATCGAAAACGACGCGAACATTATTATGCAACGGAGACGTACTCTGATGAATGGGCAGATTGATGATGTCCCTCCTGGTTATGTGTATGAGCTGGTGGAAACTTTCTTCTTCCATCGGTTTCGGGCCGGAGGCGAAAACGCATTAGGCGAGTGGGCCGAATGCAATTCTCCGTTAGAAAATATTGTAGTCGAAGAAAAAACGTTACGAAATGTCCCTTTCGTAAGCCGTTTGTTATCCCGCTACGTGCGTCTATCGTTTTATACGTCCGCGAGAGGATTTTCGTTAGCATAGGTCGGAGAATTAGTATGACTTTTGTGTACAAGTGTACATTTAGCTTGATGTATAAAGCGTTTGTGGATGCCGTGTCGATTCAGCGTACTTGGGATGCGCGAGTTCGAGTCACGTGTCGATTTCTTATTTGATAAAATTGATATGGAAAGTAGGTCGTTTCTTTCGAATGTTTGGATTCATTTGATTTGAAAAAAGTGTTGATTTAACGCTTTATGAAACGGATCAGAAAATGATCATCATAAATACCTTTCATATGTTTCGATTAAATTTGAACTATGCAGTGACACCTATATGTGCACTTACCTTCTCTTCGGAGTCTTGCCTAATGGCTAAATTGTCTTCACTATATAGTGAATGATATTAATTAATGATAATTGGGTTGAAATTACCTGTATAATAATAATTAATAATTATTTAAATAGTTCATAATTAAAATCTCGCATATTCGTTCTCGAATCATAGGGCTAGTTCATATGTATTCGTCCAGTTCAGAGACAAAGTGAGATTGCTATATAGCCATCTCGTTCACATTTGTTTCGTTGGTCTATGCACTGAAAGCATGCGTGTGAACTAGTCCTTGCTCGTACTGCGAAACACTCGTTAAGTGATAAAATATTTTTTTAACGAAGAAAGTGCTCGTTCTTCTGTAAAAAGTGAAGCTTTATAGAAAAGTAGGTCAAATTTTTCAGGATTTTTTTTTTGAAAATATATATTTTATTATTATGAATTTCTTTATATATTTATTTGAATATTTTTAATTAAATCTCTATTTGGATAGACTTGATGAACTCATGATTTTTTTTCCAATTTAAATTGCACGATCACGATGAGGATGCCAAATGTTTTAATTTCGATTAATCAAATCGTTGTGAGTTTAAAGAATTATCATTTTTAATTTTAATGAAGATTATACATAATCTTCGTTCGATTTTATACGTAACGTTTCATGCTGTCAAAGTGCTTGAGCATGAAGATTGCAATTTCAAAATAATCTCTAGAAAAAAATTACAATTTCTCAAACCATCAATGAAAAACTATCGTGATAATGAGTCGCTTCCATAATATCATACCATTATATAATATCCCAATTTATATGGTACACTTTTTCTTTTATACCTTAACGTTGTAAGCGGTTACAATTGTTTCGCGATGCAAAAAAAAATAGTTCGTTCGAAGGAAAATTATTATTAGATCTCAAAAGCGATCTTAAAATAAGTTTAACCTATGATATAACAGAGGTGCGTATATCGCAATTAAAAAGTGTTTAAAGCGAGATATTTCTAATTTCGTGATCATTACGTATGCTGCAGGTTGATGCCCAGAAAAGAACGATTTCAAAATGTGGATAATTCGATTACAAAATCGATTTTACGTATCGAAAATAAAGCCGTTTAGAGAAAAATAAACGTGAAATTTCTACTAGCGTTAAGATCATTTTCATACGTGCAAAATTTTCGCGGAAATTCAAATTCGATCGGATTAATTTATAATCGATGTTTCGAATGAAATACATTCTATTTAATAATTTTTGTTGATCGTCATTTTTCAATATCATTCATTTTATTGTTTTTCGTTCTTATAATCTTTAAAATTTGCATGTTATAAGTAAATTATGTGTAAAATTTGATTTTTACGAATAAATTATAATCGAATACTTATTTTGAAAAAAAAAAATTTGATAAATTGACGTAATAGTATTATAATTATATGACGTATTAATATTATACCATAGTGACTCCAAAACAGATTAAGTGAAATCCTCAGATGTAAATTCAAACATTTGTAACTAATTTTAAGGATGGATATAAAATATAATATATAGCAGCTTTCAATTAATAATATAGAAAAATACTTGCTGATAGATACATGAAGTATTGAATTCATTTTTTTTTTGTAATATTACCTATAATTTACACTTTTGCACTTATTTATTTATCTATTTACTATAAGTATGCGTTAAGAAACGATCGAAATCGAGTGAAAAAAGAAATCTTAGATCTTTCTACATTGTAAGTTCGAACATAACTGACAAGAGTCAACTGTTCGGTGAGTGAACGAAAGGAAATTTCAGTTTAGCGCCAATTTTCGAATCATAACTATTACGTGTCACAGACTTAAGTGGTCCCTACATAGAATACAGTACACGATCATAGTATATGGACTTTGGTCGAAATATAGGATATTTTTTTATTCAATTCGGCAATATTTGTCGTTATTATGTTTAAAAATTACCGGTAGTTCTTTTGAACTGATCCATTATTTCCTCGTTAACATACAAAACGATAGTATTCAAACAGTGAATTTTCCTTACGTTAAGTGTATATTTTTTTTCAACGTTCAAAGTGTATTGCAGTTCATCGAAAACTATTATCGGTGTAAATGTCTCTAATTGTATTTCAAAATTTTCCTCTTTTTGCGAAAATTTTAAAATTTTGTTGCGTAAACACAGCAGTCGATAAAAACCCAAGTAGTTACGACAATTCAAACAATTTTCAGGATATTTTCCGTTCGGAAAAAACGTACAATTTCGAGATTCACCTTGTGCATATTACAAATGAAATATCAAAACGTATTATATCTCGTAAAAGTCAACAAAAAAAAATTAACACGACACACATCTATCAAACAAACAATGCCGATCTCGGAACAAAGGCCAATTAAAACCTTCTGCATATTCCTGCAAGGGGTAATTTTTTTATACTATTTACCCGAGATTTTCTAAGAAGGCCGCGATTATTTAATATGGCAATAAAGATGAAATGACAACGACGTTCAAACATATTCCGACTCGATTGTCGATTGTGCAATATGTGATAATTGATTGGGAAAAAGACACATGTTAAGCGTCGCGTCACAATCTCCGTTTATGATGTATGAATGTGAAACTATGTAAGGTTTATGAAGTCAAATTGCGATATGAACTTCGTACAAAAGCTGAATAGCCAGGCTAATGACAGTTCTGACCGCAAGATTGTTCAGTAACTGGCATCGATGAAAAAAAATACTGCTTCTCGAGTATTTAAAAGCAAATATAATACATGTACGTTAATGTACGGTTTAAATACGTCGGATATTCGCAGTGTTAATTGTTTGCTTTTTGAACAAAAAATAACGACACGTGTATATAATAGGAAAAAAATTATAAATATGTGTTAGGAACTTTCGATCTGTGCTGTATATGAAACGCACTTGCGACAAATCAGACTCGACCAACCTACGCCACTTTGAAATGTTTCAGAGCGAAAACTGAGATCGAATCTTAAATAGCCAAACTCATGTCTAAAAATGAAAACGACCAAAGCGCTAACTTGCAAATACGCTTTTCTTTCTGAACACAACATAATAAAACTTAGGGTTGCCAGATATCTTCCAAAGCGAATTGAAACATTTCCCCCAATTCATTTTTTCGCCTGATAACATTTTGTTACATTACGTTTTTTTCACTATATATTATTTATATTTACAATCGAAAAATCTTTATTTTTTTTAAATAAAATTTACTCTTGTAAGAGCTGGTATTTCGATCGTCAATTATAAGTTATTTAAGCATAGTTAAACCTTACTATTTTTTCCATTATTTCGACAGCTTTTACTTTTAGCTATCCTCTAAATATAATAGCGCTGATCTGTGCGTGTGTCAATGTTACATTACAAAACTGCGTAAACATATTTAACGGATTTATCGCTAGTTTTATAACATTTTCTAATTGACAATTGAAAAATTATGAAATAGAGATTATCTAAAATATTTTTCCGGGACACTCTGAATTCAAAATCGACAATAATCCCGATTAAAAGGGACACCTGACAACCCTGATAGTATTGCATGTGGCCACTTTTCAATTGCACCCCTCATATTCATCAGTAGACACAAGGGGCACTTTAACAGGGGTTTGCCAACTCGTATATCGATCTTCAATTCACCCCATATTCGTATGAATATTGCCGTTCGATAGAGCAGAAGTTTTCAACTAGACCGTGATAGTTGATTTTTTTTATTCAATGCATGAATGAGACTCTCGAAAAAAATCTAACAATGGATATGTCCCAGTTAAGACTTCGGATCGGTAACAGATTATTAGGTAATTAAAGTAATAAATCGACACGTGTATTACACATAGAATAGATTGAATGAAATGTGCGGTTGTAATTTAACATTTTCAACGCCAGAAGGCATGTTTTCGATTATAGAAATTAGAATGACAAGTTTATGAGATGAGGATGTTAGTTTTTTTTTTCAAACATGAAATATATGCGAGATTAGCAAAATAAATGCATTATTCAACACTTTGTAATTGTAAAAATTGATTTAGAATTTTTCAACCCTGCAATATTAGCGATGCACAAGTTATTAGTCAATTGTGTACAGACATATTTCAACGGTTAGATAATAAATTATCGTTTATCGATTCCGAAGACTCTAAAGAGTATCGCAAATCAAATAAAATGCAATTTGAAAGGATTACGATTTATCAGAATGAAATAAAATTGGAATTGTACGAGTTTCGAACGAACGATAAGAGTTAAAATGGTAACCACGTGTGAGCAACCTGTGAAAATGTCTTATCGGTGTTTAACTCCGTTCGTGTGTAAACAATGCTTAAGAAGATACGCTGAAATATGAATCGAACGAAATTCGTAATAAAATGTGTAAATAAACTTACCGTTTTCCCGAAAACGATATCATCTTGTCTTCGACCATAAATTTGGAATCCTTGTAACCCCAACCGTCCCATTTTAAGAGTTCTTGTCTGAAATTAAAAATAACTTTTGTATTTTTGAACGAATATTGAACTAGTATGATTTAAATACACAGTACAATCATGAAAATGATTTATTAAACAATTATGAGTTGTTCAGAGATAACGATTTATTTCATTTCATGTGTTTTAACATCATATTTAAACTGAAAATTTCATATTTGATCGATTTTTACAATGGATTTTCATAATTGGGAAAATTCTATGTATGAACGTGACATGTCATTTTCAGACACAACAACTTGTTTCAGACTCTTATTATGAAAAAAATCAAATTCATGAAAAGGAAAAAACAAATGAAAATCAATCGAGAAGGTTAGGAATTTTGAGAAACGTCAAACCGGAAAATCGCGAAGCGACACGAAAACTCTTATCAACCTGAAACAATCTTGAAGCCAGAAGCACACAACTACAACGAATCGCACGAAATTGTCATTTTTTTCAAATCGAACACGAAACCGAATTTCAAACGCATGAAAGTGCGGCTGAATCGCGGCGATCGAGCTGCGAAAAACGACACTTGCACTATTCGATCGACGTGCCCATTTGGGTTAGCGCTTAAATTGGATTAGGTTAGATTTTCGTATTTAGCTTTCAGAATTGCATACGAATTCAAGAAAAACGTTCATTTAAAATAGAAAAAAAAAATGAAACGCAGAAAAATGAAGGTGGAAAATGCGAAAAGCCGGCGCCCGATTTCAGAATGTTTCAGCGCTCTGAAAGCTCAGTGAGATTGCGACGCGAGGGTCTCGTCTTCGGAGTACCTTCTCTTGGGCACGACGCTGCGCACGTGGAGGGCGGAGCGCCCGGGGGCCCCTTCGTTCTTCATCGGGAGCCGGCTGCGGCTGCGGCGGCGTTCGGTGCGCATCTGCCCCCGCGTCCGTCGATACGGGCTCGCGCGAAACGCGGGGAGTGCGCCCCCACCGTTTTTCACTGTGACATCTAACGACGATACTAAAAAGCTTTTTCGTAGTTCACGCGGTGCGTTTATCCGGGATGCGAACCACTCTGCTTTGTTTTGGTGTGTTTTTATGGTTTAGTTTGGAGCTTTTTCGCGCTGTGATATTTTGAATTATGGAAAAGATTCGTGCATTTAATAATTAGATTGGATAATGTTCGTTGTTTCAAATAAAGTATTCAATGTTAATTGTTTGTTCTTTTTAAGTCACGTTTTTACTCGATTAACTCTCATATTTTAGTTAATTAGGTGCGCTAATTCCGAGCACTGAGTTTGTCTCGCTCTAAAAGCCTCTAACAACGAGGAGTCAGTGTAATTAACTCACAAGATAATAAGCAATGTTCTAAATATCTACCGTGAAATCGAGTAAATAAAAATGCTTAAAAAAACCTGACAGCATCTATCCAAATAAATGATAAAATTATCATGACTTGGAAATATGAAAATATTTTGATTATGAGATGATTTGAAGGGTTAGTTTTTGTATGGTCATATTGATTTTGCTCTGATTTTCATAGTTTTCTAGTTAAATTGTGAATTTTCCATTTAGTTAGGTAGGTATCATATAAAACTAGCTCAGATATTTGAATCAAAGTATTTTTTATTATTTATACACCAATAATATTACATAGGTATACCAATTGATATCTACATAATTCGTTTTAAAATAAATAAATTTTCATCATAAAAATAGAACTTAACAATACGAATAAGGCCAAATTCAAACATATTTCGATCCTAATAAATATGAATGCGAAATATCTAGTTTTTTTTCAATGATTAATAACACGTTCACTAAGATCGTCTGTTAAATTTTTCGTAGCGAATATATTATTCGGATCTAATTGAATCTTGCACGTTCTGAATAAATCGCATCCGACTTGCGAAACTGTCGATTCGTACCACTTTTTTTTCAACTTGCCAATTCCGTGATGATGAGAAACGGATCCTGACAAACAAGCGAAATATGTAAATATAAATAACGACAAAAAATAACTTATTCACAATTAATTAAGAAGAATACGTTAGAAAGCGCCAATACTCACCTCCCATAGAGACGATTTCATCTCTGGCGATTTCTTCGAGATAAGTCGTCGTTTTTACAGGATCTTTTAAATTTCTGAAGCTGAATATGAAATAGAAGTAAACACAGCATCCAGCGTCGTAAGTTTGCGCCACTCTACACATTGTTATGTAGTGTGGAATGTCAAGTTTTATACACTCCTTGGCTATCTTTTGTTTAACGCACTTGACCACCTTCATGACTCTGTCCCAAGGAATCGAAGTCTCCACCGATTCTGCCATCACTCCCAGTTCAGCGCCGATGTCCTTAGTAAAAAAATCAATGATTAAAATAATGAATCAAATCAAAAAGATAATGTTCAGTTTAATTACTCTTATGTATGCTATGACAAAAGTCATATGATATCCTCTTTCACCATTAGTTTGTCCCGCTGGGATTCCTCCGTACTGTGCAGCGATTTCGTTAATTTTCGCTTCGTGAGCCAAAATATCATTCATCTCCCCAACGTAAAGCAGAGTGGCTATGCAAATGCTATTCAAATCGTATCCTTTGATTTTGGTCAAATAAAACATCTTCAAACCATCTACAATCGTCCCAAAGTAAGATTTAGAACCGCGAAACGCTTGCCCGAATTGAAATTGGTCATTATCCATCAACCTAATACTGGCCGGTTGACATCTTTGAAGAGCAATCTCCCTCAAACAATTAACACCGCTTTCGAAATCGGGAAAAACTAAAGATCCGAAACGTTTACTGGGAGGCAGAGGTCTTATTTTGAGGATGACTTCGGTGATGACTCCGAAGCATCCTTCGGAGCCCAAGATGATGGCGTCGAAATTGGGGCCACAGGACATCCTAGGGACTCGATTGCCCTTCTCCAGAACTCCTCTAGGTGTTACCAGCTTTGCATGTACCATTATATCCTCGATGTTGCCATATTCGTTCTTCTTCATTCCACTAGCCCTCGTGGCTACCCAACCCCCTAAGGTGGAAAATTCCATGGAGTCAGGCTCGTGTCCTACAGTATATCCTATCTTCTGAAGCTCCCTTTCCAGGTCTTGGCCTATGATACCAGCTTCGCAGCAGACCACCAAGCTTTCTTTGTCGATCCAGAGGATTTCGTTCATGGCACACGTGTCCAGACACATGATGGTTCTTGTCTCTTCAGAAGAACAGGTTATGGCCCCAGTCACGTTTGTTCCTCCTCCGTATGGGATTATAACGATGTTTTGGGCGTCGCAGATTTTCACAATTTCAATGACGTCTTCGTGGCAAGTTGGCCACATTACTAAATCGGGGATTCGATCTATTATTCTGTTTCTGGATTTCATTATTTCGTCGAGGCTCTGTCCTCTGGATCTCACTAATCTGTCTTTGCCATCTAGGGACATTTTCAGGTCTAGTACTTTTAATGCATTTAATTGCTTTTGGGTTATTTTCGATTCGGGTAGGTTTTCGGGTATATCTATCTCCTCGGGAAAAACGTCGCAATATTCAGGAAGGATTATGTTTTTGTGTTCTTTGATCCATGTTTTGAAGTGAGGTAAATCTTTATTGCATATCGGATATCTAAAACATGAGTAAGTATCGATTTTTTTTGATAATATGAATAATAGATGAAAAAAAAAATATACCTGTTTCCGGAAAATCTTATGTTTCCATTTTCAAAGTAAAACGACGAATCTTTATATCCCCAACCGTACCATTTGGTCACAGATTCTCTATGGAAAATTTAACGACTTAAATTAAATATAAAATAATTTATACTAAATAAGTTTTCCCCACATGTGAGAATTTTCATATTTGCAGTTGCAAAATTGTGAAATAGCACTGTTTGAATAATATTTGTACACGCGATTCGTTAACAAATGCATTTGTTAATCAAATAAATTAGTTACGCTTCAGTTAACGATGCATTTTTAAATACATAAACACCTATATATTTATCCACCTATTATTTATTTAAATATGTATAAATTCGAATGGAATGTGAAGAGATTTTTTCCAAAACAGTATTTTTTACAATTGAGTAAATTGTGATAAGTAGATGTTGAATTAACTGGTAGATTAATTTACTTACTTAATCTCTATCCAATAAAATAAGTTTTTATTAATAGTTTACTTGAAATGTTGAATACGCAATTACGAATATCCTTATGATCAAAGCACGATCGAATATAAAAAATGATAATGAAAAAATAACGAAAAGGTTTCTAATCGAATTGTAAAAATTACGAAAATGTAAATCGGACCATGAACTTTTTCTGAAATGTTATATTGAACACCAACGTGATTTTTCAGGATACTGAAAAATTGTAAACATTTTTTTATGTATACATATAAGAATATAGATTACATTCAGAAAATTATCAAAAAAATGTCGCATTTCAATAAAATAAGTGAAAAGTTTATTGTTTTTATATCCTCTTGAAATATTTTCGATTATTGATTCGTTTGTATATTGAACATTTTCAGTATTTCGATCCGAACTCTGATAAAATGTTTTGGCACTAGAAACCCTAATATCAATCATATTAATTTTTCATTAAAATTTATAAAAGATAAAGATACCTGTCGAAAGGAACGCTACTCTGAACAATGATATTATCTGCACCTCTACTCTGCTTCTTGGGATAAACTAGAGTTTTCCCTGAATTTTCCACATTGTTGTTGACGACATCCCTTTTTCCATTTTCCCTTTTCCCTTTCGGTTCTTTTTTTCCCAAATTCCCGTTCAAATGCTCACAATTTCCGTTCAAAGTCGCCATCACACGACTTCAAAGTCTCGATCTTCATTCGACGAATCGTAATCAACTACTGACGACTGTTACTCGACTCCTCTAGTCTTTATATAAAATCGCAAAAAGCATCGAAAACAATTCATTGTTTTGACGATTTTGTTTAAGGTCGAAGGAAAATAAGAGTTTTCTCGGAAGCTGACAAAAGTTTTCCTTTTGAATGTGTTTTGTTTCGTTTCGTTTCTTATTCAATGTTTTCCTTCAACTTATTTAGAGTAAGTACGTGATTTTAATTTTTACTTCATAGGTGTTGGTAAAAAGTAAATAAAGTTTGTGGAATTTTGCGCACCAACTCTATATTTACTAAAGTATAGTTTTATTATCCACAGTCAATATCATTAGGCTGTTATGTTTTTTTTGAATATTTGGTGTTTCTAATGATTATACAAATTAATAATAAGTACATATATGTTGTTACTACGAACTTTACGATCATAGTAATGAAATGCTTTTTATATTTCGATCTTATTTGATGAAAGTGAAATTTCATATTATTGTACCTACATGTATGTATGTACTTATATCTCAAAAATTTCACTATGTATTAAATGTTGATATACTTGTATGATATGTAGATGGAAAATTGAAAAATTAATTTGTAAAAAAAATAAACAATTCATAAATAAACCCCTAGGTATTATTTTGTACTGAAAATATCACAATGGTTATGAGGATAAATACGTGCAATATTGCATGGTTAATATCAACACTGAACATACGAATGGTATTGTATGTATCTACAGTTTTGATAAATAAGAAATCTCGTCTAGAAGGAATTATCTAAAATAAATGACACAAAAATGTCTTCAAATGATTAACAATTAAATGTGCAAAAGTTATACTGCCCAATTTCATTATTTCTCAATTTGAAGGCTCTCATAATGTTTCTCTACTTTCTATTTTTTAAATCGATTCTCCGAGGAAAGTTTACTGAAAAATATAAATTGAAAAATAAATAAACTGGATCATCATTATTTGTAGAGATTTATTTTTAAGCTCCATTTCTAAGAAAACTGTATATTTGAATTTCAATATTTGCAGTATCTATTATACGTACATATGTTTCCACTAAATCACAGTTACAATGTTTTTCGTTTCAATAAATACGTACTTATTATAAAATTTTATATAAGACTTTGTCCCGTCTTTGTTTTGACAGTTCGTAGTCGTAGAACTGACTGTGATTGAATTGTCAATTGATCTACTACATATTTTATCGTGTAGATGATTTTTAAATCTTTATGGTTCTAGATATAAGCATTATTTCACGTATTTACAAATGACATTTTATTTAATATTGTGTGATTTTTTTTACTACCAAAATTTAGCAGCTCATCAATGTAAGGATGTTCCGATTATTTTGTTATAAGCGTAAGAAAGCTGTGAAAATTTATAGATTTTATTATCACATCAGAGTAATTTCTTTAATATTATAGAAACACATAAATGAATTCACCTTACGATTAATGATTTTATGAACAATTTATTATTATTTTTAATTATCGAAACATTAGATATTATAATATTTTTAGTAAGTATGGAGCACGAGGGTATTTTGTTTTTTACACATAGTCGTGAAGATATAAATCCCAAGTCAAATATTTCTTATTTTTACACATGCGTAATTTTCATTTATTTTTTTAATTCTAATATTACATCACGTTATGAAGGACATTCAAATGTAATGTAGCGTTCAATAAATCGTGAAAAATATGTAGGTACTCGTTTACGTATGAACAATTATTTTTTTTAACAATATTTGACGACTGAAAAGGCCAAGGGGTACAAGTGACTTTGCGGTCGTTTCGAGAAAAGGGCGCTCAAAGTTTAGCATGTACCTTCATGTATTAGGAGGAGGTCAAGTGATTTGATGATATATTTCGGTACACGTTCCAAGTTCGTTTATATTCTTTTGCCACCAAATATATAAGCGTAAATAGAAGTAATTCCTGTACATACTCAATTTCGGCAAAAATTTCACTTGTACCCTTTGGCCTTTACAGTCACCGTTTTCAATATATAATATTTTTTCGTTCATGTCAAGGGGTCGAATTCATATTAAGCCTCGATCGTTTGGCCGAAAATTCGATTCTCACGATTTTGAGTCTTGTTCTTTTTTATATTCCCGATTACAGGTTATGGTTTATGATAGAAAGAAAATTTTAGTCACTGTTTTAGATTTTTGAACAAACTTAAATAGCCTTTATGATAAAATATTGTGTAACACACATTTCGAAAAAAATGTCGTGACTTCAATATAAATAAGTTTTTCATGAAAACTTGTTTGAATTGTATTAAATGATTCACTAATTTGATGTAATTTATCTTGATGACACTCAAAACAATGCAATGACAAAGAATGGATATTAATTAAACTGAAAATTTTAATTTATTATTGACACGTTTAAGATATGAATTTTATGAAGATGATGACTACATGTCTTTTAAAACTTCATGTTTATTTAATATTTTATATAGAGAGGTCGATGCAATAACCACAATACTATTTATACTAAAATATACATATTTTGTATTTATATAATAAGATTAACGCGTTTTGTAAAAGGAAATTTGTGCTATTTATTAGCACTGATTTATATTTATAAGGATGAAAAATTCGAATATAAACAATGAAAAATGAACAGGAAAATTAAGTAATTTTTGAGGCTTCAGTATTGAAATGACCTCAGATTGAGAAAAGCAGCATAATTTAATTTTAAATACACTTTTATGAGCATACTTGCTCTTCTTATACATATAATGTAAGATTGTAAAACGTTTTCGAAGGTTTTGTTGAAATATTCATATGTCGACATCTATAGACCATGCATACAAATATTTTTAAGTAGGAAAGATTTACCGATAATTGAAATACATATAATACATTTAAGAAAGTATGTTATTCGTTCGATTCGAAAATTTCGATCGTAAACAAAAAATGCGTTGATATATTCAATGGATTGATCGTTAGTAATATTATAAGATTAATGATGGTGGATAGTGATAATTTAGTAGTAAAAAGGTTTTCGAATTGTTTTATTTTTTTTATAAACTTACAAAATTCATATATAACATTACATTTTAAGTACAAAACAATTGAGCTTACAAAATAAATTACTCACGCTTTATTTTTTTTTACAAAAACGACCTTATTCATTGCACATTTTTTAATAAAAAAACATGATAGTATATGAAATTCAGTTATGGAATTAAGCATTATTTGATAATAAGCTCAAACATTTCGATCCAATTTGACTAGTTTGATCGCGATTCTGATAATTTTCAAATGCTTATGTTGAAGGTTTTTCATAAGATGATATGTGACTTTTTTTTAAGATTTGAATGATGAATATTCTAAAATTTGAGGGCACTTAAACAAAATTTGCCATTTTATAACAAATAAATATTTTTTCAGTCAAACACATAAATATTAAATAAAAAATTGAATTCATGATTTATAGTCGATCCGATTTTCATTATTCGGTTACAGAAGTCTAACGAACTGAATTTTTCAGCAAAATATGGTTAATTTCTATGTTCTATGTATGTATATTAATATTGACACAATTTCCTATGATAAAACGTTAAAATACATTTATGAAAGTATGTCAATATTGTCGTAATGAAATAAATACATATTAATGTTTTCACAGTGAACTCATGTTATAAAATTTTCGTTTAAACCGTTGATCAAAAATAATTGAGTTATTCCCATACTTAAGCATTTCGACGTATTTAAAATCTAAAAAATCTCAATAATAATAATTAATTCATTATTTTCATAAAATGATCACGGCATCAGTCTCTGTACATGTGTCGGCCTCTTGCTTTTTTCGATGACGTAGAAAGACTTGGGTTTTCCGTTTCCTGGAAAATACTTGTGAAACGAAGAAGCCTTCTTGGACTTCACAGGCACATAATAAGTGGGAGTTTTCTTCGAATACTTCGAAGGTTTCCCATAAGCAGGCTGTTGTGGTCTTCTTAGATCAACAGCGGTCCAAGTCGGTGTCTTTTGGATATCGAAAACATCTCCATCATCATGTCTGGACAATTGAGATCTCGAATGCAGCTTCTGGTAACCGCCGCTCATTTTCTTCAATGTGGGTATATTCCAATGATAGATTTTCCCTGGTTTTCCATTAGATTTGAATCCGACTGGTACTTTTTTGCCAGTGTGGCTCAAAGAATTCTTCTTTTCTGGTTTCGTATGAGCGTAATAGTAAGGATTCGGAGGTAGTTTAATCACGTACATTTTGGAATCGTCGTGGGAATAATGGTGACGAGATTCGACGGCCAATCGTTTTCTACTGTGACTCGAAGGAACGTGGAGTCTACGCAGTCCTAGTTTCGTTAAAACTTCGTGGTTTGAAAGAGTGTTCTTCGGAAGTTTGGCTGTCGCTGTGGCTGCTCTAGTTGGAGGTACGTCTGAAGATGTTGAGGATTTCTTGACTGTCGCAGCATCAGACCATGCATGTAAAAGGCAGCACGCCAACAATAAACATCTGAAATTCGAAAAAAATACGATATTATATCTATAAAATATAAAAATGATAATGCTATTCGATACGAAATCTACTATGCAAACACACAAAGATTCAAATAAATTAAGAGAAACAACAATTCTAGATATTATAATATTATTATTAGAGGTAGAGATTTCACATAACATATGACGCTTGGAAATGCCAAGGGGTAAAAAAAAATGCTCAAAGTTGAACGCGTATCATAACTGAATGAAAGAATTTGTCAAAATTCTGATAATGAAGAAGTTTTGTCTATTTCATGGTGAATCCGGTAAAAGTTTATTAATGCAATTCGAATAGTTAACAAGCTCAATATGACGATTTTTGTGAACACCCTTCACACTTGTATCCCTCGACCTTTTCACCTCTTCTTCTACACCCTGGAAAGGTCAAGGAGTACAAGTGACATTTTTTTGCTTATTCGTCGTCACACATATCACATCATATGCAACTCAAATGTAGTTAATGATATTTTCGTTGCATCCGAGACCCGTCATTGTTCGAGACTATGGATTTTAAATCGATTGTGAACTGTTTAATACAATTTATCTTTCGACATATTTCTTATAGGATTCATTCTTATATATGTCGAAACTTAAATTAATTGATTTTTTTCACATTTATTACGGTTTTTGACCTTTTTGACAAGTCATTCTTGTCCGGGATGCGTTTGTGCTAAGGCGTTCTCAAACGACATCCAACATCCTTTTCCTTTCCGGATTGAATTATAATCTCGTTACACTAAACGCGTCATCAAATTACCATCAATCAAAATAACAATTTCTGGATGGGGAACATTAGCGCAATTATCTTGGAACTGGTCGAGAAAATTTTCAGTATGTATGCACGGCGATTAATCTCGAGTCACATTCGTTTTTAATCGAAGGGTTTATTTATCGAACGAGCATCGTTATTTTTAATTGATACTTGTCACTAGCTTGCTTTCAATAATCAGAGAAGAAAAGTGATTTATCGCTTTTTAAAAACGACACGTGCGAGTATTTTGAAAATAAAATTTTCATTAGTGAGTGCTTTTCGTTGAGAAATTGTAAGTCAATATTTCATGAATGAAGATATTTTTTAAAAATGTATGAAAATAGTAATGGCTATAGCTTTGTGAGGTTAATTTTGTGGATTGAACTTAAATTGGATTTCTTAAAATTAAATGATTTTTTAGAATTAAAATGTCAGTATTGAGACTATGTTAATTTTTTCAAATTTATAGATATAACAAACATACATGAGATAGCTTTGATTTTATAAAAACATGCTGAAGTCACATACTAAGATAAGATCATAGCCATTTTCAAACTAGTTGATTATTTTTTTATCAATATTCGAGATATTAACGACCGCTTTAATAACCTCATATGCCGCACTTACCCCAACTAGTCCTATAAACTTCATTCGATAGAATCAGACTATAAAAGCTCATTCGCTCAATAATAATTTTATACAACCCACATATTCTCAGAAATTTATCCGACCAGCTCATTATGCACATGCACCGGATTAGCAGTTCGAGATTAGCCCGAATAGCCCTTTTTGTCCTTTTGGCGATTCGAAAGGACAAAGTGGCACAAAAAGGGCCATAAATCGTACATGGGTCGCGACCTCGCATAACGGACTGTTTAGGGTCAAACGAAAGGAACAGAACAATAATATTGGATCGCATTATGCGATTCGTTATGCATTGAGCGTGGCTCATTTCCCATCGTAGTCGAAGATAATTAGATGCATGCGAGATATGATATTCTTGCTTGATAAATTTGAGTATTGAAATGATTAAATTTGGCTTTTCCCAGTTTTATTTTACGTAAGTGGATGTTTAGCTAATTTAATTCGGTAAATATTTAGGAGTCACTAATTGTAAGAATGGGTGAAACTGAATGACGGTTGTCTCCATCCTAAACATTGATGATTTTGTGGATGATTAATTTGCAATATGCATACCTACAGGATAATTTCATTCATAAATTCTATATATTTTTTTTAACAAAGGTGAATATTATATTCACACGTAGACGTTTATTCCAATTAATTCATCGTGAAATGAAACTATTCATCCAGAAAACATATCATAACATATCATATTTGAACATCATTAGCCCTCGTTCACACAAGTCAGTGCATTTCCCATCCATACTATATCTCACACACCCTATATCCCATTATGTGATACAAAAACGATAACTACACAATAAAACACCTAAGATGAAATAAAAATAGAGCACGATCAGAGACTAAACTATCGCTTGTGAACGTATCTTCAGTTCATTAGACTATCAGACAAGACGTTGACGTCTCCGAAGGCGTCCATCACACACAACTGACGACTGAAAAGACCAATGGGTACAAGTGGCCTTTTTGACGAAATATAGTAATAAACGGGAATCGCTTCTATGTACACTCATATATTCGGTGGTAAAAGGATATAAACGAATTCGGAACGTGCGCCTCAATATATAATATCATCAAATCACTCGACCTCCTCTTAACACATGTAGGCACATGCGGAACTTTGAGCGCGCTTTTCTCGAAATTACCGCGTTGTCACTTGTGCCCCTTGGCTTTTTCAGTCGTCATACACAAAATGGGATCCATTCAATTGTAACGGCTCGTCTCCTCAGAAGGGCAATGCCGCTTTCTAAGCACGTTGCATCCAACCGAGTGCATCGTCCAATCAATTACATGCATCTGACACTTGACCTCGCTGCTTCGTCCAACGAAGCCTCAATCTTGGCTCGAATATAGCCTGAATATCGGTATTAAGGCTCTAGAGGCTCGATGCCAAGTTAATAGGAACTGGGTGCGTCTAATTCGAATCGTGGATTCGCATCGGATCTGGGATCTTATTGGTTTTGTATTGGCTCGAAGTTGTATAATGATGATGTTTGTGTCATGCGAATCGGTGAATTATTAAATTTTGATTCGTAGATCGATGTGATTTGATTGCTTTAATTGTCTGTTTGATCATGGGTTAAAGTATGGACGTATTAAGATTTCGAACTTCGAATATATCAGACTATTTTATCATGAATCTTGAGCAATTATATATTTTTTTATTAATTTGATATAATTTTTCTTCATTCTGACAATGAATAGAGGTTTTCTTAATATAATTTGAAAATGTGATAGTTTCACATATTTATGGAGCACATACGACGACTGAAAAGGCTAAGGGGTACAAGTGACTAAACTTGTACCTACATGTATTAGGAAAAGGTCGAGTGATTTGAAGATATATCTCAGCACACGATTCAAATTCGCTTATATCCTTCCGCCACCAAATATATGAGCGTACATAGAAGTGATTCCTGTATATAACTCGATTTCGGCATAAATGAAATTTGCACCCCTTGGTCTTTTCAGTCATCTTATGAGAATACTTGTGGATCAACTTTACGACACTCGATTTAAGTTAGGTTAGATTAAAAAAAGTTTTTTCACTTTTTACAGTTTAATTTGAATCATAGGACAAATCGAGTGTCATTCTGATAATCTACTCCTAACTGCTTTCATGGATATAAGAAAAATCAACGATTCACACAACACATCGAAGTTAAAATCGTACGAATGTCAAGATAAATCGAAAGAACGGCTCCGTTCCACTCCACCATCATCATCATCAGAATCGAACGGTTCAAAGCCGAACAAAAACGCGTTGCAAATACATATGTACGTATCCTTAAGATGTAAGAGCAAAAGTTAGACGCGGGTACCGTTTATTATTATTGTTATCGGACGCCAGAAGGCTTTCGGGGTCAACGGGTTGATCGATAGTGGGCATTCCGCTGTGTACCCATGGGAACGTTCGTTTTGGTCTACCCTGTGCCACTCTTCTTCTGTTTAGATCTGAGAGCCGCTAAAGGCTGGTTCACACTACATTGGAACCTCGTGTAATGAGAAAATTGTACGAAGAGCAAAATGAGACTCAAAAAATGACTCGATTAATATGCAATTAGGAGTTATTGCGTATTCATTTGATTTTTTATAAGTATAAAGTTTGTTCATGAAAAAATGTCGCAAGACATGAGTGAAAGAAAAAACAACACTATAGATCATTTAGAAGTGCGATCTATCCTCAAAAACAAGAACAAGATTGAGATTTAGATCTCGACGAAATCATTACACTAACTTATTCGTCTCACAATCTATTTTTTGATCGAACTCATTTAATGCCGATTTTTTCACTAATCTTAACTTAACTTTATCTTGTTGTGAGATTAACAACTGTTAAGGTATGCTTGCAAATTCAAAGCACTGAACTTTACAAAAAACCCTAACCAACGTGAGTTAAAGTTTAATTAAGGTTAATAAAAATGTCCTTAATTAATAAAATACTCGCTCTCGACTAAATAACCCAAACAATGTGAATTAGCCTTAAGCTTTCTCAATGACCTCGTGATTTCGATTTTTTTATATCGACTTATTTCAATTCGATTCGATTTACATATACACTAAGCTGTCACTTCAAAAGTCAGTATTCATCGATAAATCTTTAGGTGTTAACTTCTGCGCTCTACATAAGAAAAACTTCACTTTTGTTCCCCTTCGAACGTACATAAATAGATTTTAATGTGCGAAGATTTTATTTTAATTTTAACACGTTCACGATAACAAGCGCCAGTCGAGAATAAAATAGCATTTTATCCTTTGCAAATAAGCGAATCGCAATTTTCTAAAATTAAACATCCACTTATGAGTCAGAGCGAAATTGTTCACAGCCGCACGCAACGGAACACATCACGAACGTTAAAAAATGCAACGTCCGAAGCGAAAGTATATTATAAAAGTGCATCCTGCACGAGAACAAAGTTGAATATCGGAAGAATATTCAAAAGAATATTAAAAAAATGAAACCCCTAACGAGTCTCTCGGATGATTTGTGGCAGGAAGATGCGATAATGGCGCAGAGGCTGTATTTAGTCGATAATTTTATTCGGAATGCGTCAGGATGCGCCCACACGAAAATTCATAAAGAGAGAAACGTTACTGTAAAGGAGATATAAGAAGTACAGGGTGCTGCGTGGATTCTGTAAAGATGAGTTATCATCGAACAGAATACCTGCAAAGGCGTCGTATTAATCGTAATCGCGTTAACTTCGTAAGTATGGGTTCGTTATGAGCTGCGCAATTAATATGCATATGACGACTGAAAAGGCCGAGGGGTACAAGTGAATTTGTAAAGTGATTTCGAGAAAAGCAAGCTCAAAGTTGACCATGTATTAGGAGGAGGTCGAGTGATTTGATGATATATTGAGGCACACGTTCCGAATTTATTTATATCCTTTTGCCACCAAATAAATTAGAAGCGATTCCTGTGCATAACTCAATTTCGGCAAAAATGTCACTTGTACCCCTTGGCCTTTTCGATCGTCATATATTCTACAATTATTTTTATAAAATTAAACGGTTTGAATTTCAGACTTTGTATGTATTTCTGTATGTATAATATTTAAAATTGAGTTTTTTTTAATATCAATAGAATCTTAAACTAATAGAATTCGACCTTCGAACGAATTAATTTGATAAGTCTTCAACAGTTCAAATCGTAATAGGAAAATTAAGGTAAAAATTTAAATCAAATTCATTAATTTTAAGTTTTAGATATGTTAATTGAGCGTTTTACCGATCGGATAGAACACAAATGCGGGGTCAAGTTTACACTATTTTTTACGATCTCGTACTTTGAATATCAATGAATGCCATTTATGTAGCACCCTATGCTGAATGAAGCGAAAAGATATTATTCAAAGTTGTAGTAAGAAGAAGAAAAGCTGTGATTATCTCAGAGTCACACGCGATGTTGCCTCCAATGGGTTAATAATATCGTAAGTACGTTTACTTTTATTGCGTCAATTGAACGTGTCATACGTGACCATAATTTCGTAAATCTTCGGATCGTTTATGAATGGATCTCTTGATTTATCGTCCACGAATTACACAATGGTGAAAGTTTCGTAATACGTCGAATCACGGTGGTTTCATATTCGTTAAGAATATTTTATCATTTACGTATAGTTATCGATAAATAATTAGGTGCTCATGAATGCGCTTGTATATTATTTGAATCGGATTAGATGTTTTTTTTCATCGTCCAGGATAAACGTTTTGAAAGAGTTTATTAAACCTTTCATGGGAAGTTATCGCATTTTTCAATTACATAATATTACAAAATGGTTCAAGTTTATTATAATTCATCGTATGACCCTCGAGATTATCTTCGCTTTGTAGCTTTGGGCGAAATGTTTCAAAAATTATAGTGTTTAGTCGGACATTAGGGTCCAGTTCCAGACTCGATGTGTTTTTTCGTTCATTTTATGTAACAAGATGCGATCACGTATTTAAATATTTTTTATAAAATGAATTAAGAAATTGTTGAAATTTTACAAGTAATAAAAATCATACGAAAACAAAAAGATATAATATGTTCATTTTTTTAAATAATTTGCATGAAATTATACGACTCCTCATTCAACTTGTAGAATTTCAAATATGCGCGGGTTTTCTTTGAAATCTTCATACAAATTGTGTTGCGAAGTCGGGTCATTATATTACGAATTTAATGCGAAAAGTACTTGCGGTTTTAAACCGTTCGGTAACACGATTCCAATGAATTATCTTTATACAGTAATTAAAATAATCAATTTATGCGCTGTGTACCAAGTAATCTGATTAAAATACAGCATTTCATGTCAAACTGCAAATTATCTTAGGTTAAATGTTCTTTTGAAATGCTTAGTATAATATCGAATCAAGTATTTCATGATGATAATTTTATATGTTAATTCAATATTTATTAACGGTAATAAAAGGAAATGTGATTTTATATATCAATCAATCAATTAATCGATTTGATAGAATAAAAACATACATATTTCAATGAAAAATTAAGAAGTATGTGATTTAAAGACACGATTATTGCATATATTATATCGCTTCAAAAAACTTAATATGGGTTTCATTCGTTGTTTTGAGAGTATGTTTTGGGATAACATATTTCAAGTTTTAATTTTTTTTAAAGATATTTGAATCTTGCTATTTTGACTAACATTATTTTTTAAATTTCGAAACTTTAATGTAAATGGTTTGTAAGAAATTGAAAATTACAGAGAAAGCAAACACTTGTATCATAGAAAACCTTCTAAGAAACAATCAGAAGTGGGAAACTCTCACCGATTTACCGGAAAAACCACCGGGAAAATCGAAATTTTCTCAGAAGCAGCGAACATTTCTATACGTGGAACACTCGGGTTTTTAATTTCCTATGACGTCTATTTAGCGAATCATTAATACGCACTTAGACGAGACCATTAACATGGTCCGAAGACCTGGTAACTCAGACCCGGTGGCTTCGGGCGGATCCCCGAGGCTCAATTATGCCCTTTCCTCGCTACAACCATAATATTGTGCAATAAATATGAGAGTGCAACACGTTCTTGGTGTTCATAGTGTGAGTCCGGTCTGGCCAGATGCGAAATGTATGGTGGTTAATTCGATGGCGCTTCTCGGATGTTGAAGGTTTCGGTAGATGGACTTATGGCAATCGAATTGGTATGAGAAGGATTATGAATGTCCAAAAATTAAAAAAAATATTCAGTCATTGGAAAGCTCTTTTCGTATGTATCATTTGTTATTATGGGTGTGATTTTCAAATCGATGTGTGAAAAAAGTTATCGCTGAAAAACTTTGACACAATTCAGTATTGAAAAATGTACTACGCTAAGCGAGCAGTAAATGCATTAGTTGCGCTTTTATTGATGGGAACGGAACGGACTAGGGACACAGTTATACGAAAGAAGAGGATTTCTTTATGGCTATCTCCTTCTATAATAATTTGATTATTTTGTGCATGCAATGCAAAATAGTTTTAAATATCGCGAATGAGACTTAAGTTGATGATTTATTATCGGAAAATATTTCATGGTTCCTTGATGGTATTTTTGAACAGGAATTTAATGGTTGATATTAAGTGTTTGAACTTGCTTTTGTGTATGATAGTTGTGTACGAGTGAATTTATTATTTTCATTCGTATAGAATATAAAAAAATAAGCCGTGTAATATGCTTCGCCACGTACATGTAATTGTTGTTTGGAGCTTGTACAAGATAATCCGATTACTGATGTACGCACTCATAATATAGTCACAGCTGGAATTGAATAATTTGTTTATTAAAGCCTAAAAAATATGATTTATGATCTTTTCTTGTGAGTTGATTTTAATATTGTAGGAATCAATTAAATTTCACACAATACAATACAATTATTGACGAAATTAATCATCAATAATTCATGAAAAGTGCATGATACCATTATATAGTAAATTAGACGAAGATCGATCAGATAGTAGTGGAAAACGATTTAAAATCAGACGCGCGATAACATCTAAATACAAAAGATCTACATCGAGATTACAATTTTATCGCGCATGAAAGCCAATAAAAACTAATCAAGCTGAAAAACACCACCATAACACTAAAATTTAACAACACACGCGCTTCGGCCATACGACAAGAGCTCGTGGGCGTGAAAAATCACCACCCCGAAGCGACAATAAATCCGGATCGAGAATCGAGAATCGAGAATGTTCCCGAGAATATTTTCTAGGAAAGGCAATTTGTGATAAGGCCGAGGAGTCCTGCACCCCGATGACCCCTCGAAGGTCTCCGAGGAAACGACATTAATTTGTCCACAATTTGCCATGATTGCATCCGAGGTGATGCTGCGGAGGAAGACCTCCGCGGTGCGGTGGACGCAAATTGCACCAGAAGATGCGCTGAAATGTTATTGCAGACTCGCAGATGCGTTTCTAGGGATCTAAGAGCGATGTGGGTTAATGCGTGTTGAATTACTGAAATGAGTTTCCCATTGAAAGATGTTTCGTAGTTTGATTTTTATTTGTGAAGTTTGCATTTGAGACTGTAGATGTCGGTAGAAAAATCTATCGAAACTGATGTGTCAAGGTCAGTGTTTAAAGGGATGATTTGTCAGGTCATTACTGGAAAGAATACCTAAGATCTTATGTATGTATTTAGTCAATTTCATTTAGATATTTTTTGTGTAAAGCTACGTTTTACATACCGCTACAAGCAGCATAGCTGCACGCGACATGCACCGTGGTCACAATGGGAACAACGGAGCTTTTTCTTGGGATTTCAATTATTCCCATAGTGTACGTTTAGGTGTTTTTCTTTATTTTTCTGAGTTGTGTTAAGTTTAAAGTTAATTTCGATTAGAATATATTGAGAAAAGAAATGGAATTGATCACAAACGCTTGAATCAGATCTTCTTACAAATAGTTATAGCTGATCAATTCCCGAATCGTTATTCTCAGCACTATCCGTAATAGGTATAAAGTGCATAATTTCAAGTCAATAATGACTAAGAAATATTGGCTTAAATAAAATTTTATCGTTAGTGGGTATGAATAAATCAAAAGGGTGTTTCAATAAATCCGTTCTTCCGATGCGGTCTTCTAGATATATTGATGGAATTTAAGGTTCGAGGTAAATGATGATTGTCGTTAGTGGTCGGACGTGAGAGGCAGTTATTGATGTTCGTTATGATCTGATGGGCGGCAATAGCAACATTATTGCTTTAACTATGCACTTTACACGTCACCGTATAAATTCACATTGAAAGATTCATTAGGGCGTAAAAAAAAATAAATAGAAAAAAACTGATGTAAACGTACAAGAAGATATCATTCAGTATTGTGATCAAAGGGTAGAAGATTGAATAAAAAAGTGGTAATTGTCGAAAGCTCACGATTCGCGAAACTTCCGCAAGTAGGCGTCAGCGATCGTGAGCTTATTTACAATACCGCTATACCAGCGTAATGCTGTAAATGGAACTTTAAAAATCCTCGATCTGTTCCAGGTCACTATTTCTATATCTGCGGAAATAATAGAAAACCCATTCGGTGAAAAGCTCCAGATCGAATCGCTTAAGATTCAAGAAAGCTCCACTAAGTGGGAAACAAGGATGCAATTTCAACACCGATAGCTCATAACCGCATACCGAGAAAGTTTCGTTTAAGTGTGTCGCTTAGACGTGTATTTAACGAGGGCGTACTCGAATAATAATTAAACAGATCGTCGTTAGAAGCGGTTCTTTTATTGCGAGGATCGTCTGTGAAAATATGTAGATTTGAAACGTTTTCCTTGGAAAGTTTTGTAATTGACGTCTCAGCTGATGGAACATTGTACGTATAATAGTTACGCACTTTCAGCTTTTTACTTTCCGCAAGTTTTCCTTTTGAGATTGAAAATTGTTCTGAGATGATATGATGCGATAATCTACATACATGGAACCGGTTGTTGTTTGCGATCAGGTTTTCTTAGATTCGATCGAATCTGTTCTTTCATTATTGAATTATTTTTCATCCATAAATTAAGTAATATGAATGGAGCAAATAGGCCTATTTTAAATATTGCGAAATTCGATCTAATACAGAGTGAAATCGATCGAGTTATAAACGAAATGGTTTAACTAGTTCAAACCTTGAATTTGTGATGTTTTAATGACCTCAAGACACAATAAATTACATCTTCAATTGAAAGGATTTACACGTCGCTGAATTTAACGATTCGTTTCGGTTTGATTCGAGTAAATGGTGTAAGCATTTTCGAGTTGACAAAAGGTGCAAAATAAAGGAAAAAGCATGTTGAAAATTTATGTTATTCAAACGAATACGAATTCATGCTAATTCACCATGAATGATTTTGCACGAGATAATAAACATCTCATATATGAAGTGAGATATTAATGTTCGAAATAGATTATGAATATTTATTTGTGAAAAAAACCTGGTTTTTCCGCTGTATTCAATCCTTTTTCTAACAGTAAAATATTAAACAGTTATTTATTTCGATGGTTTATGGTATTTTAAATTTATTTAACAATGTTCGATGTTTTTATTATATCAGTATCTTTAACATGTGACAAACCCGTGTATGTAACATATTTTATGGATTTATATAATATTACAACATAAAATATTGAAGTAAAAATTAAGCATATTTCAAAAAAAAATTCCACTCATGAATAGATAAAGTTCTATTCTCACGTAAAAAGAATAGATTTTCACACAATCTAATTTTTCATATTAAAATATCAAAATAAAAAAAATCGTAAAGGCATTTGAAAATAAATCAATAAATAAGCCTTTTCTAAAATAAATCCGAGCTGAAATTTCTATTGGATTTCACGGATCATTTCGTTAATTGAATCAAACTATTGACAATACATCTAACTTTCATTTTTTTCAAAATGTACGTGAGTCTCTTTATAAGAAGAGATCGTGATCTATTTTTTCACGGTATCAATTCACTGAAACGAGCTCGATTTAAAATTTTAGCTTCCAGTAACGCCTAAAAAGCAATGGTATGTTGAAAACAACAACAAACAAGTTGATCACGTTCCATGTAAGTTGATGCTTCTCAAAACAGGAAGAATCGAAGAATTCAAACAGGAAAAACATATTTCGAATGATTTCAAATGATTTATTTTTAATTCGGTTTGATAAAAAAAAATGATTTCGCATAATTTACGAATTTTGGTGTCTTAAGCCTGGATAGAGTAAGAGAATTCATTGAAATAAATTATTATGGAATTCGTTTGACAATCATTGGTCGACAAGATGGTAGAAAAGAACCCGAGACACGTACTGATTCAATTTGTCGAAGTTTTTCCATTGTGTATATTCTTATTTGATTTTTTGTCAGCCTTACGATTGAGAACGCTTTAAATTACGTTTTGTATGCAATAGCAGTGACATTCGATAGGAAGTCTTTTATTTTCGATTTTTTCACGTTGTCGAATCAAATTGATTTGTATGGCTTTCGAATCGACTATTTTCTACGCATTTTTACCGAAAAATAGACTAACTTCGAATATAGACGTATGCGTGAATCGCGATCAAAGCTCTATAGTCTTTTGTGAACATCGATCTCTTTATGAGTGTATAGAAGATATTTTAATTAAAATTCGATAAGGATCATATCGCATACACTGCGTATAATGAGTATGTATAATAATCTATTCACAGATTTAATTGTTCGATTATTCAGCACTTCCATTTATTTTTTATGGATTCGATAAAACGATATTCGCATGCCACAACATACAAGTATCTCAAATGGCATTTCAAAACCGTCGATGAGCCATTCACGAAAGTCAATTAGAATGAAAAAATATAAATCGAAATATTTCAGTACAAAAAAAATATATAAATAAAAGAACAGTTTGCGAAATTCTCTTCAATATCATAATACTCATACAATGTAAGAGCAATCTAGCAATTTTCACACGCCATAGGAAACTACAGTTCTGATCGACTGAGAATACTTGAAGTTCTTGCGGTTCAATTTACGTGACTTTCATTCAGGACGATTCCTCGAGGATCATGGAATCCGAAGACGACGACGTGTCGACATTCCGACGCATCATTGACGCAATGTCACTTTGAATTACGTCGCTTTGACAATTGTGCTGGCTTTCAATAAGATTATTTCAATCGTATTACGATACTTCATGTTTTATATCGTATAACTAGCTTCTGTGACTCGGCGTTGCTCGAGTCTCTTGGGACTTTGAGCCGATTGTGAATTGGATAGTAGTTTTCGTTTCTTTTCCTGAAATGTGTCCCGTTTTATGGATTTCGAAAAAAATATACTAGGAATTATCAAATGATATAAAGACTATTTTAAAAATTGTAAAATGTAATAATGCAGAAACTTTTCCACACGTGCATACAAGAATCTGGAAAGATTCACTGTTAATGGATCAACGGTTGAGAAGTCTTCAACATAAATACATACATTCATACAATACAAACGTGTGTTCATGCTAATTTATATGACGACTGAAAAATCCAAGGAGTATAAGTCACTTTGCGGTGATTTCAAGAAAAGAACGTTCAAAGTTGAGCATTGAATGATTTGATGATGTATCTCTGCACACGTTCCAGATTCGTTTATATCCTTTTGCCACCAAATGTGTGAGCATACAAAAAAGTGACTCCTGTACATAATTCAATTTCGGCAAAAATGTCATTTGTAACCCTTGGTCTTTTCTAGAAGCTGTTTCATAAATGAAATTAACGAACTCATATTATAGTGATGAAAATAAAAGTTTTCACTACTAACACACTATTGTGTTACGCCGTTCTTTTTGTTAATTGAAACCTTATGAATTTACATTAGTTAATTGATGTATTTGACATTCGTACAGTATTCAAAGTAGTATATGAACACAAAACTATATGAAAACGACCAAAAGCTCAGTTTGCAAACGCTATTTGACCCCACATAACGGATCGGGACGTTCGTCATGCAGAAGTGCATGTGTACATGCACTTCCATATACACGTATAATATATTCGGAATAGTGCAAGTTGTACTTGTGAAAACATATCCAGCTGCATTCACACCGATGAATTACTCAAAAAATCAATATTATCTATCGAAATTCAAATGCTTACTTTTGAAAATCTTCAGATACATTCATGGAACTGAACGGTAATCTTTAGAAATGTAGTTTCTGCGATGTTAGTCTGTGAATGTTTAGGAACACTTATATGAATTTGATAACGTCAAATATAATTTCAACTACAATACAGGATTTTTTTTTATTAAATAAATAATTTTTATAGTATTTTCCAGGTGTGAATGCTACTTTATTTTATGTGTATGTAAGACGAAGATGCAAGTCGCACCGCAGAGTGCGAAATGTCAAACGTAGACATCGACCCTGATGAACCCGCTGCATAACGATGCAGTTTGTATAATATTATGCATGTTAACTTATGTTGTGTACAGTCGATGGTAATTAATTTCGTTAGAAGCCAGTGGGTGCTAAGATTCAACTGTCTGGTGAATCTTTCCTAAGATTGAATCGCAATTAATCGTCGCGAATTATTTATACAGTTAAGAAGATAAATGTCAACGAACATGATGGTGTTTATCGAATATGCGAGTAGAGCCTGAAATGTGTAAGTGAATTTAGTACTAAACGATTTATAATATATTTATAACGGAAATAATATAAGTGTACTTAGAAAATACATTACGATAGCTGATGAATTTAATTAGAAGTGCATTATTCATTTTCTGAATTATTTCATAAATCAACACTTACAAATATTTTCAACAAAATCGGTTGAGATCTTTATAAAGCCTCTCCTACCAAACACAAAAAATCACACTGTCAATTTGCAAACGACATTAACGACCGATATACAAATAAGCAAATAACAAGATTTTACTATGTTATAAGTACGGCTAAAAGACGACATCGGGTCATAATTTCGAAATCGTGACAGTCATTTCTTATAATGGTCATTCGTCAATACGTGAAATTTAACGGTGCATCCACTCGAACTTGAACAAGATTGCATCTAGTGCTTCTTCGAAGGCTTCGATCTATTTGATCGTCGAATAAATCATTGGAAATGGGGACACTTGATATGAATCGAGTATCTACTCGATTAGTGCTTAGAAAGCTCATTTGATCGAAATTATTATCAAATGATCGTTTATTCAATATCTGTTAGCATTTGATCATTCATAAGAAAAAAATATTTGATGAACGTGAAGATTTTTCGAGTGATCGTTAATTTTTCAATTGCTTTTCATTTACTATTAGATCAGACTAAAAGAAATGTGAGTGTCGATTATTTATGCACAAATTAGTGTGATAGACTTGATTGCACGTTCCATAAACGAAGATTCGTTTAATATTTGAAGAAAAAAATATGTTTTTGATTATTTAAAGTATGTAGAGTGGGCGTACGTTTCTGTAAATTGAAACGGCATTCCTAGCGGTAAAGAAAAAATAAACAAATGCGAAACAAAAACAGGAATACGAGAAAATTATTTTCCTATAATTGTTGAAATCTATAGGTTAATATGTAAATTTTAGAAGATGCTAAATTACAGATTTCATCACAGAACAAGTGCGTAAAGTTGACTCCCTTCGCGGGAAAAAAAATCATGCAAGTCAACAAAGCGTGAATCCTGGTTGAACAATGATGCGAACGATGTGAATTTCGTTTATTATATGCACTTTGATATAATGCAGATAGCATATTATTCCAAGATATGCGGAAATAATATGAAGAATGCGTTATTTCGAAAAAATCATCTCGGGAATGATTCGAAAAAAAGCGCGAATGACGTTGTATTAGTTGCGAGTTAATAAATCACAACTGTACATAGCAAGATCATTTGTCTCGTATTTAACCGAGATGATTGCTATTGACTTATATTTTTTTTTAGATCGTGTTGGATTTAATTCGATCAATGTAACGAATGAAGATGTTGACGATGACTAGCATGACCAAATGTTAATTGTGTCATTTCGTATGTACTGTTATTCGTCTATAGTTAGTGTTTACAGTTAATTCACACGTCTTTGGGGCAATGTGCAAAAAAACATTTCTTAGAAATAGAAAAAAATGCTTTATTGTTTATTTTTCTTATTCAAATTGTATCTAATGAGTTTGTACTCAATTCATAATAGAATTTGATAGATTCAAATGAATCGCTGATGTAGGTTTAATGAATTTGATATGGCATTTTTTTTTTCTATCGCGTATTTGTAATGTACAGATTCAGAAGTGGATCAGTTAATACAAGAAATTATAATAGAAAAATATGGGACGAATCAAAATTTAATTGCTCTCAACCCACCCACAAAATCTTGTACCGAAGAATATCAATTTATGACTGATGATGTATGAAATTTATGCGAAGACCAGTCTTCTTCCTTTTTATAAGATTTACGATTAAATCTACGTACGTACACTAGTCGTATCCGATACGCGTAAAAGTGTCAATTAAAAATCGAGGACTCGATATTGAAATCTTTAGAAAGTGTAACACTCTTATAGTAAACCACGTGGAAATTGTCAATACTCCGAATGAACAAATTTACTGTTTCAACCAGATTTTTTTGTGAAAATTATCGAATGAAAGCAGGTCGTTTTTCACGGATTCTTAGAAAATTTATGCTTTAATGAAATAATAATGTAATGAGATTTTTTTTATCACATTGAATTATTGGGTTATGGTGTTGCGTATGAAATCTATTAAAAGATCGAAACAGTGTTTATGAAGTGTGTTGGGAAATACTAGAAAGTTTTCCTTATTAAAACTGCAGATTTTTTATTACGTCTTCAAAATTAACAGAATCTTATTTAATTATTTTTCTAATGAAATAATAAAAAAACATTCATATACAGTGACATTTCCTGACACCATTTACTACATACAAAATATTATAATTCAGACCAACGAATAGAAAGCAATCCTCAATGTAAATGCGATCTAGTAGCAAATACATATAAGCTCGACATCCAGGGTAATCTGAAATTAACGACTAGAAAGACTTTACACCTACATACTACACATTAAGAGCATCTAATAATACGACACTTCATACTACGAAACACTAAACAACGTTCATTAACGGCGTCCTTGCGTAATAACGGTTATGCAAATCTTGCCATTTTTTCTTCATAAAACAACAGAACGCACATTTTTTTTCATTCGAAGGAAACTGTAAGCCATTCAATCGATCCTCGCCGACAATTAACACAGTTGATTGAAAGCGGTCGTAAAAGCACCGACAAGAAAGAACCGACGATTCCCAAGACGCCCACGCAAGAACAACCTCTTCGGAATTAATTAACACGTTCTTAACTTTGTCTCTAGAACTGAAATGCGATATTAATTTGCACGTGTGACACTCTATGGGGATTTTCAGTTCGTTTATATCATCACTTTTGTTTTTTCAGTCGATTTAAGTCTTGTAGTGATGAAGATTGAGTTAGGTTTACAATCAGCTGGAAAATTCAACAGTTTATAGAATTTTGAAGGTGTAATAAATCGATTTAGTTAATGACAAGTTTTGTAGAAATTATATGAGTTTAATTTCGTAATGTTGAATAAATCAATGCGTCGAATCAGTTAAATAAACGAGTTCGATAGAAGCTTAAAAAAATGTCGATTTCCGCATTAAAAACTTAATTATATCTACGGTGATAAATGTATTATGCTGATACGTTAGTTTTTACATACTAATAAATATATATTATACTATTCTCATATAAATCGTGGATGTTTGAGATTTATCGACATAATGTAAAGTAAGCGATACTGGTTGCTAATTGCCCATTAAAATCACTAAGCGATATAAAGCGGCAACTTAAAACAATACTTAAGAATAGTCAACTTAGAAACTTCCATCCTTTTCAAATTTCTGTGGAAATTACTAAATATTTATGTAAATTAACAGTAGGTTTTCAATAAAAAAAATTGATTGAACCGTAAACGAAAGTTTTTTTTAACAAAATTCAAATGTAATTGCTAGAATTATCGTCGAAAAAAATCAAATCATGTACAGTTAAATCCTAGATATTTTCGACGATTCGTACTTAAAGCCTTTCATTTGCTACACAAACACAAGATTTAGCAAACGGGGTCAATCGATTGTTTAATATCTGAAATAAATCGTAAATTACACTCGAAATAACGGTGACCATGCTTATGGTGAGTTTGTATGTTTTCTCAAATCGAACGAAAAATACACATCGGAAGTACAAATGAAAATATTTTGCGAATTTTCCGACTTGTGTTGAAATTTCTATTGAATTCTCGTGTTCTATTGTGCACTAGTATTTATTCGCTTACATTTTATTTTGCAAACGACGACCAACCCTCTATTATAAATTGAAAAATGTAACAGAGGTCAACAATCCCTTTCGATTTTTATTGTTCTATTTTAATAGAAAAATGAACTGAGTTCACTTCGCATAATTTGATAGAAGCGAAGAAATTAATAGCTTATGATTTTGACGTCTGCATGAAAACCAGTAGAGTGGAAAATAATGAACCACACACGCTTGTGATTCATTTTTGAAACCGAATAAATTACTGCTAAAGTATGAAATGTTGGCGTGTATTTTTTTTTAAATGAAAGTAATGAAAATCGAATCGAAGTTAAAGAAACTATCGTCTGCAACAATATAACAAACAGGGTGATCTACAAAGAAAAGCCGAAGATCGAATGGTACGCCATAGTGAGATTTACTGCTTCAATTATTTCAAGATTCGTGACGTGCAATTGTTGTCTTATTTATGCTTTTCAGGAGGGAGCCCTTCGTCCTTTTAGACTTTTAAGGGAATTGTTAAGATAAACGGCTATAACTTCGTCTGATAAATTTCGTGGATATAACTTCGTCAAACTTTCTTTAAATATATAAAAATAAGTAATTTCGCAATATCTTACAGTTCAAAATGTCAGTATTGAGACGATGAAAAATTAATTAAAAAAAGATTACTTAATTTATTTGATTTCAAGAAAATCTAATAAAGTTAAATACACTGATGAGATTGTAGACATTATGTGATTCCTCTATTTCCATATTGAAAAAAGCGAATTTATATTTCATATTTAAAAAGTAAACGTGATTCGATCATCAATAAAACATTATCGTGTATTCTGATTTAAAATCGAATATAAACGACACGAGAAAAAGTAAAATTTTCATATAATATATCACTTTAACGTTCGCATTAACATTTTTGAACGAATTTTACCCCAAAGCGAAGAAAAAGCACGGCCATAAACGCGACGTACGACCGAACGTCATAATATACAGGTACTTGCATTTCTGGAATTTTTTCAGACAAAAACAGTTGGCAGCGCCTGCTACCATTGCAATAAATAACGCGGGAAACTTCCTAAAGCAGAGATTCTCGAATATGTTTTGAGAAAATTTAAATTAACATTCACAAAGCGTATAGTTTCAATCAATCGAATCGAAAGTTTCTTCGGAATGCGAAATTAAAGTTGTCACGGTTAAGATCAGAAAAAAGGGTCGTAAACTAGGAAACTTTGAGAATCTTCGTTTTGAAGTCTTCTGGAGCGTATTTCGTATTTTTTGCAGTTGCATTTCGAAGTTGTCTTCTCGATGCAGAAACGCAATAACACAACGCATCTCGGTGATGCACTTTAAAGTGATATGTGACTCGGCATTGTTGGCTTTTGTGAAAAAATCACCAGAGCAATGAATCATATACGACATCTGCAAAAAAATACTATGAAATTCGATAAGACTACGTCTGGATTCGAATCTGAACGTTCAACATGTTTCTTTTTCATAAAAACACATGCTTTAAGTTCGCCTCTAGAGGAAATGAATAATTAAGATTGTGAACTAGAAATAATTTCAAAATTCGATTCTATCATATCTGGAAAGAAAACTTATTTAATGATGCGATAAAAAAATGATGGCGTAAATTAAAATGGATTCGTACGCTTAAAGCTTCGAAGGTTCTAGCGGAACGATTGTGCTATAAATCAACATACCTGATTTGTTAAAGATCGATATAAAAGTAAAGGCGTTTTATTGCGTCCAGTCAGAACTCACCTGAAACGAGAAAAAAATCAATTAAACGTCGTATTTCAAATGAAATCACATCATGCCACACGGTGTTTATATTAGAAAAAAGGCACTAACGAGTGTGGCAATTAAAACACAACACGATGAACTTGTATAGAGAATTTCATAAGAGAATCTCTATAATTAAAGTGGGAAGATTCTTTTATTCGACGTTTCTTCGAATAGATTTGTTTAATATAATAGGTAAATAAAATATCTTTTTACTTTTATAAGAAAATTAGATATATTCATTAGAGAAAAAAATGAAATGCTTCAATTGTATTTGAGTGAATCGCACATCATTCGAAATTACACAACAGAGACACATCAATTATTGTGGTATTTTAATTGAAATTCTTTTGGAAAATAAATAAATGAAACGTAATAACCTATCATCGATTCACATTTTTAATAAGTTATCAATAACAATACGTCAAAGTCTTTTAATTTAACGGCAGTAATCAATGTCGAGAATTTTTATAGCATCGATGTTTTCACGCTTTGAAAAAAAAACGTTTTATTTTATTATTGAATCGTAAAAGCGTCTCCAGTTTTTTTTTCTAGTAATATTTAACGGTTGTACTGTTATAAACACTATAATTTAAAATGATTTATTTTAAACAATAAATAACGAATAGATAAGACAGTTTTGTTTGGCACAATCTACCCTTAAATTTGAGTTTGAAAAGTATCAGCATGACCAGGAAACATTAGAAACACAATCAACTATATTCCCCGATAGTAATGAATCAATCAAAGCTCGATCTTTCAAATCCATATGTTATTAAAGCCCAATCATATATTTCTATTCGACAATCACACTTATTGCCTTTTCCGGTACAATGTTTATTCAAATAAGCCCGAGCTTCCAATCGAAGAAATAATTTATGTAATCAATACCCGCACTAATTTTTTACCATCGACCATCGCCCGTTTAGCAACTCGAAAAAACATAATGGATATTCATCACGCTTTTTTCACCGATACAGACTATAATTACTGCAATTATTCAAAAGATCATTGAACGATCGATAGCACAGACTAAGGATATCGAAGCTTAACGGTTTCGATGTAGAACTTTTTATAGAATCGATTGTTCACATTCGATCAACACTCGCGGATTTAATTAGACCGCCCGAGGAGTTTGCAGATCAAAAACTGACAAAAACTGTATGTATCGACGTGTCGAGAATGTAAAATGTAATATGTAAATGCGTTTCGAGCATTCGAATGGCGTTTGGCCAGTTCGAAACGAATGGCGCCATGGGAACCGTTCTTCGGCACCGATCGTTCAATCAAATTGCTAGAACAATGGGATGTTGAAGATCGGAATCGGTTCGAAGGTTATGGTTGTTCTATGTGGTGTACCTAGTGGGATGTTCTGGTCGATTTGGCTTCTGTTCAAATGGCAACGATTCTGCAATACGGTGGTTGGTCATAAAGATAATTGTGCGAGAGTTAAGCTTGTGAATTGTGTTTGTGATTATGGTGTTTCGATTAATATAGTGTTTTTTTATAAAACTATATATTCGGATATCTAATAGTGCTAATTTGTCTGTGTCGGTCTGTCGCTAATCTACTCTTCGCATTTGTTATGAAGTTTGCATAAAATAAACGCAGTAATAGTGCATAAATCTTATAATTTTCTTCTTTAAGCAAACTTGCGTTGATATTTCAAACGGACTGATTACTCGTTATATACAAATAAATTTATTACATATGAATTATATCATATTTTGATAACATTTTTGCAAATATGATAAAAAAAAATGAGAACACTTATGATGAGACCCAATTGATCATTTCAACGCAAACATGATATTTTAATAACGCAACCGATAATATACATACATACTTGTTAAGAATTCTTTAAGGATAAGCACAAAAATTTCAAGAAACCTAAATGTTGGTTTCAGACAATTAAAAAAATCTGAACATCCTAGATATCTAATTCAAACAATTCGATCTTATAGCAACTAGTGAAAGCGCAGAAATTAAACAAAAATGACTTTTGATTAATAACATGAGTGCCTAGTTCGATAAGCGATAAGTTTATCGAATATAAAATAACAAAATGACGCATTTTATACCTTCGTTCGGAGTAATATCCGAAGAAACCACGCCTAAACTACATACAAAACATATAAGCGCGAGTACACAAGAAAAGTTCAGCGTCGGTCACAGCCCGCGGCCGCAATGGCCAATATTTACTGTTTTCACACGGTGACCTGCCTCGTATGGTAAATACACGAGAATCAGAGATTTTCAATCTATTTTAGTATCTGAATATTAAAAAAAATCCGGAAAATTCCAATCGAAAACGCGTAAATCGAAGGGAACTTCCGACGGAGTCTGCGCGTTCGGAAGCTCGTTGATATGGATTGATCGCTACATTTGTATCAGAGTTTAAAATTGCATCGTATAAAGTGAATATACTAGTTTTTCATCGACTGTGAGAATATCCTTGTTGATGAAATTGTAACGGTTCATTCATATAACTCATCGTAATTCAGAAGCGCCGCTCGACGTTGAAAAAATATGTAAAGTATTTATTATGAAAAAATTATGTACGCGTATAAAATATAAAACAAGTTCATATATTAAAAAAAAATACAAGCTATTTATAGTCGATGATTTTATAAGTAGCATTTTGCGTTTGAAATGCTTCCACGTTTCATAGAGCGTTTCCTCTGTAAAAGCTCGAGACAATAGTGTTGTAGAACATTTTAAGAATCTTCGACGCGTGTTTAAACACCATATAAAAGCTTGCACACGTACGTGATTTCCTTTTGCTTATTATTTTCGCATTGACGGCTGTCGGTGAACTTTGCGCAATCAAACACTAGACTTTATGACCCCTTCGAACATACATTTTCTAAAATGAACGCCGAAGGACTTTTAAGGGAATTCGATAAGGGGAAAAATTTTAAGAATGCACTATGCAAAAGTACATAACTTTTCGTTCGGCCGAATCTCAGTTTTATCGGCATTGTATAATAGCTGCGATACGAAAGTAATAAAAGCTTAAGCGTTCGAATGCAAATATTGCACAGACGTAACATAAGTAATGCCTATAAAATTTTAGCTGGGAGCTATCGAATATCGTAAAGTAGTAGATACGATATTATACTGTACTGGCACACGTGTCTTGTACAGCTACTTTTGATGTTCAATATAAACATCTATGCATTAATTAAAATCAATAGTTTACGGATTGATAAAGCGATTGATTCAAAATTGTGTGAATGTTCAGATGAGTCGAATTCCAATACTTTTGGAAACCACATTAATCTTACAGTTCTTAGAGGATTTTTTTCGTAGTAGCAGTAGTAAATATATCAGACAACTAGTTGTTCACAATTATTTTATATCTATATTCTCACGAAACTTCTACAATTTTTCATAGAAATCGAAGAGGACCACTTTAGAGCATCTCCTTGTCAGTTGGACAGATACGATTCAAATTATCATTTCTTAATAAGATCGTACATAACACGCGATGTACGATTTCGATATCGAATCCAACACGAAAAACGTATCGTTTACAATTTAAACATCACAAAAAAACGAAAATCGACCGCCAAAATTAGACGATGCACCTTGGGGTCGTCCACAATTAAAACGTTTATTCTCTCACGATTGCTTCGAAGGCATAATAACACACCTTCCACGTGTCGGCACACCTAAAACGTTAAGAAATACGATTCGGGCGTGTAATATAAATCCTAAAAAATAGCCCTAGACACCTTACGAGTGTATGAAAGTTTTGGAAAAGCCGAAAAATGGTATTGTATACGATATGCGTATAATGAGAGGAGATGGGCCCGAGGCGCGATCGCAACCTGTGATTTTTACGATTGCTCACATTTTCTCGAGGTTGTTCGATTCGTTGTAAAATAATTCACCATCGTGTTGGCCATAAACGAATTATAAATTCGTGTGCATAAGTGCTGCGATAATTTATTGAGAGGATTTCGACCGTTTAGTCGTTTTGGTGGACGATTGGAGGTGGTTTTTGGGTGCGAGCGAAAGAAATCGAATCGAATACGTTTTTTTTCCATGCGAATTTTAATCAAAATCGGTTTTAGAATAAATTTAATTTACATTTTATAATAGATTTACGTGTGGCTGTTGTTATCGATTTACATGATGCTATTACCAGATGGCAACAGCTCAACGTAAGCCGTTCGATAGATGAAGTTTTAAAAATTTGAATCGAATTGATGCGATTTTATATGTCGAAAATAATATTGTTTGAATTTAAGCATGGATTAAATTCGGCACGTACTGTACCAGACTAGACTGAACAGACATTGAATGATGATCAATCACAAACCGTACAACATAACAGCTATACAACCGCTCCATAACACCATAATAATATCTATATACCAATAAATCCATCCATTTAGCACATTTCCATTGTGAAAAAGCAATATCGAAATAAAACGTTTCAACAATTTCCAAAATATTATATTTTCAATTAAAAGGCTAAGCTTGAAAAAAATCCAGTTTCATACTCGAGTGAATACCCTAATAACACGTTCACGATATAATACACCCTTATTACGATATGTTAATTAAATATTGAACATAATTGAAGATCGTATCAGGTATCTGAAGATTCAATCGAATACATATCGCCAACAATATAACTCATTATAATAAACATTTACTTAGAGGCGAGCGCTATAAAATATCTATCAAGTATCGTGTACAAGAGAAAATTTATTACGAGGAAAGATCCTTTTACGTTTTATGCCGTCGGTCGTTTTACACATTCCTAGCCGAGATATTATCCAGATAATGACCACCCAAGATAGTGAACAGTAATGATATTTGATAATACTGGTATGCGAGTGCGCAAAAAAAAGGTACCATTCGAAAACAATAGCGGAGCAATATATGGGTTAAGTTCCCGAGACGTTCTTGAACCGTTACACGTGTTACAAATGAGCTTTTTTGCGAAAGCTAGATGGAATAATTAATCCGTCAAATTAGGTACAATTACTATGTTCTGAGATGACGTTGACGCGAATATCGATCATGCTAATGGAATTAGTTCGAATTATGCACGAAAAAAATATGACTCTTTCAAATTGCATAGTACAATGTGAAATTTGCATCTTATATAATTCGAGAGTACATAATATGACTCGTGGCATAATGGATTGTAAATTTCACTCAACTGGCTGTGAAGTAATCAGTTAATTTTTTAGCGCGATGAGAGTGCAAAATGCTAATTCAATCCATCGATAAAAAAACATAAATTTCTTTCAAAGAAATCAAATCACCACACAAATCCATTTTCTAACAATGTGACAAATCGCAAAGCATTTTCACGCTTCCTAGCAGCCACATAAAACCACCATAAGAGTCAAAGGAAAACTTCGAACCCACACTCGACAACTAAGCACACAATCATACAAAACACCATAAAAGAGAACTGTCTGGGTACGATAACGATTCACTTTCTTTCTTGGCACAGTGCAGCCACAAAGAACAACCCACCCTCGATCGATGGGGAAACCAAAGCAAAAATAATGAACCGAACGCGACTTAATAAGAGTCCATTGCACAAAAGTGCATTCGGACACACGCTAAAATCCACCCCCATACGATAGTATATAATATGTGATACAATATGGTGTTAGTTTGTACCGAAATAATACCCACCCTATGAATGTTTGATGATGCGAGGACAGCAAATCAATATTGCTGCTCATATGCGAATTTTGCTACCCTTTCGAATTGTTTTTCGTATAAATTATTGATGAGTTGTTTTTTCGTATAAATATTCAATTAATTCATAATGGATTTTGCTTTTGAAGTGTGCATTTATTGAATCGGAAGCTTTCAATTTTTTCGAACCCTTTCAATGAATAACCGCATATAAAACATTTTGATGAAAATTCAGCTTAAATCAAACATTTGTACTATGAACATCAATTGCTTGCTATATGGAACAATCTCGATTTAATCACTGGTCTGTTCGTAATGTAATCAAAGCTAAGCGAAGATCGTTGCGACGATAACAAACTAAGATGTTAATAAAAAGGTAAGAAAAAAGAATGCATTTGATGCACACGGATGCGCAACACTCGCATAATACGCAAAGTCGTTATTTCATGCATCCGTGATTCGTGCGTAAATAATTTATCTTTTCCCTTTTTACGATGAGAATCTGTACGATTTTATTGTGATCGTGTATTTTCGATTCGAAGATAATAAGATTTGCCGGAAATTCGGATTAGATCGCGTTCATTTTTAGGATGATGCATTTAGAATATATCGGATTTGATATAATGCGATTGCAGCTTTATGATTTATGAAAACAACTCTAGAGATTAATTAAGATGTTAAAAAGCAAAAAAATTGGAAAAAATAAACGCTCTAGTTATCTTCAAGATCGTGTCTATAGCAAGATAAAAAAATATACGTACATACGTATTTTTAAATTAACTTTTAATTCGAGAATTCTAACGCAAAACCATATGACACTCGCACGCTTCCGGAAAACTCTTAGTACGCTCTAGAAAATTATAAAAATGTGATCAGCGACTGAATAACGATTTCAAGATCGAGGTCGGTACTTAATCTGCAAATCGCTAATGCGTCTAGTCAATCTATGCAGTGTCGGTTAATGTGTTATATGCGAACTTTGATTGATCGCTTCATAGCAAACAATAACAGTTATTTAATTGAGAAGGGGGGAAAATCTGCTTCTAATCGTCGGATATATTTTACGATTAAAAATTCTATGCGAATATTAACAATGCATGAAAATATGTGGAAAAAAAAATTAATGAATTTCAAATGACGACTGAAAACGCCGAGGAGTACAAGTGATTTCGAGAAAATCCAGCTCAAAGTTAATCATGTACCTGCATGTATTAGGAGGAGGTCGAGTGATTTGATGATATATCTTGGTACACGTTCCAAATTCGTTTATATCCTTTTGACACTAAATATAGAAGCGATTTCTGTACATAAGTCAATTTTGGCAAAAATATCACTCGTACCCCTTGGCCTTTTCAGTCGTCGAATGGAAGATAGATCAAGATGCGGGTGGTCGTGTTTCGCAAACCGATTGAGAAGTTTATCGTGTAATTACAGTAAAAATGGTTGGAAATTGAATTAATGTTCTAGTAAATTGTTTTTTGTATCAAAGTGAACAGATAAAATCAGAACGGTGCATATCGCGGAATTGCACATTTATTTTTTTCAATTGTAAATGGTATATTAATATAGTTACATTTATGATATGTTATATGCAAAATTATTTAATTACATTCATTTAAATTGATCTATAAATCAAACATGTATCAATTAGTTGCATTCAAAATAAATATTTACTTATAGTATGTATTAAAAAAAAAATAAGATGCACGTTAATCATACATGCAAATCGACATCATTAGTCGAAATAAATATATTTTTTACATTTAAATCGTTATTTAAAAAAAAAGTGCGTGTTGTATTCGTATATAAGAACGGATGCAATTTATGATGCACATCGTGTCGGCGCTTTATAATAACACACCGATAATGATAAGGGGGCGTGAAATTGAAGAAAATGGCGATATTTAATAATGAAAAAAAGAACTAGAAATACGCTCTTATAATATAATCTTCGCTCAAGATGTGTAATGATAAGTAATGCGTTATAATTTCGAGAATAATTAGATTAGTTACGGCGCGGAAAAGAAGCTATTGCACAATCGATCGTTACGCATGCTTTCGTCGAAACATTAGCTTATTTTTCAGATGTAAGATATATTAAATTATGAAATGATTCAGATTTTTCTATGACATGAGATTTCAATGAATAAAATATGAGTGTATCGTAAATTTGTAATTATTTGATAACGATAATGAATTCAGTACAAAATTACTGTGAATAATGTGAATAAAAAACATTCAATGGATAATTCATTGACTATTACATATCTGTCAGTCGCTTCAATCTTCGATCATTCATCGCAACATGAATACGTTTCTACGAATCGGCCTTGAAACATCAACATATCAAGGCCATCTCAAATAACCGAATTATGTATAGTAATCTAAAATCGATTTCCGATCATACTGGTTTTAATTAACGGAGTCTTCACAACTAAAATCAACCTGTCCGATCGATTTTCATCAAAGCCAGTTCAACTTTTCACAGAGTGCGCCCCGCCGTTTCTATACATTAGTATAATATTACGAATAGAACTTTCATTTAATTGATTTAGCAAAAAAAATTGTTTCGAATTTTCGAGTATTTTAAACGAAAGCAATTCCAATTCTCATAGCTTTACAATTTCCTATTCTCGTACGAACAATAACGTAAATCCGAAAACAACATACCGAATAGTTCGCCGAAACCAAACAACCGGTATAACCGGACGTCGGTTTTACGATCCAGTCATACGTTTCGGTCAATCGAAGCCGGAAAATGCGAAGATAACAACAAGCCATTTGCATACTTGATCCTTTAAAGAATGAGCGAATCGCAAATGTCGAACTGATAACGAAACAGATCATTTTCTCCTAAACGATTCACCTTTTTAATGCTTTTGTGTATCGAGTTATAAAATTTTACGATTTCGTTATGAGGACGTAACAGTGGTGTCTTATTGAAAATGAGCATAGCAAGTGAAGTGTGATTTTCATAAAATGATATCGTGAAAATGCAGCAAATGAGAACGGTACTGTGAATAAGCATAAAACATTTGAAGCCTTCATATTAATCATATTTGATTATGGGAAGATCATATGACGACTGAAAAGACTAATTGGTACAAGTGGCCTTTTTGACGAAATAGAGTTATAAACAGGAATCGCTACTGTGTACGATCACATATTTGGTGTCAAAAGGATATAAACGAACTTGGAATGTGTACCGAGATATATCATCGAATCACTCGATCTCCTAATACATACTTCGAGCACGCTTTTCTTGAAATCATCACGAAATTACTTGTACTCATTGGTCTTTTCAGTCATCATATGTAATTTAAATTTCATGGAAAATGCATATATTATATAGCTTTATTTGAACGTTTTGTGCTTTTCCATGATACCGTTCAAATTTGCTGCATTGCACGGTATTGCGATGATATAATATTAAATCGGTATTAATATTTTGAATCAATTATATTCTTTATAAATCAATTTTGATCAGTATTATAAATCGAGCAAAAACATTTGACAAACTAACAGTTATAATCGTCGATAAGCGTTGCATAAGAGAGCTTTGAAAAATTATCATACAAACTGCGCGAATCCGTTAAGCCGCCAAGTCTGGTTTCACATGACCAAAAATGGTAAAAAAATAAATGAAACATCCAATCGATACATAAGCTCATCTCAAGCTATTCCAAAAGACTTCTCGCAATAAAATAATAGTGTGCAATATAACGGTGTGCGTCGTTGCATCACCTGCTTTCGTGCACTTGATGCGCTTTGTCGTAAAGCACTCCTGTTATAAAATAACCCACGCTTTTGATTGAGTCATTTGAGTGGTGAGTGAGGATCGTAAAAATGCGATGCCGCTATATCGGATTTTAACGCTCAATTTAATTTTACTTTCCCGATTAAGCGGTTCGAATAAAACAGCGCAATGAGAAGTTCTGTAATTGCGATCGGCTAACGATAGCTAATTGCACGTGTCATACACGAGAAACTTATCGAATTGGATCGAGCTTAATTCGATGATGATATACATATGTCGAATCGAATTCGGTGTGTCGATTCGAAATCGAAAGATAGCCGATTTACAATAGAAGAATTGTCTTATATATGGAAGCATCTAAGCTTTAAGCGTGTATTTTCCACAAATTAATAGATTGAGGCCGAATATACTTAGTTATGTGTTGATTATAGTAAAAGGAAGAAATAATTTCTCAAATTAAAAAAAATCGACGATGGCTGAAAAATGATTTTTTCATCATTTTATGTGTCTCAAATATGAAACAGTGGTGTTTTAAAATACGAAATAGTCAAAGGGCGAAAAATATGGAATACTGCATTTCATTTCAAATTAATTCATTTTCGATTCAACAAATCACCAAGCAGTAATCTGATAACATATTCTAAAATAATATCACATTTCAATGTTTTAGCTGATATTGTTATAAAAAAACCTAGTAAAATTTCAATTCTCAATATTTTTAGACTCAATGTCGATATTTTTGAAATCTAACAATAATACTATTAGCGACTGATTTTATGCAAAATTAGCAGAATGTCGAAACTGTAAGTAATAAATATCGCGGTGTTCCGTATTTGGGGATGTTCCATATTTAAGACAATTCTTCTATGTACTTGCTACAGGTGTTTTCGAAGAATAATAATGGATCGGATAGGTGTAACCGGTGTCAGTACCAGTTTTACACATTAGCGCTTAATTGTGAGTTCGATGACACTGACCGAGTCACAAACTCGAGTTTGTGACATGAAATCTGGTTTTCCGACAATGCTGTGCAAATGCGAAAAATCTATTGCAAAAACGAATAGCAAATTCAATTAAGGACATCGACTGGATTGTGTCCGTTCGTTATGAGATTATATTATGCAGAAATTCGATCTCATTGCATTATATCGCTGCAAGTATACAAGTTAATTATATTGACGTAAGATTTTCTTTTTATGATGAAAAAATAGTTTTATCGAATCGTTCTAAGCTAATCGTAATTAACTCTATTTTTTGATAAAAATGCGATTTAACTGTCAAATACTTAATATAGACATAATTTTCAATGAATGACTGAATATCAATGATACTTTATTTGGCCAACGGATAATACTAAATAATTTATTTCAGAAGCCATTTTCATCAATTAATTTGAAATGAACATATTCGTAGCTCATTATGAACAAAATTTGTACGTTTATAATGAGTGAAATTTTGAAAAACTCGATTGTTTTTTTTAACTTCTCGTTTAGTGGAGTTTACCAAGCTCATTTCTGAACGACTCATTTAACACAAAAAAAAAATCTTCAAGAATCAACTCACATATAATTTTTCAAACAATCGAATAATTTTCGCTTAATTAAAATCAATTAGTCTGAAACTCATCAAAGGATACACTGGGCATTCGATCCGTTAAGGGAACGCCGTTTATTACGCATTACTCCCATCTAGTTTTTCACGACAGGCATTCGAAGAACGAATTTGCAATGCATTATGGGAAGATCTAGTAGGCCGATTTGGTAAATTCCTCTCCTGGGATCTGGTCCCAGGACACGAAGACCAGAGCTCGTCCGCTTCGTCGGATCTCGTCTCCGGATCCATAGATCTTCGGAGGCGAAATCGTGTTCGTGTCAGAATCGTCAAGAGTGACAAATCCGTTTCAATCAATCATTTTATCATTTTTACGAATGCGGTTTGGCAGATTTGGAATCGTTCCGGTTCAAGATTCCGGTTCGGGTTTCGAAACGCGACACGTCTGTTGTGAGCTTTATCATCGCGACCATCTCATGAGGCGTTAAATCTAGAAGCAGATTAGGAATATTCGATTTGTGTATAACGGTTCGTGTATAATATAATGTCATTTCGGCTATATTGTAAATGATTTATGCGTTTGAGAAGTTTTCTCATAGCCGGAAAAATGTGCGCGAGCTTTTGATTTACGCGTTATGCTTCACACCTTCGTCTCGTAAAAACTAACGTTACTTTATTACGACTGTTTGTAATAGAATAATCAAGGGCCGGAAGATTAATCGACTTCTTTTCGACCCTTCCAATTTCGATTAGAAATGGAAGTATAATCGGGGTATATACTGTCGAACAAGCCAATTGATATACCGACCATAATACGATCATCTCATTCATGAATTTTATGAATAGTATAAAATTTTCATTATATGAGAATTCCATGTGTGTAATGTAATCGACTTGATATTGTAAAAACGAGTGTATTTGAGTATCAAAGCTCTTGGTGTAGTCATAACTTTATCGTTTGACCACTGATTTATTTCAGACTATTTCGATCAACATGTGAATTGGCTTCATATATAGCTTATTGTAAATGACGACTGAAAAGGTACAACTGACATTTTCGCCGAAATTAAGTTATGAACAAGAATCGCTTCTATGTACCCTCATATATTTGGTGACAAAAGGATATAAACGAATTCGGTAGTGCGCCTAGATACATCATCAAATCACTCGACCTCCTCCTAACACATGTAGATTCATGTTCAACTTTAAGCGCTATTTTCTCGAAATCGCTTGTACCCTTTAGCTCTTTCAGTCGTCATATATGTTTCATATTTTTTCTCGAATTTCCTCATTCAGAAGTTAGTCAGTCTATGCACTGAACGATTCACGTACAAAACGAACATACATAACGCCTCAATCAATCGATAATATTGTACGGACGACCTTCCCGTTTTCCGGATTCCGGTTTACGACTCAATTTCAGATCGGATCGAACCAAAGAGTCGAGTTCTTCGCTAATTGCCGGACTCGGGATTCCCGTTAACATCGGATTCCGTTTGCCGCTGGACACTTTATATTATAAAACCCACCCGAAGGAGGGGACACACTCGATGACGAGGGACACTAAACGAGGAAGCCGACTATGAAGATGACTATGGTCTGTGGAAGACGAGCTCGCTTAACTGTACACTCGACAGTTCAGCTACGCGACTCGGTCGTACTGTAAACGAATGCTCGGTGTTTCGATCGATTTTATCGATTTCGCACATTTCGAAAGTGTAAATTGTTGAAAACATCATTGGACGACTGAAAAGGCCAAGGGGTACGAGTGATATTTTTGGCCAAAATTGATTTATGTACAGGAACGTGTGCCGAGATATATCATCAAATCACTCGACCTCTTACTAATACATGTAGGTACATGCTCAACTTATCTCGAAGTCATTTGTACCCTTTGGACTTTTTAGTCGTCATTTGATAGCTCAATGCGTGCTATTTTTGAAAACATCGATTGAAAAGGCCAAGGGGTACGAGTGATATTTTTCGCCAAAATTGACTCATGTACAGGAATCGCTTCTATATTTAGTGTCAAAAGGATATCAACGAATTTGGGACGTGTGCCGAGATATATCATCAAATCACTCTATCTCCTACTAATAGTAAATGCTCAACTTATCTCGAAGTCACTTGTACCCTTTGGCCTTCACAGTGGTCATTCAATAGCTCAATGCGTGCTATTTTCATGAACTTTATATCGAGTTGCGTTCGCAAACGTAACAGATGGCGAGTGCAATTTTCTATTTATGGGTCGGTTAGAAAAAAAATTGAAGAAATTAATTAAATCGTTGCTATCGAATGTTCTGGTACGTTTGATAAGTGCATGAGAGTCGATAGTAGACAAAAAATCGTTCCTAAGTCTAATCAGCATATTATAACAGTTCTGTATAAGAACGGTAAGATCGTATGGATGGTTGGTGAGAGTTTAATGGGCTATGTCCATTTTCGGAGATTTTCCGACCCAATTGTTTGAAAAAAAGGAATGAAGTTTGAAAATTTCAGTAAATTTGAATGATTTTATTTAAGCATGAAGATGTACTATCGTATTTATTTCACTCATATATAATTGATGAGTATTAATGAGAGAAATTTGATCAATATATTCAATTAACTATGTCAAAGAAAGTGCAATATCGCTAAAAGAACCGAAACACAATGAAACAATTTAAAATAGAACAAAAAATTTCGCACGCTGAAAAAACAAAGATTTAGATCAAGATTAAACACAAATCGCATGTTATTTAAACGAAGCACGTTCGTTACGTTTTTTTTCTTGCCGTTTTGCGCAAAAACCACTTCATTAACCTGTTTACATACAAAATTCACATTCTGTGCAAAACGATAATCGATTCGCTTTCATCTGTACTACTATATAACATACGATAACATCCACACGCTACCTGAAGATGAAAAAAAGATCAACATCGACAAAAAGAAAACAGTGTCAGAATCATTACGAGAATTTTCCATCCATAATACGTCCGTTTGAACTTGACTCCCGAAACCAACTTCGCCATTAACTTATTAAGACGACCCAGTTCTCATATTGTGCAAGTACGTGTAAGAAAATAATGTATGTACTACACTAGCGATTATCCACGTGTCAGTCAAAGTGGCAGACCGTTTTGACCGGAGTACAGAGCGAAAGTTTCCCATAAAAGTATGGTATTGGATGTTAAAAAATATATGTATATGAAATGGTTCTTTATGATTGCCGAAAATTCCTGAGTTGATTCATTGCAGGAAAATTGCATCGACATACCAAATCGAGTTATTTATAATTATTTTCGATATAAATTTGAATACAATGAAAAGGGTAGTCGATGTAAAATTAATGAATCTCACTGTCAGTGAATTTAAAATATTTTTTTTTCGGTTAGTGAATTAATGATGATTTTTTAAAAAATTATGTAGTTGTTATATTGTATTATGACTAACTATAATCTAGATTGAATTAATGTGTGAAAAAAAATTCGGTACGTAAATTGAATCAACAGCTATTAAAAACGATGATAATGAAAATGTAAACTAGAAATGAAAAAAATGCACGAATACAGTAATAATACACTGAATAAGATAATGATTTATACAAAAATCAAATGAAAACGAAAAGATTTAAAAAAAACCGACTCATTCTCACTTGAGAAGCATATTTGCTCGCATCTTTTGATCTCAAAATTTTTTCCTCAAATTAAAAAATTGCATCCTTTTCTCCGAAGACGATCCACCTGACATACGCATCGAACAATCGATGGAACGTAAAGGTAATGAATTTTTTTGGTCATTGACACAAAACCGACCGTTCACCGGGACGAGGAACCGGTTGGTCAGAAGTCAGAACAATGCCAAGGGCCTGGACGATATACGAGATAAAAAAAAACGTACAAAATTCGAACTACAGAAAGTAAACATTTATAAAAAGTCCATTTGAAAAAAATGAATTAAAGAAAACTGACTATTTTGAAGAAATTTTGTGAAAATGCAGTGTATGTATAGACTTGAAATAGGTGTGAATATTGAACGCACAACTAATTAAGTAATTGCAGGTCAATTTGGTATATTTTCAGATGCATTAACAATTTTTTTTTTATATGAAACGCTTCGATATGAATAATAATTTCGTTAAACGTTGAATTTACTATAGGTACCTATAAAAAACATCAGATAAAACATCAATTTGCAAGTGCATCAAGCGAATAGACGTACCAAACTTTAACCAGCGATTACTAAAAAACTATGAAGAGTTCCGATATTGTTCTTCACAACTATTTTACGTGTACTCTTACACTACATTACAACAAAGTTTCATCGAAATCAATGGGAGTTTTAAGTGCATATTCCTCGTGAGATCTCGAGTCGGGTCTGACTTATTATCATTCTTGAGCGTATGGAACTTGACGCGTTCGATTCCGAGCACGATTCGCTTTTTGTTCCACAAAAGTCACATTATTCCGTATGTGTGATATTGTGGAATATCGCGGATTAATTGCATTCATTCACGTAGTATCAAGTGTACTTGAAACGATTTTTTTTTTGTGAGACCAGATTGTCATGTCGACACGATTCTGCGACGGTATGTCAAATTCGACATGGTTGGTTTTATCGATTAATGATCGAGACATGTTGTTATTTGATGTATCATAATATTGTTATTTTTTTGCTGTGATATGATAATCAAATCATTAAAAAAATTGTGTAAATTAATATTGATATCATACGATTTGAATTAATTTTCGTATGAATGAATTATATCGAACGCAATAGTGAGATATCAACTTGTTATAAATATGATCAAATGATTTGAATACATTGATAGTGCATTAAATTTACTGCCATTTGCGATATGAAATGGCGACTGAATAGTAGAAAGGGTACAAGTGACTTTTTTTCGAAATTGAGTTAAGTACATTTTCTGTACTAAACTCAATTTCGATAAAAAAAGTCACTTGTACACTCTGTGCTATTCAGTCGTCAAATATCATCATGTTTCATTAAAATTTAACAGAATATTAAACTACAAATGAAAAACAAAAAAATAAAATTCATCGATGTGTTTCACTTCTTGCTGTTTAAAAGTATCGATATGCATTAAACAATATTTTCAAATATGTAAAAAGCAATGAAAATACATTTCTTATTTGCAAATAAAGAGTTCGATCCAAATCTGATCATATAAATAATTGAAAAAATCGTAACATTCAAATTATTCCAAAAAAATTGATATATCAAACGAAAAAATAACACATTTAAATCATTCAAAAAAAAAAACAAATGATACACATAAAATCCGAAACAAAACCACCGATAATTCGCCCGATAAAATCGTCAAAAAACCACAGAAACCCACCTCAAAACACCGTGGAACATCATCGTGGAGCACGTGGGTCGATCCCGATTTTCAAAATCGCCTCCAAAAACGGCGGGAAAGTTCGAAAATTCGAAAAATCGTCGAAAACCTCGAACGCGTCCGTCGCAGAGAACGCGCGAGACCCGAATGACTGACGCGTCCGACTGCGTTGCACGCTGCATTCGGAAGAAGGGGTGCGCAACCGTTCGGATCGCGATTTTAGGCTCGGTTCACATCGATATTTGGGTTTTTGTGGTGGTTTTATATAGCCGATGAAATGCTCTGTCCGATGGTTTGATTAAAAAAATAATTTGGTCGGTCGGTTTGTTGGTGATCGGCTTTGAAAAGTTTGGTTTATTCATTTTTTTTAATGTTGAATTTTGTTCAATCTATTCAATTTTAAGGTATCTAATGTGTCTAATCATATCTAGTTTGAATATAAAACGAATTTAAACTACATGTAGTCCTCCAACTACTGTCAAAATCTGAGGGAAAGAGATGGATGTATGTACTTTTTTACGAACTGTAGTATGTTTGTCTCTTTCAACTGCTGTTTTGACAGCTCATAGAAGGAGGCACTGCGTATAATTTAAATTCGTTTTATTCTCAAACCAGAGATGAAAAGAAAGGTCTTTACTTTCTTTCCAAGAACTTCGTTAGTTGTGTAGTAGAAAATAATTATGATCTCACTGAAATAATTCTTACTTAGCAATACTATTGAAATTTAAATTAAATTAAGATTACATCCATTTGAATCGAACAACTTGACTAACTTATAGTTTTCGTGGATATATGTATTAAAAAAAGTAACAATTTTAATTGATTGGAATCCATTTGAAAGTGCGATTTCACAATCAGATGAAAGTTTTTTCTAAATCTATACGGCTGTAAAAGTGGTAAAAAAATTGACAAAATTGGTGAATTGAAACGCGCTGCATTCGGAGATCTGTTTTGATATTAAAATTCATTGATTGTATCTGGTTTATGTAGATATGCATTCGATTTCTTTTTCGAGTGAAATTACAACGAAACATATTTCGCACAAAATAATTAAGCACACGTTTCGGACGTTGCGTACCCCATTTTACGATATACATACCTATCAACCAAGAATTGGAACATACTAGAAAATGCACATTTGGATTATACACTTTTATTCGATTGAACATTAGCGTCAATTAAACGAAGTTAATCAGACATAAAATAAACTCACTATCTATATTAAAATTTATCTCGTTATAAAAACGATACAATAAAACCACCAACGGATACGTCATAATCAACTTCTCTAATTGAACGGAAGCATTTTGTAACTTCGCCTATAGCCTTCAGACTCGCATCCGATAGATATATTTTTCCCACATTACAGCATCAGACTTTTCCATCATCCATAAACATCTCAAAAATTCCACAAAGCACCGGACGAGACTCGAAATTTCGACAAACGATCGATATTTTAATGCAACGACCCATCCATGTATTATACTAAGTACGTGCGTGTCTTTTGAACAAAACGCTCTCGGTACGAAAAGGCAACGAAACGAGCGAATTTCCCACGTATTTTTTTAGCAAATTGATAAAAAATACGAACAAAAATAAAGACATTCACATTCTGGTCGCTTAATTGTATTACCGGTGGTGACTTGCTGGTTTCTTCTGTATAATGTGAATTTGGTACGTAGTTGGATAGAATTCGCGATTCATCGTCTTCTCAAGGACGATCTGGTGGTGGAAATTTTCGAGAAATTGATTTGATTTGATGTAATTTGAAAAAAAATTCAAATTGTGTATTTTCATATACGTATATATTTTGGTAATCACGTTTGAGTGTTACGTTTTAGGATAAGAAATATGAAACGGGGTTGACTTATATGATATTGAAATATCTTGGTCTTTAAACAAATAAGCTAAATTGAATAAATATTCACAGGATGTTTAAACATGGAAACATATGTGGAACAAGAGAGTGCAATTTTGAATTCGCTAATTTAGAATGCGTTCCGTTTGCAAAACAAATACGTTCCCCTTGTTTGTTTCCGAATAAATTCTATTTGCAAAACATGTAAATTCAATATCGAAAAGAAATTAAATTCATCTACATACATTTTTTTACTTCTTATTGAATCTGATTTATAAATATTAGGTGCAAGAATATCTCATAGATATTCGTAGTGATTTATCGATCTATTGATACAAAATCATTTGAAACTAGTACAGTCACACAGAAAACAATAGAAAGAGCCAAATATCCAAAATGTAATGGAAATTAGACTAATGTAACACTGCACTGATTTGATAACAGTAATTAATATTTTCCGAAAAATCACAAGTAAACTCGGTCACCAACTTCAAAATCGACCGATGAACATTATTAAATTGTTCTATGAGATCAAATTGAAATGATCGTATAATATCATAATATGTATGAACATTCAAACATGTGGGTCGTTTGCAATATCAAGTTTAGTTGCTTTTCCTCTACGTCTATGTTTTTAGGATCTATAGATCCTGAGCACGTCAATACACAATTAATCATCTCTGATCTTGTTAAACCTATTATGAATGAACGTATTAATTTGCATTTGGTTCATTTTTAGCATGAGGGTCATGGGGTTTCTCACGTCTTGTAAATGAGATGTTAGATAAGATACCAGTCAATTACGTGAATTTTCTAATTTCGAAATGTAAAGCATTATTATAAATAGTATTATATAAATAAATTTTTATTCAAAAAAATATATTTAGAATGCGTGCTTATGAAGAATTGTGATTCAATCGTGTCATGAAATAACGAGTGTACCTAGAGATTACAATCAGTGTTCGCTCATGTAATGCTTAGAATTAAGAAGTTGTTAAAATTTGTGATTTATGCAATTAAATGATCGTTATGTATTATTCTGATAATCACATAATGAAGAAAATCATCTCAACATTTCAAGAGAAAAGAGATGTATCGAGATAATTTTCCGTTACTCGAACGAAAAATGATAAAGTAGAAGATAAATAATATCAAATCATTAATGAATCTCTGGTATATAGAATTTGCAAGATATATTTTAATCAAAATATTTGCTACTTAAAGCTAGTTTACACTGCTTTAATGATTTACATAGCTAAGGCGAACCTCGGGTCAATCGTAAAGTACTTACAAGTACCAAATAACTAAAGCAACGTGAACTAGCCTTTCAAGCAATTTTGAACCATTTATAGTCGATCTTTTTTATATTGCCTATTCAATAGGATTTGACGCTGTCAGTTCTTAAACACGCCATGACAACTGTCAAACCCTATAGAAAAAGCAAACGGCCCAAACTCTGAAAAGATTAGTCCTTAGGTCCAGCGTAGACGTACATTTTTGGATCATGATCCAAGAAAATAACAAAAGAAATTCCTCAAAAAAAAGGGTCTAAAAAAATAACAAAAGGATCCGAGAACCGACCCTTTTTTTTGAGGAAATTCTTTTGTCATTTCCTTGGATCATGATCTAAGAAAATGTACGTCTACGCTGGACCTTAGCGAAGCATCACCCAACAATCGATCGATTCTACAGCACAATCGATTCTTTAGGCTTATGTACTTCGACAAGAAGTCGTGTCCAGAGTCCATCTTCAACTACCAGAAAATCCACGACCATATCGGCGAAGATCGAGCCGATGTCGAGCATATGGCGAAGGCCGGTCATGTCTTACACTTCCTGACGGCGACTAACAGTACACCCCCTTAACGCTCCCAACACCAGATAAGGGAATGCTCGAATCGTGTGAATGACGAACTACCTATATACAGCCTCTAAGATAAAGTTACCGTTGCCTGCTGTCGAAGATCCAATTGCCATTCGGAGTCGATTGCCGTTTTAGTTGACTCCCGCTTAGGAGTCAGAAGCGCGTCCGATTCGGTCGTGTTCATACTTTTTTATATTGCATATGACGACCGGAAAGACCTAGAGGTACAAGTGATTTCGAGAAAAGCGCGTCCGATTCGGTCGTGTTCATACTTTTTATATTGCATATGACGATTGGAAAGGCCGAGGAGTACAAGTGATTTTTAGAAAAGCGCGCTCAAAGTTAAACATGTGCCTACATGTGATGGGAGGAGGTCGAGTGATTCGATGATATATCGAGGCACACGATTCAAATTCGCTTATATCCTTTTGCCACCATATATGACGACTGAAAAGGTAAAGGGGTACAAGTGATTTCGAGAAAGGCGCGCTCAAAGTTGAACATGTGATAGGAGGAGGTCAAGTGATTTGATGATGTAGAGAATTTGTCCCAAATATGAAATATGCGCTAAATATGGAACAACGCGATATTTATTATTCACAGTTTCGAAAATCTGCTAATTTTGCATAAAATCAGTCACTTATAGTATTATTATTATTAGATTTCAAAAAGAAAAACAACTATGTAGACATTGAGTCTAAAAATATTGAGGATTGAAATTTTACTAGGTTTTTTTTTTGAATATCAGCTATAGCATTGAAATGTAATATTTTTTTAGGATATGTTATGAGATAAATGCTTGGTGATTTGTTGGATCGAAAACGCATTACTCTGGAATGAAATTCAGTATTCCATATTTGCTATCCTTTGACCATTTCGTATTTTAAAACACCACCGATCCATATTTGAGAAGCTTATGAAAAATGACGAAAAAATATTTTTTCACTGATCGTCGTTTTTTCAAATTTGAGTTATTATTTCTTCCTGTTGCTATAATCAACACATGACTAAGTATATTTGGCCTCAATCTATTTCTTAAGAATGTTAATTATTATTCGTTTGAGAAAAATACACGCTTTAAGCTTAGGTGTTTCCATATTTAGGACAGTTCATATATCTCAGCACACGATTCAAATTTGTTTATATCCTTTTTCCACCATATAAATATTGTGATTCCTGTGCATAACTTGATTTCGGTAAAAATGTCACTTGTACCCCTTGGCCTTTTCAGTCTTCATGTGTACTAGCTGCTGTGATTGATGCTTTGAGGTGATCGTAAACTTTTGAGATGTTAGTGCAAGGGAAATGATTTTTTCTAGCTGTACTCTTGCTGAAAATCATTCCTTTTCGCTTTAAATACATGTACTGACAATAAGTTGGGTTTGTATAAATAAAGATTTAAATATTACTTAGTTCGATTAATAATAATTAGATTATTCAATAAAAATTAATGCATTCAGCGAAGTGTGTATAAACAACTCGAGTCTACTTCTTGAAATGCATATCGATGGTCGGTGTGAAACGAGCTACGGAAACAATGATTCTTCCTATTGTTTTCGAAAGACTTTCTGTTCGATGTGTTTTATATGGTAAAGATTGGATTTTGAAACAAACCATGACCATTTTAGTACTGGTTTTATTGACAGGACGTTTGTAAGGTTCTCTCGCTTGCAGATCGAACTTCGATGATTCTCCGTTACATTGTTAATGGTGACCAAATAAGTTGAATATTTGCTATAGTGCTTTTAAGGTGCTATAAAGTTAATGTTTTTTATATTAATATTTGATATGTAATGTATGTACTACACAAATTAATATAGCAGTAATGCATTTGACAAGAAATATCAAGATGGGTGAGTTTTATTAATCGCTATGTCGTTTTTGAAATATGTTCAATTTTTCATTGTTGGAAATGAAGGATATTCACCATTAAAATAAATACCTATAGTATATAAAGCTCTACTGATCAATTTATGTACAAATTACAATAGATTCAATTATATTTATGTGATATGGTTTTATTGCCATCTATTTGTAGTGTGATAAAGTTCAACGTTGTGGTTATATTTATGAAAGTTAACTTTGTAATGCTTTTCTTGAATACATGACTACATATTTATGTAATTATTTTTATAATATTTAATAGTATTAATTAATATTTCATAATACTGAATTATAAATAAATAATAAAGTACATACATATGCAAATTATAAATCAAAAATAAAACTTTAGAGACATCTTCATGATCGGAAAATCTTCATTTCTCATATACGAGTAGGTTGCTACATACTTGCTAGTATTAATTAATGAAAAATAATCTAAAATAACCAGTTTTCATAGAGGCATTGAAAGAAGTGCATTTTTATTGCATCAATTATTCACCTAATTAATGCTGATTTTCGAAATTAATAATTTCATGCTTCTTACGTACATATTACAATGTTCTAATAACACAAAATCAAATTAATAAATAAATATGTCATAGAATTATTCAATTGAATAATATTTTGTAATATGAATAATTTTCACACTACTTATTTTAATGTTTAATTTAATCATGTTTTTTTAATTAAAACGAGAATGAATAGTCTTTAAATAATGGCATTTTTATTTTTAAATATAATAAATTAGTTAATTTTTTGAATTTATGATGAAAATAGATCTTCTATTGGTACTTTATCATAAAATTTATTAACTGCATCTAAACACACATTCACTATTTGATCTATTGCTGGAGGGGAAATTTCATTCATGATAATTTCCCAATTCTGATTCAAAAATAGTAATGTGGTATCAGCTGAAATAAATAAATAAATATTGATCTAAAGAACTGTATTTAAAAAAAAATATGAACATAAATGATTAAAAATTTACCTAGCACTTTGTTACCACCGAATAAATTCTCAAAATCGAATTGAGCTTTGTCAACTTTGTATGATCTCTTCACCAATTCCATTTTCCAATGTTCTTTACCGTTCTTCGTAAAGTTTTTAGCTGCGTATTTCATGATGAGCCTCATATTTGCTGAAAAATAATTATGAATTTATATATTTCAGTAAAATTTCAGCTAATTATATCATTCGTAACTATTGATTCATACTAATGTAGTTTTTATAATTTCCTTCTCCCGAAATCGGCAAAATTAAAACTCTTCCATTGATCTTGTAATGTCCACTTAATGTAACATTTCCTACGTAATCCATTTTCAGAGTATTTTTCGCAAAATTGAATCTGAATGAAATTATGAATAATTTTTACCATATGAACGTTTTGTATTATAAACAGAACATATCAAATAAGGTTTTTTTTTTAATATCATTTGGGTAATCTATCGATTTTATTCAACGAACGAATTGCAGAACAAATCTCGTAATTTAACTATTTTTATTTATTATTATATTATAATTTAACTCAATTGTAACTTATAATTATTACGAGTTGAAAGTCGAATCGTTCGGTCTAAGAAAATGCATAAATATCACGAGGCAAACATCACTGTGAAAAACCCACAATGCATTACATTCAAATAATATTTGCACCACTTTATTTTATTATACATAAATGTTGATCAACAAGAAAACGAGATTTAAAATTTGAATTATAATATAATTTAGAATAAAAGAAACGTGTGATTTGAAACACAAAATTTTCTTTCAGCACCGATACTCGCAAATCCAATTCGACTGCAACGAATCCGATCAAATCAAATCACTAATTACTGTCCCTTAAACAAATTGTTACAATAAACCCACTTACGGAATCGAGAAAATAACACAAGGTTGTCACCATGTTATACGGTTCGCTATACTATTCATTCACCTTGGTACAAGCCGGTTTTCTTGCAATTCAACGCGACACCACCGATTATGAATTTTTTTAAGGATGAGAATCGAAATAATTATGGCCTACGTGCCTCGAAATACGTACACACATGCATTTGAAATGGAAAAAAAAAATAGTCAAGGGCCCCAAGATCGACTCAGCACCGAAAATTATCCGTTTTTATTTGGGTTAAGTGAGTTTTTCCGAATTTGAATATGCGCTCGAATCGAATCGCTTACTTGAAGTCGTTCACTTTTCCATCGCCCAATCCAGTCAATGTAGAATTGTCGTATAAAACTTGCAATCCTGGTATTTCTATTGATAGTTTGTTCAATTTTACCGGATCCAATCTAGGCACATCCAGGTCTGGGATTCCTTTGGAGAATTCTTTCAAAATTTTATTGATTGTTTCTATCAGACAGTCGCTCAATTTTGGATTGTCTTTGGTGCAAGGCGGTATGAAAGATGCTGAAAATTCAATCAAGATTACAATTTTTGCAATTATTAATTGAGCCTCATTGTGTCTACTTACGCAATGTTCCGCATAAGTAAGTCGGAAAGAATAGGCAAATTAAAATAATCGACTTCATATTGCTAGTGATTAGAACTAGTGTTAGACTCGAGCGAACCGCGAGATCAAATGGCGTAAAAATGATCGTATCTCTTATATTTATAGGACTAACTGCAGTTCACGTGTTTACCTTTGAACTGCTTCGAAATGCTAAACGTACATATGTATATGTTAATAGGTTTCCATCTAGCATGATTCACAATTTGTATACAATGAGTGGAATAAAAGAAGATGTGTACAAATAGGCTATTTATTAAGGTATAATTAGATCTTCTGCTGGTATAGCTGCGAAGATTTTTCCGATCTGTTTTACAGTCCTTTTTGTAATTTTGGTCATCACTGGTGTTCCTAATTCGGATAAGATATCCCTCCAGTTTTCGTTGGCGAATTGATGTACTACTGAAGCTGAAATTAGAATAGATTTTTTTTTGAGAAAATGTGTGAAGGTTTCGTAGTTCGAATTTAATTATGCGTACATAATTGCTTGTTTCCACCGAAGAGATTTTCAAAGGCGAAAATTAAGCGTTCTGGTGTGTAAGAGGCTTGGTGTCTTACGATCTTCCAATGATCTTTGCCATCTTTTCCCTTGACAATGTCGTAATCCATTTTGTATACGTATTTCGTGTTAACTGGAACAAAGTTATTAATTATTTTATGACTTTTGTGCTGGCGTTGTGTACGCATACGAATGTGCACATTTATTTTTTCTCTATCGAATTCAAATCACTTCGCCTTATCTAATTGAATAGTAATGCATTTTGCGTAATATATATTAATTAAAATGAAAAATAAGCAATATCCTCGTTTATCAACAAGGGAATTCCCAGATCGAGTTATGATATATAGGAATTTGTTTACACGTTGATTTATTCTGTTGAATGCATTTAATGTGATTTATACTGGTTTAAAATTGAAAATTAAAAAAAAATGTAAACAGGAAGAAATAAACATGTAATGGAATCAATAAAATTCATTATAGAGCAATAAATCATTATTGTTTGTATAATGAAAATGACTCACCTATAGTCAAATTTGAAATGCCTTCACCGGTCACCGGTAAAATAATTAAAGTTCCATTGAGTTTATATTTTGAAATCATGTATCCAGTACTGGTCAAAGACAATTCTATAGACTTGCCGATCGGATCAAATTTGATATAATGGATCTTATTGGATTTGGCTCCGTACACTTTGTTTTTGGTGAAATGCATCTCAATAATTCCCAAATCGGTATTGTGTATATCGTCGATAGTGTAAGGATCGAAAGGTTCTAAATTCAATTCAGGAATTCCATCGTTCAGACGATCAGACATTTGATCAGTTATCGCTTTGACACATTTGTTCAATTCAGGATCTGAAGCTTTGCACGGCTGGAAAAGCGAGTCTGAAAAATAATTAGATTAATCTTAACTAATCGGTTATAATTATAAATTAAACGAATGATTGAAACACTTACGTTTACATTCGATCGAGTGACCGAATGTTAAAATCAGCACTGTCAAAAACGCGAAATTGGCAACCATTTTGATTGAAACGATTCGGCAAAATGACTACATTAAGCGATCGTTCGATCAATTTATACACATGGTGTAATAATCTTCGCATTGTAATAAAGCTTAAAATTCGTGTACAGATTCAAGGAGATATAAATATGTACATATGTATGTAAACTCGTTACCGTGTATTAAACGTACATTATGAAAAAGTAACCGGTTATTGACATTGACTTTTTGATTTGATTGCATCTATCAAAATCGATGATTTAGATGTATGCATTAATGTAGAATTTTTTTTGTAATTCTAATTATTTGCGCACTTTTAGTGGCCATGTAAAACTTTTGATGAGTCTTATAAAATAGTTATTATCCGAAATAAAAAACTTTTTTGTATCTCAGTCTTATTACTGATTCGTTTATGCGTTATTAGAAACTTGTATTTTACATCGCTATTAGCATCTTCATAGTAATTGCTAAATAAGCGTATCAGTAAACTTGACCTTGGTTTTAGGAAGTTTTTGATCGGAACTACGAAGTATTATAAATAAAATTGGATATGGAAAAAACACAAAAAAAGCAGTTAAACTTAATTAAGGTTTTATTAATTCATCAGCTGGTATCACAGAAAATAATTTTCCAATTTGTTTCACTGTTTTATTAGTTATTTTTTTCAAAATTTGTCCTCCAAATTCATCTAATATGTCTTTCCAATATTCGTTGGCGAACCTATGAACTGCATCAGCTGAAAGATGTTCATGAAATAAATTGAATTGAAGATGTTATGAAAAAATTATCGGTTATATTTCTATTGTAATAATATGTAATATTTATGTATTTTCAACCCGTTAAATAAACTATTTATATAGTAGTTAAAATATAAATATAAAAGTTACTACAGAATAGATTAACAATGAATATTATTATGCAAATTTATGATTTATAAGCATTTTTTATGATTTGTTAAACCTTTATATATTCTAATAGTATACATACACAACAGTTTATTTCCATTAAAAAGATTTCCGAATTCAAACTTCATTCTATCTGGCATAAGCGTAGAATCATGCTTCACAATTTTCCAATGATCTTTCCCATCATTTCCTTTAACAACATCGTAGTACATTTTCAAATTGTATTGAGCTCCTACTATACAAAAAAAAAACTAATCTTAAAAACTCATCTAATTTGAATTTAATCGAAATCACAAAACACTTACATATGTCAATTTTACAAATTCCCTCTCCCAACACTTGAATGATCAACAACGTTCCATTCACCCTATAATTCGACTCCATTCGTTCGTCGTTTTTGAAATCAACATCGATAATTCGTTTGTCAGTATCAATTCTATAATCATTATTGCAAATTGAGCAGTTTATATTCATAGATCACTAGGATCATAGAACAAACACCGATAGTTACTCTACACTGTTAATTTTCGTCGTGTTTCTTCCGTAGACGCGAATGTCGGTGAATTGAAAATGCAAACTTGCAGTGTTGGCATTTTTTATATCACCTAGTGTATATGGTTCAAGTGGGTCAAGTCCAATTTCGTTGATTCCCGCACTTAGAGAGTGTACTAATTTTTGAGCGGTTCTCTTCAAGCACTTGTTCAATTTTGGGTCTGATATTTTACACGGTTCGAAAACTAAAAGAAACAAGTTGATACTTCAAAAATTGAATATAAAAAAATAGACAGATTTATTGAAATTCCTTTATTAATTGATGTTCTAATTATAAATTTAATTTATATATGAGTTATTATATACGGTCAGTGAATATGTACTCACTACTGTTGCTGCAAACGTTTGATATTGCGAACAAAAAGCACAACTTTCCCAACGTCCGAAACATGTTTCTTTTGCAAAAATGTACGTACACTAAATAAAAATTTGCCAATTCACGTTTCTTTATAATCTTCTGGAAGATGTTTGAGAGGGGATATTTATTTTTTGAAACTCGTTTATGAACGTCAAATTGGAGAAAAAAATCGAAAATAAATTGTACGATCTCAGTAGTAAAAAAATACTATACTTTCGACACATAATTGATAGATTCGACGAACACATCGAGAATATTTATACGGTTTATTGAATAATAATTTGCGTAATAAAACTCGTATAAAAGGTCAACGATTTTCGCAGACTTAAATAAAAAGAGAGCCGGTTAGATCCTTGTTGCGTATAATGGACGCTATTAAATAATTTGTTATCAATGCGATTTGTATAATGTGTTTTCAATATAAATTATAGCTATGATTTTTATCACGAATAGGATGTATACAGTTTAAGGTGATAGAGGTCACATTTCATTGTCATCTCAAGGAATCATGATTTGTTCGGCCGGAAAAGCTGCGAAGAATTTTCCGATCTGTTTAACGATTCTCTTGATAATTACTGTAACTGCAGGTGGAGCGATTTCTTTAAAAATTTCTAGAGAATTTTCTTTGAGGAATTGTGTACCGAAACTTTCTGCAATAGACATATTAAATATTTAAATTTTCGTATGTGCAATTGTAAAATATTAAATTGTAGCACAAATATTACCTAATTGAGGATTTCCACTGAATAAATTAGTCAAATTGAAGTCGATGTTGGATGGTGAGAAATTGGCTTGATGTTTAATGATTTTCCAACGATCGCTTCCATCTTTTTTCTTCACAATGTCATAATTCATATTCATCTCTGTGTCCATATCTGTTGACAAACAATTACCTTAATTCACAGTGTTTATCGATATTAAATGAAAATATTTCATATCGATTCGTCGAACGGGTTTGTTTTGCGGTAGCGTGAGTACAATATTTATTTATATTATTTTAATTAATGCTTCGAAGAAACGAGATATTATAAAAAATATATAAGGCAACATCATCTTTCATAATTGTGAAAATAGCAATGCATTAACTGTCGATAATTAACCATGAAAATTTATCGTTCGATATTTTTTCTCATCCGCACTATCTATTGAACAATGAATGCATTTTATCACGAAACGAATTTTCCAAGGCTATTTAAAAACATACCCATTTTAATCGTCGCTTTTCCTTTCCCAGTTAAGGGCAATATCAAAATTCGTCCATCGATTTCATAATCACTGAGCAAAGTACTAGGTATTGTATATTTCAAAAATAGATGCTTTTCTTCCGGATCTATCCTGAAAATTTAAGATCAAAACATTATTTACATGTAATACAAACTTCTCTGATAAGTATACATTTGAAAATATTACTTTAAATCGATAATTTTGAGTTTTCTCATGCCATAAACGGTAACATTGATCAAGTGGAACTTTACATTTGGCAATTCAGTGACGTGGATATCTTCAACATCGAAAGGATCAAAAGGACTCAATTTGAGTTCTGGTACACCTTCGACAATCAAAGGAAGAACTTTTGCACTTGCTGTTTTCAGGCATTTGTTCAAATTTGGATCCGATGCCTTACAGGGTGTGAAATATTCTGTGGAAATAAAATAAAATCAGTTTTATTTCTGAAACATAATATATTTTTATTGCTAAATTTCTTACCTTTCGCTTGACATGTGTTAAAAAATATAAGGACACTCAAAATAGGCAAGAAATGAGAATATTCCATCTTGACGCTGCGAAAAAACTATGCAGAATAATTTGCAGAAAGATTTCAAATGTTCTTTTATACTTAAAATCATCCTAAAAAATATTTACTGAACGAAAATGAACAAATTTGCTTTCGACCTTTTGACGAATGATTTGATGTGTTGTCGTTTGCAAATTGGATTTTTTTTAAACATTTTAATGTATTATTTAGAAAAACCAGTCATCATAATCATTTTATTTTTTCATTCCTTGGAATATGCTGTGAAAGACTTTTTAGCATTAAAAGGGTTAAAAAAATTTAGCAAGCAAGAGTGCTTTATATTTACAGATCAATTTAAAATATTTTTTGTTGGTTCCCATTATATTTTCAGTGCGTATTTTAGTATAAGAATAAATAATCACTTACAAATAATTATTTTATGAAAATAAATATACATACTATATTAATAAATACAAAAATGAATACATATATGAGAGTTACGAATTTTTAATGAAAATTGTAAATGACGTACATATGTATATGTACCTATTACATATTATAGTCATTACATATTTTTAGTCACATAAAAATAATAATAATACAAAAAAGTTAAATTGTATAGTCTTTAAAGAAGATTATCTTTTTTTGTGACGAATGAGGAATAAAAATTTCAATAACATTTTATAATCGCATGAGTATTTAAATCTTGATTGTGAAGTATTATATATTTTACAAGTTGTATTAAAAAAAAAATACACTTAGAGGAAGGGTGACAAATATTGACCTGTTCTTAAAAATGGACAATAATGAAATTTCACCTTCAAATATAAACCACCTGTTAATTTTGCGTAAAATCAATCATAGATGTATAATATTATATATCAGTGATAGATTTTCGCTTTGAATCAATATTATTAATTTTTATGCAATATTAACAGGTGGTCTAAATTTGAAGGTATATATAATTTCACAATGGTTCATATATAAGTACTGATCCATATTTGTCACCCTTCTTTCGCATGTCATATTTGAAAAATATAAGTGATAAAAAAAAAATCAAAGTATAAATCACAAAACGTCTATGATATTTTAGATAAATCATAAATAACTTGTAATAGTTTCAATGTTAACATTTAGATGTCGCATATAAATGACCTGATGTGAAAATAATTTAAAATTAAAATTTTGAAATTATTGTGATAACATTTCATCGATCGGAAAATAATCGAAAAACTTAGAAATGACATTAACAGTACTTCGGGTGACTTTTTTCATGATCGGAGGTGACATATCGTTGAAAATCAACTGCCAATTGTCGTTCACAACTCTGTGTGCTGTATCGGCTGAAAAGTAATTAAATCTGTAGTTTTTTCATTATCAAATGATAATTATGAAGTGAAAATATATATATAGACGAACATAATTGTTTATTGCCACCGAAAAGGTTCCCAAATTTGAAAACGGCTTTTTCAGGAGTACAGTCTGCTTGGTGTTTCAATATTTTCCAATGATTTTTACCATCGGCGCCTTTCACTGTGTCATAATCAATGGTGAAGAAATAATTCAAATTCGCTGAAATGACAAAAAAAAACAATTTCATACAATTTTCTTTAGAAAAATAAAATTTTATAAATCATGAATTTTCACAAATTCTTACTGTACATAATATAATATTTAACTTACTGAATTTAATTTTACAATCTCCTTCACCTTTGATCGGTATGATCAGAAGCCTTCCGTCGACGTTATATTTTCCGTTAAACGATCCGTTTTTCGTGTAATTCAAAAACATTTTCTTATTGCTCGGATCGATTCTGCAATTGAAAAATCTCGTAAAAGATCGATTGCGCTTTTTCACAATCTGATCGATTCCGAAAAGTGGAATACCTGAACTCGTTAACCTTGCAAGATTTCAGGCCAAGTATGAAGACATCTTCGAACTGGACCCTCAAAGCTGGCTGATTGACTCGAATATTGTCCACCTTCAAAGGATCTATGGCTGGTATTCCGAATTCTGGAAGTCCATTGGCCATAAAAGGGAGTGCAGTTTGAATGGCATTTGTCATACATGTTGTTAGGTTAGGATCCGATTGTTTGCATTGCTTTATGGACGAGGCTAGAATTCAAATTTGATCTTTAAAATAAGTCTGAACGTGAAACGATTAAATATGATGGCTATTTGTAATTTTAAATTTATATTTTATGAATTTTAAATTTACTGAATATACTTGAATAAACTTTATATTTTGTTAAGTAATTCTCATAGGCAGTTAAACCGGTATGCATTTCAGAAAATTTGCACTCAACTGATTCACTGAGGAAAGCGAAAGTGAAACGACTCACTTATATGCGTTTATTTTATTCGAATATTATACATTTTAAAATCTATGCTAATTGCAATCGATTAAATTATTTCTATATTGAAAATATTCGAAGATAATATCAAATCATATTGTTTCGTTATTTTTTCTATGTGAAATTAAATCGGACGAGTCGAACAATTAAATATTGTTTATTATTGTCTCGATCATATTTATGATTATTAGATTTGTTATGAAATAAAATATTCAGTTAATTATTTATATCCACATTCAATTCCTGATCATTCATTCAAATGATGAAGATATAATAGCCTACTTTTTTCTGTTTGTTTGAAGTGTTTTGTATAATTGTAGATCAAGTCACTTCATTTGCAAGTTTTATTTATGAGCTGTAATTATTTTAATAACGTTCTTAAGTCACGAAGGTATCTGATTTTCCTAAAAACTATTATATTAATATTACACAATCGCATTTCAATCCGAAAAAAATAGCAAAACTATGATAATAACAATCACTCTCATTGCACACGAATATAAAATTCCTATCAATGCAATCGTACTTATTGCAAAACGAAACTTACGTATTTTTTGAGAATACACATTAGTGAACAGTACAAGAAATATTACAATTTCGAACGATTTTGACATTTTCGCTTTCAGATTCGATCACTGAAACACTATCACTTTTCAAAAACGTATAGGAAGAAAGCGCCTACTTGTCACTGTTTATATAGCGTCGAAGAAATTCAAACATTCAAGGGTTTGCGATTTCAAAAGTCGGTACATTCGCTAAAATTGTGCAATTAATAAGGTTCGATACGATGTCGAATTAAATTGGGTTCGATTTTACTAATGAATTTTATTTAAAACACAAAGTGGTTCATAGAGTTTTTAGTTGAATTGAAATTTTATGAAAAAGTGAAAATAATATACTTACATTACTGATTCAATTTTATATGGAAATAGTAGTAGAAAAAAATCCCATTAGATTAATATGTACACAATATACATATATATAGCTCCGTCAATCAAAATAAATTGTTTATGAATAATAGGGATTTCAAGAATTTGAAAAGCGATCTTGTTTTTATGTTAAGAATAATTGCGTGTTAAAAAACTTATTTTTATTTTAAATTGATATGTAAGTTTTGGTGCTGTGTACCCAACTGGTACATAAAGTTAAATGTAAGAAACGAGTTTTGCTGAGAAATCGCCAATTTCAAATAAATTCAGATTTCATACAAGAAATCTTCGAATGCTTGAAATTTATTTTCAAATAATAACAAGCAATAAAATATTGTTCTTTTACATCATTTATTCAGAAAATTTGATTTACAGATAGTTTTATTTATACGAATATTACAAATAATCATCCAAATCGTTTACATCGGCAATATATCGTTGTAAGGAGCAACTGCTAAGATCTTATTTGTAGTTTTGGCTAGGGTTTTATTGAGAAGCATAATCAAATCTGCAGAAATTGCATTTTCAACAAGTCTCCAACTTTCATTCAATAGTTCCATACGTGTTAAATCTGCAAATATGAATCAATTAAAGTTTATCAGATAAAATGTTTCTTAAATAAAATAAAATATTATTTACCTTTTCCTTTTACACTATCGTTAATCTCAAACTTCATGTCTTTCAAACTGTAATGAGTAGTGATTTTAGTCAAATGAATATGTTCAAGATTGTCTTTTCTAGTGACCAATTCCCATTCTACGTCCACTTTCAGATGTAAACCGACTGTAAAAATAACGATTGTTAAGTAATATATCCATCATTGAAATATGATTGATATTCAAAACAAATGAAAACTATCAATTTTTTATTAAATCAAAAATCGTTTCATATTTCAAATAAATTACCTGCATTGATTTTAAAATCTCCTTTACCATCCAATGGAATAGACATAAATTGCCCTTTAGACACAAAATTTCCACTAATCGTTGCATCAGCAGTTCCTTCTATGCTAGCGGTCTTCTTCGCAATATCAAATCTGAAACAATTAATAAGATCTATGTAATTTTCATCAACACATAAAAATCTTTCATAATGAAAAATACTAAAAAGTAGTCACCCGATAGAGTCGATTTGCATGTTTGGATTCACATCGACTACGAGATCGGGACTATCGAAAATGAATCCATTTGGTCCTGTGTTCACAGAAACGTTTCCATGATGATGTGGAAACAATGCAGGTACTCCATTTTCAGGTTGGCCTTTGAAAATTTCAGGCAACTGTTTCCTGATGAGGGCCAAGAGACAAGCGTTCAAGTTTGGGTCGTTTCTCTTGCATAGTGTTACATTAGGAGCTAATATCAGATTTAGGGTTTATTTTTCGATTTATTTTACTTTATTAAATTCTGATTTGAATTGGGATTACTCACGTATTTTAAAGGTGCTAGCCTGTATAGATAATTGTAAAAGGCTCAGAGAAGATAGCAAGAAGAAAATTTTCGTTGAAAAACTCATTTTGAGTTGAAATGATTGTTTGAACAGTTCGAAATGTCTGTTCGTGAATATTGTACGTCATTTTATACATGTTTTTGATTGAAAAAATATATAAAAAGCGGATTAAAATATCAGGAGGGATCAATATTGGTCGAAGATAGTTTTTAATGTTTATGAATTATATTTAATATATATTTCATTATATGATTTGTTATTTAATTCAAATAGTGAGCAATTTATAGTTGAATATTATATATTTTTTTATCAAATTAAAATTAATAATAAACTTGAGTTTGAAAATATCTGAAGAAATCGAAGATAATACATATAGCTATTCGAATATATCGAATAATTTAATATAAAAAGTCATAAATGATTCCAAAGTTTTATTCTTTTTTATACAATTTTATTTGTATGTATGACAGAATCAATGACTAATAAATAAGTATTTTTTGGCGATGAATAAGTTGAATGAATAGATTGAATATCAAAATTTCTACATACAATCTGCGTAATTGTTAAGAAATCAAACTATGAAAATCTTTCTCGTCTGTTTTCACAATATTTTTTGTCGTCTACATAATATGTTAGGTATGTAATATGAAAAAAATCTTTTTGTCATATGTTGTAAAATGATAAAACTCAAAATGCATTTCTGACAAGCAATATATCACAAATAAAAAAAAAGGCACAAATTAATATTTTTTTTCTTATCAATATATAGGTAATAATTCGTCGTAAGGTATTTTAGAGAAAAATTGATTGATAACTTTAACCATTCGCTTAATAACCACATCAACAGCTGGTTGACCCAACTCCTTCATAATATCTCTTGAATTTTCATTGATGACTCTCATTGTTGCATCGCCTTAAAAAAACGAATATGATTATTGATCAAATCAGTGAAAAAAAAATTACAGAATTTTTATTCAATGGCATACCTAAGACTTTGTCATTGTTGAATAATCCAGTCATCTTAAATTTGACGTCTTCAAAATCATTTTCAAATGTATAGTTTTTAAAGCGTGTATGTTCTCTTCCATCTTTTCCATTGAAAACTTCCCAATTCCAATTGATTTTTACATCAAATGATTCTAAAATATAATAAAGTAAAGTTTCATTGTAAACAAATGTGTATATGAAAATTAATAAAATATACTTACTCATTTTTATGGTAGAATCTCCTTGACCGCGAATCGGAAATATTAAAATTCTTCCATTAATCTCATATTTGGCTTTAAGTGTTATATTTCCAGTTAAGCGAATGAATCCAGTTTTGAAAACTGGATCAATTCTGAAAATAATTAGAAATATCTCCCGTGAATATTTTCATTGTAAACGAAACTGATTACGCACTGACAAAACTTGTTTTGTACATTGAAAATTTATATTGAGAATTCGACTTTCGAACGAACCACAAAAAAAAATACAAATATGTAAATGTTTGCTTATCAACTCACTCTAAATTCAAAACTTTTGCACTTTTCATTCCTTTCAAAACGGCGCTTTTCTGGGTAAGTTGAAGGCTATTGCTATCAGGAATTACTTCAAAGTCTCCCAATTCGAAAGGATCAGTGGATGGGATTCCAATATCAGGTACTCCTTGAGTGAATTGTTTCAAAACCTTATTTGCTTCTGTGACTAGACAATTTTTCAATTTGGGATCACTTCGATAACACACCCCAAATGTATCCGCTGTAAGATCATACAACTTTGAATTAATATTATATCATAGATATGTGTTCGTCGGAGCCAAAATTGTATATGTTTGTGTTTTCCAATTCAATCAAAATTTATTCAAATAACAATCAACATAATTATATGACATTTCTGTGGAGATATTCGCAGATTCTAAGAATAGATGTTACGAGAAACAATTGATTTAAGAATATGCTCGTAGTGTGAACATTTTCTTATATTGGAAAATGTTGCAATTTTCAGATTTTTTTTCACAAAATGGGTTTATAGTTTCTTTCGTAAATTAAAGAATGATTAAGAATGAGGTGATGTTGAAATGTCAATTCGAATTAGTTTCAAAGTCGAACATGCGTTACGATCATTAAATATGCATCAAATACAAGAACATGTAGTTTATCTGTGATCTTGATCATTCATAAGCTCAATTACTTCTTTGTGTATCTATTATATCTGATATCTAGTGCCCTGAAGACATTTAACCTTTTCATTTCCTTTATAATTTAATATTTATTGAATGTATCTAACATATTTTATGATATGAAAGTGTATTTCACAAATTTTACGTATTGAAATAAATTTATTGTTCAAGTATTTTGTTAAACGGCAAATATTATTTCAATGAAAATTTTCATTTTTTTTTTGTAAGTACTCTTGTTTTATATATGTATATTGTATTATACATATAATAAATATTTAAATCTGTGATCACGTTAATCGTAAACCTTAATATATTCATTGAAATAATAATTAACGATCTATTGGAATTTATATTATATTTATATACATATGCATGTTAAAATTATGTTTTTGCAAAATATTCATATGCGCCGTTGTTTTATCTGTGGACACTTTTTTCGTAAAATTTTCACTAAACGGACTAACACTTTCTTTTGTGTTTTAAAAAATGATCAAGTAGGGTTCATAATATTTTATCTGACAACAAAATTCTTAGAATGATTTTCATGGGAAAAATCGATTAAACCAGGAGATTTTATTAACTATGCAACAGTTATCGGTCATTGATCTTAAATGAAATGTTAAGAACCGTATTTGATCATTCTATAAATTATAAAAGAAACTATAAATCTTTTTAGTGAAAATTTGACGAAAACATCTATAGATTTTATCGAAGTATCCATAGATAGATAAAATCAACATGGAATGAAATTAAATTTGATCCAAAATCAACTTTACATAAATTTATTATGTCTCAATTCATTTCATTCTATTTATTGTCGACTAATATTATGAAAAGTTGAAAATAATGTTATAATGTTTGAATTGAAAAGTTCTATACTTACGAAGAATTCTGCAATCGTATCCATGGAAAATTGAAAGTAAAACGATAATGCAACTGCATATGCGAAAGCTTCTAATATCTAAGCTCATGTTGAAGTGTCTTGATCGCGTTGTGGTCTAACATAAACTAATTAGACAAAGACTCTTTCAAAGAACAAGTTTCTGCTTAAGTACTGATATATGTAGTCAAAATATGGCCTTGTAAATAGACGATCAAGGCTTCAAAAATAATCACTTTTATATGCACGCATATTTTTTGCTAGTTTATTGATTTTTTTTGTGTGTAAGTTTAGAAAATTAACATGATTTCTAAAAAAATATTAAATAATTCTTTTATTCATGTTTATATAGGTACATATTTGAAATTGCTTCGTCCTTGATAAATGTATTTATGCATTTTTTGGTAAAACAATTTTTTGTATGTACATATTGTAAGTCATTGAGCGTGAGTATGTTTGATTAGAACCAACATTAATTTATGTATTATCAATAGTTCAATAAAAATATTTTACATACTTTTCTTACACATTCGGTGCAATAAGATTCATGGACATTTCAGCCGAATAGAATTTTCAAACTAATATTTTATTAAACAAAAACCACTAAAATTGTATAATTTACGTTATATGACATGTCACTATTCACATTAAATTAAGACACAAGTAGAGTTTCTTCATATGGTACTCTGGAGAAGAATTGATTGATGATTTTCACCATTCGCTGAATAACCAAATCAACGGCTGGTTTTCCGAGTTCACCAACAATTTCCCTTGAGTTTTCATTGATAATCCTCTCCATCGCATCACCTAAATATTTTCAAATGCGATAAGTTGAAAAAAAAATGGATAATGTTCTTAATCAAAATAAGTACAAACCTAAGAATTTATCATTGTTAAATAATCCAGTCATTCTGAATTTGATGTCATCAAAGTCGTAGTCTATCTTGTAATCAGTCATTCGAGTATAATCTTTACCATCTTCACCTTTGAAGACTTCGAAATTCCAGCTTACTCTTATATCGAATCCCTCTGATAAACAAGTGTTTTTTTGTTGATGAACAATTGAAAATGTGTGAATAATACTTATGTCTACATACTTATTTTTATCTGTGAATCTCCATGACCAGTGATGGGAAAGATTAAAATCTGTCCTCCAACTTCATATTCAGCTCTAACAGTTATATTCGAAAGTAAACGAAAGAATCCCGTCAGTTTCACTGGATCGATTCTACAAAAATAGATCAAAATTATGTTTAAATGTATGTTATATTTGAAGGATTTATTAAACGACCTCATAAAATTTTATTGAATTTATGTACGATTACACTTCCTTGATTGTTTCAAGTTGTATCGATCAACGGACCAAATGACTAAAAATTCAGGCCGAAAATATTTCATTTAAGTTACTCAATTCATTGAATGTTTGGATAATAAACCTTGATTTTTAAAAAAAATTTGATCATTAACCATTTTTTCGAACAAATCAAAAATACTCACATCAAATCGAGTACTTTAGCATTTCTCAATCCTTTCAAAACTCCATTTTTCTGAGACAGATGAAGAGACCTGGTCTTCGGGAATACTTCAAAATCACCCAACTGAAATGGATCAGTAGGAACAATTCCGATTTCTGGAACTCCTTTGGTGAATTGTCTCAAAACTTTATTTGATTCCGTAATTAAGCACTGTCTCAAATTTGGATCATCTCGATGACATGCCTTGTACGATTCAGCTGTTCATCATACAAAAGATAATTATGAGAAAAATTTCATCTTCCAGCAAATGGAATAATCTTACTTGTGATTTCAATTGACGACTGAATTTCAAAAAGGGCACAATTGACATTTGAGTTAAATACTTAACTCAATATCGATAAAAAAGGTCACTTGTGCCGTTTGTAAAATTCAGTTGTCAATTGATCTTGTGTATCGATATTCATACGAAATCTTATCACTTTAAATGCATCCTGAAATTGCGAATAGAATCAGGAAATTCTGAATGTATTTATTGACGAATAAAATCATTATTTAATCGCTAAGGTAGTAATTAAAATTTTATGTATGCGATATTATGAAGTTTTCTCGAATTTGAATATATTGAATATATAAGCGATTCATAATGACGATTTTTTTTCTTTCGCGAATTAATATTCGCTTATTCCGTGTTTCATGCGAAGAATATAATTTTTATAATTTATCGATACATCATCATTGGATTGCGTAAATGTAATAAACTATGTATTATATATTATTTATTTATTTAAAAATTTTATAACATTATATTAACTTGCATACAATATACTTTGTATTGAATGTTTATTTTTTAGAAGTAACTATTTTTTTATATTTTATTACATTATGCATTTTTTCATCATATTTAAATAAATTAAAATTTTTAAAATCATCACATTTTATATAATAAATGACGACTAAACTTCACATAGGGCACAAGTGACCTTTTTTATCGATATAGAATTAAGTAAAGAAAATGGTTCTATATCTATATGATACAGAACCATTTTATGTACTTAACTTAATTTCTATAAAAAAGATCACTTGTGCCTTTTGTGAAATTTATTCTTCATGATATAATTTAGTTAACTTTATTTGAAAAAATAAAAATAAATTAAATTGAATGCACTTACACAGACTTCAAAAATGCATATATGAAAATTATGATTTTTAACATCCACTATTTTTTTCATAATCGATTTTCACCTCGTTTCAAAAATCAAAATAGATCGAAACAAACACACAATTTTCTCACAATCAGTCAAACTTTGTCCATTTCAAATTCAATCAAACCGTACTTTCACACATGTGAACATTATATGAATGTTGCAGTGCAATACCCTAACTTACGCAGCACTTTACAATGGCAGAACGATAACACAGATAAAATAACGAAAACGAAAACTCGAAAATATCCTGAATCGGATTCCATGACAATTTCGTGACCTGAACGAGCTGTGATCTCTGATTGACTATTTACTCGAAACGACTATCTGAGAACTTGTATCATCGTCGCGTTATTATACTCGCATCTCGACCTTGTTTTATTGAAGGAGCAAGGTTGGTAATTACAATATTTTGTATAATGTAATAGGTACCTTATTTTATAAATTTGTCATTATTCAAACAAAATGTAACGCACGATCGCGCTTATTGTTAGGCCAGTTAGTACGTGACGTTGACTTGGCGTTGTTGGTAAATCGTCAGAAGTTTACGATAACGAAACATATACTATTTGGAATGAAAATTTAATAGTTTTCTCTATTATTTTATCTTTCAACTTGAGTTATTAGTTTCTAGTTCACTTCAATGTAGAAAAAATATTTTGAGAAAAGTTTCACATGTCGATTCATCCCTGATGCTCTTAACCAGAACTAATCGATTAATATTTTCAATTATGCCAATTTAATAATTCAACAAAGTCTTAAAAATATTGATGAAACTTTTATCATTTTAGGCTCTTAATTGATAATTCTAATGTTGAAAAAGAACATTGTATCATTTTGAATTGTAAAAATATTGATATCTTCTGTGACATTGGCGCGTACTATTTCGTTATGACATATTAATGTACATTAAAGAACTCAAAAAAACCCCGTCCTTTAGCTCTATAGTTCTTAAAGGTTATAATCCTGATTTCAATAAACCGGTCTGTTTTCGCAAGATTTTCGTTATTTATTATGTCTGGCCCAGAGCCACATATTTTTTAATGAATAAAATAATTGAAAGTAGCGAAATTCTGTAGAAAAATCAAGGAATTAATTTATAATCTTATCATATGTTTCTTTATTAAAATGTTCACTTATAGATATATTACATATTTCACCATTTTTTCATCGTACGCATAATATAATTTCCTGAAAATTATTGAGTAATTGTCCTAAATGTGGAACATACGCCAAATATGGAACACCGCGATATTTATTGGTTACAGTTTCGACAATTTGTTACATTTGCATAAAATCAGATACTCATGGTATAATTGTTAGATTTCAAGAAGAAAAACAACAATACCAACATTGAGTCTAAAAATATTGAGGATTGAAATTTTTATTATAATCAACATGTAACTAAGTATATTTGACCTTATTCTATTTCTTAAGAACGTCAATTATTATTAATTTGTGGAAAATACAGGCTTAAAGCTTAGATGTTTCCATATTTAGGACAATTCATCTACATACATATATTCTAAACGACTTTTCTAAAGATCATTCGAAATCATCATTGAAATCTCTGAATGAATAATTGATATTTATTAACAGTTGCAAACTACATACACAGTACAAAATATAGGTATATAACAATAAAAAAAACTTATTTTAATTAACATATTTCAAAAAAATCACTTCACACGTCTGGCAACAATTCACTGTACGGTATTTTAGAAAAGAATTTATTAATAATTTCTATTATTCCTTGAACGATAGCTGCGATGGCTGGTCTTCCCAATTCATTCATCAGGTCATTTGCATTAGCGTTGATGACTCCTTGCATTGTGTCACCTAATTTCATATTGAAAATATGATGAATTTATAAAAAAAAAGTGTATTTGATAAGAATAATTATGTACAACCTAATACTTTGTTGCCGCCAAATAATCCAGTCAATTTGAATGTGGTATGTTCACGAGTGACTTCGAACGTATGATTGGTTAATCGTAGATATTCTATATCGTCTTTTCCAATGAATGTTTTCCAATTGAATTTGAGTTGTAAATTCAAATTTTCTAGAATATAACATCGAATTTTATAAGATAACTTTCCAGTTTATATTTTTTCATTTTCGATTCACTTACTTTGTTTAATAATTGAATCTCCTTTGCCTGTGATAGGAAATATCAAAAGTTGTCCACTGACTTCATACTTTGCTTCGAGGGTTATGTTTGCTAAAACTTCTAAAAGTCCAGTTTTATTCTTAAGGTTGAATCTGTGAAATCGTAAATTGATTAATATTCTCCTATATATCTATTGTATTTAATGAGCATTGTTTTAACTCACTCAATTCGAGGAATCTTAGCATTTTTCAATCCCTTAAGAAAACCTTTCTGCTGAGACAATTGAAGGATGTTTCCTTCAGGAAACACGTGGAATTCTCCCATTTCTAAAGGATCAGTAGACACGATTCCAAGTTCAGGATAACCTTTCGTGAAAGTTTTCACGATCCTGTTTGCCTCCTTCGTTAAACATTTTGATAATTGAGGATCTCTACGGGTGCATGTTTCGATAGAAGCAGCTGTTTTTCCCATAAAAAATATTTTTATTAATGAAAATGTTAAATAAATGATCGATATGTATGCTAATTGCAATCTAAGAAATGCGTGAAAATTAAAATTGCATCGAAAATTTACTCAGTGTATTTTTTTCCATTATTAACTGATTCTTAGGAATTTTAATATCACAATATTTTCTAATCGATGCGTCATTTTTTTTTTCAGAATAATATGCGTGAAACATAAAATGAGTCGACGTTTTCAACGAATAACAAATTCACAGTTTTTTTAATATTTCTTACATTACAACATTCGTAATTTTCAGGAAATAAAGAAACAGAAGAATTAAATAATGTCTACAACAGTATAAAAGATAAATTAATGACTACATTTTATTAGCTATTTAAAAATCATTACGACCGCGGAATAAATACACCAAGTTGTAAGTAGTCATTAATAATAAGTATAATCTTAACAAATTAATTGTTTAAGTCGTCAGAAGTAAACATTTCCAACTCGTTTTCCGATTCGTCTCTTCGAATGACGCGATGATTTTCCGAGATTAAATTGTGCTAAGATGAAAATGGAAAATAAGACAAGATCTTATATGTATGTCAACTTACGCAGTAATCTGCAATAGAAACAAGGTAAAATTGAAAATAAGACCACCACGAGGAAAATGCTGAGTTTTCCTGGATGGAACCTCATGATGGATATTCCGATTAGATTTTAGTGCTGCCGAATTCGAACTAATCTTCTTTGGTGAACACCGAGAAATATATAGTCTCGTTTTAACGCGCATGTTTTAACCTTGAAATTTAATTATTTTTGATTATAAACCTGGAAGTTTTTCGATTTAAACGTATGTTAATAATATACCATTTCGAGTAGACGATTTGATGTGCGGTGACTTTTTGAAAAAATCGTTAGATATGGGTGTTGGTGAAATTGTCGAGCTGATGATCGGTAATTGAACTCTTTTGGAATGTGGATCTTCATGTTTGAAAAAAATAATTGTAATGTTGTATTTGTTGTTTGGTAAAGCTTTTATTTTATTTTTTATACATTTCCGTTGAAATTTTAGTGACTGCCCAAAGAAATTAACGTAATCATTGACTTAAAATTCATTTTTTCTATAAAAATTGAATCAAATCTATTTTATGTCGGTTTAAAAATAGTGTTCTATTAAAATATAATATTTATTGACCTCTATACATTTCATAATAACAAATTTATATGAAATTAAATTCTTCTGTTATAAATTTGATACATCATACATAATTTAAGTCATTATTTTTTAGATGGTGATTATAATTGAATTAGAGTTTTCCGGAAGTAAGATTCCCATACATAATATATAACGACGAAATAGGGCAAGGAGATCTAGTGACGGCGATGATTTCGAGAAAAATGCGCTCAAATTTGAATGTGTACCTTTATATTTATTGGGAAGGGAACATTTGATGGTATATTTCAGCGCTGGTTCTGAAATTATTTATATCATTTTACCACCAAATATATCGACATGCGAAGAAACAATTTCTGTACTTAACTCGTTTCCGATAAATACGTCAGTTGATCTCCTTGGCCCATTTCGTTGTCATACGTGTGCCACGAGCAGTTGTGAGTCCTTGGTTCAACTCCAACAATTTAAATACGATCAACGAATTATTTTTTTCAAATATTCGTGGCGAAAAACTAAATCGAAGAACACTAACCGTGAAGAATGAATACGTTATTTGATTGTTATAAATATCCGGTGTAGGTACTGATTTCTGATATTAGGAAGCAAAAATTCTATAAATGATGCGTAAGTGCTCTGACCTTCGAGATATTTCCAAGTTCATTAACTTGTTATACATAATTTGTAATATAAAATACTAACTGTGCGTAAATATTTCGACGGCATGGTCAAAGGCCTTGGTGTTTGTTTAGAGATCAAATTTTTGTGTTTCTAAAATAGTGTAGTTTGTATTTTCGGTTATATGTATTGTTCACTGAATAGGTATATGATGCTTATTGAATGTTATGTGTTTACGTTGTAGATGTTATTCAAACCATTTCAAATGTATTGTTAATCTTTTGAAAGTACATAATAAATTATTATAAGTTGGTATGTGTTTGGGTTTGTCTTTTGAATTACAATATTCAAAAAAATAATAATGAAAACTAGAAAGAAAACAGGTTAAATACTAAAGACATTTGAATTTATTTCATTAGAATAGTAATTATCAATAACAACAAAATTTCATAAAAATTACAAGGTAAATTTAAATTACATATCAATCACTATCATCTTCGTCACAAGATGATATTTCATTTTTTTCTGCCTTGATTTTTGATATCAACTCTTTGGCAGGATTAAAAACTCCCATAGTTTGGGCATTGCATACATAGCATCGTTGAGATTTCTTGTAATGTTTTAAAGCACATGTTTCACAAAAGTAATGTTTACACCTGAAATAGGATTTGTATTTTATTAATTTAATTTATAAATCAAAACATATTTGAAAATAATGAAATTAACTTACTTAGTAACAATAGGATCTTGAAAACTTTTTCTACATATGTAACATTTAAAAGGTAGAAGTTCTTCGTCACTATTTATTTCATAACGTCCATCATCATCTGAATTTCTACCAGAAGGTGTAACTTCTTGCCTTTCTAACTGCCATCCGTGTTTATAGTCACTTCTGTCATGTAAAAACTTACAGCTATCTGTAAAAGAAACCAAAATAGTTATATTCCTAGAAATATGTACTCTTAAAATGATATTAATATTCATATTATAATAGCATACCTCCAAATCCACAAAATCCAGTTTCTTTATAATCCTTACAAATATCTGGTTGATAATCCCATCTGTGAAAAAATAAACAAAACATTAAAATAATCAGTTTAATTTAAATATTAAAAACATGTATTCTTACCTCACTGTAGCACGTAAATTTGCAGGTGCTCTTATGGGACCTTTTCTAACAAGTCCCGAACTGGCATTTCCAGCTGCGGTGTCTTTCTTCTTATAATACATTGCATAATTGTTTATACCACGATAAATCTGTAATATTTATGAAAATAATTCAAGTATTAATTTATAATTTAAAAATACAACAGCAATTACACAAAAAAATGAAATACCTTATCATCTGCTTGTCCTTCGAGTTCTTCGTTAACAGCCATTGCTCTCTCGAATATAGCCTGAGCATCGCGATCTTTTTCTGTATCTAATTCATATGTGGCAGTAGCGTTTTGATCTCCGTGTGTCAATTCAGAACCCTTTGACTTGTAACTCACTCCGACCTAAATAAAATAATGAAATTTATTATAAAAAGTAATACAATATAATTAAATGAGTAACTGAATTTTAAATACACATACTTTTGAATCATCATCATCATCATCATTAGAACTGTTGGATGCTTTTCTTTTTCTGATTGCCTTACTCGAAGATTGTACGTTGGGATTGTTTTTTCGTTGCTTTTTTTCAGGGTGAGTTACGGTAGAATTATGAGTATCATTCTCATCACTGTCTGAAAATAGTTTTAGATTAGTGTTATAATGAAAATAAAATTTGAAATTATAGTGAAAAAAGTTATGTATATGATTAAATTTATTAAAAACTATGCTTATGGAAAATTTTGGGTAAAATTACAGAAGAGAGGATTTAGAAAATATGCCGAAGCTAGTGTATAAGTAGGTCAAAAATTAGGTCACAATTACTAAAAACATAATTCATTATAAAGTAGCACAGTAGCCTATTATGTAATAACTACATACATATATTTATACTCAATACATAATTTATATAGTGTAATAAGTGAAATACACAAATTACAGCTAAAATATCAGTATTGAAAGATTGAGTTTTCAGAGAAAAAAAATGACAAAATCTGAATACCGAAAGTAAAAAGTGCAGTATTTTGGTATTGATATATTAGGAATAGAATAAATAAAAAGAAATGTATAGACCTGATGTAGAAGCGCGTCTGGCTCTGGCTGCGATTCCTTTCCTCGCTCTTTTGCGAAACTGGATAGGTGCGGATTGCGGTTCTGCCACTTCGATTGTTTTATTTTCGATCGAAACTTCCTCCATTGCAAATCGAAATATCGCCGTGAAAGCGTGCCCGCGTAATTTGTCTACAAACAGTTTTGACACAAGTGACTCAACGAAACATCGCTGACAACTGAAAACGCTAAAATGCTGGATCGACGTAAGCTATACAAATACTGAGGATACTTGATCCCCTTCTGATTTTTTTAAACGGGATAAATGTTTTATGCTTCTAGTAATATCGAAAAATATTTCAAATCAAACATGTTTTAAAATAAACAATATGAGCGCATATTGAATTTTCAACGAAGATCAAGTCTCCCTGCTTCGAAAACGGTAAATTTTTCAATCGTCGCGATCAGAGTTGACGCGTTGGCTAAAGTGCGCGACGGGCGTGCGGCGGGTCGCGGGTCGCGGGGAAGCGGGGGCCCGAGTTTGACGTTTGCGCGAAACGCTTTCCGATGGAGCCTCCCGGGGAAGCGCTGAACCTGGGCGTCGGCGACTCCGACGCCGAGATGACCGACGTCGAAGCGCCTCGTCCGCCCGACGACTCGGACGCGGAGCTCGACGCCGACTCGTACCGCCGCGAAGCCGACTCGAAGAAGGCCGCGGAAGCCCGCGACGACGACGCGGCCTCCTCCTCGAGCGCCTCGTCGAGCGGCGCGCCTTCGATCAGCGGCGAGTCGGACGATTCGGACGCCTCCGAAGCCTCCGACGCGTCTTCGAGGGGACGCAGGCGACGCGAGGCCTCTCCCGCGTCGCCCGCGCCTCCGCCTCCGCCGGCGCCCGTCGTCTCCAAGACGTACGACTACGCCACCAAGCTCAACTACCTCTTCAGGGACACCCGGTTCTTCGTCATCAAGTCGAACAACGCCGAAAACGTCATCCTGTCGAAGGCCAAAGGCGTCTGGTCCACCCTGCCGCAGAACGAATACAACCTGAATCTGGCGTTCCGCGAGGCCCGAAACGTGATCCTCATATTTTCGGTGAAGGAGAGCGGCAAGTTCGCCGGGTTCGCCCGGCTGAACGGGGAGTCGCGCCGCGACGCCCCCGCCGTGTCGTGGGTGCTCCCCCCCGGACTGAACGCGAAAGCTCTCGGAGGAATATTCAAGGTAGACTGGATCTGTCGCAAGGAGCTGCCGTTCGGCAACACGCTCCACCTGTACAATCCGTGGAACGACGGCAAACCGGTCAAAATAGGTCGAGACGGCCAGGAGATCGAGCCGAAGGTCGCCGAGGAGCTCTGTCGCCTGTTTCCGGAGGACGACGCGATCGAAATGACGCCGATCTTGAGAAAATCGAAGGAGGCCTCGCGCAGGATGGCCCAGCGCGGCGAAAGCGGCCACAGATCGTTCCGCGCCCCGATGGTCGCACGCAACCGACCCTACGGGCCCCGAGGAAGCTCCCACGGCAGAGGACGTCGCAAGATGTACTCGAGCGACCGGAACCGTCCCGGAGGATCTTACAAACGGAGAGGTTCCTCCCCGTATTCGAGAGATCGTCTGCCGTCTTGGTTGCACGCTCAGGAGTACGCGTTCGCCACGGCGACGTCGGTCGCGGAAGCGTGCGTCGCCGACTACGTGAGGAATATGCAGCATCAGATGTCCCCGATGCCCTATCCTCCACCCCCCGGCTTCTCGAGTTCCTTGCTTTCCGTCTACGACGCGCTGCCTCCTCCGCCTCCCCGTTACTACGACGGACCCTCGCTCCCGGATTATCCGGCTTCTTATTTGGACAAGAGATCTTACGATCGATCCGTCGACGAATTCCTGTGGCGCACGTCGGAGAGGTCCAGGGCGCGGTCTCCGACCCGCGACCGACCTCACCACCGCAGCTACCGCGACAGGCGATGAGCGTTTTTTATACATGTGTGATAATTTTAAGGCTATTTTTATTCAAATATAAACTATACGATTACGAAGTATGAACTATGCGTGTAACCTATAAGATAAATAAAGTGTTGGAGACATTTTGGACTTTTTCTATGCTGAAAGGTGATTGTGTATAAAGTATATTTTAAACGAACTCAACCGAGTGGGACCGCCCACCTTTACGTATCCTGAAAATGAATGATCTCTTTTATATTTTTATATGAATGAACTTTGTACAAACTAAATTTATTTATTATTTTATATTGCATATATTTTCTTGAGGTGAATGTGTTGACCGGTTTTATTATGTGATTACTGTCGAAGACTTAATTGGAATTTGCGCTTTCAAGATCTGACATATTCCTGTGAATGTGTTCACTTAACATTTTCCTGGATCTCAACGTATTGAAACAGATGAAATTTCTTTATTTTGAATTCATATTGTATGTTGTGTTTGAAATTATTTTAGTAAATTTTTCTCATTTGACTTTCCGACAGCTCAGTTGGAAACAGCGTTAATTGAAATTTTTTTTGTATATAACCTCTTTCTTTTGTAAAAAATTTATATTCAAATCTAATATTGTACATATTTTTTCTACCTATCGATTTTCTCCCTGTTATTTAAATATTTTTCGGGTAACAATCACATATGGCTATTGAATGTTGAATTCCATTATAAATACCTTATTTTTGTTGAAAAGCAGAATTAATATTTTTATTTATTGAATCTTGCCGCTTACATATAAATTTCCCTTGTAAAAATTGTGAGAAATAGATTTAAAATATCTAAAAATATGATTTCATTAATGATTTGAAGGATTGAAAAATATTGAGCTATAAAATATCTCAAATAGCATTATTTATATTTTTAATGAGATCTAAATTATCAATTAATAGTAAAAATTAGCTTTTTGACCAGCGGTATTTAATTTGAATTTAATTTCTACCATACTTTTAGATACCTAATATTAATTTTATTGTATAATAATTCTATTTAATGAACAATTTTGTATTTCAAGTCGAATATTTTTTAAATTCAATTTATAAACGGTTACATTACCACTAATTTTCACTTTGCAGCAGTTTCTGTTCACAGGGAAAATTGCAGTTTGGAAAAATTAAATAAATATTCAAAAATAAAAATAATAATTAACAACATTTAAATTGTGACAAATAAATAAAATTGTTTTCACTAACAATATACACCTATTTCTTGGTTTCATAAATGTTGTAAAATATTTTTTTCACATATTGAGCTTGGTACTTTTTGTTTATTTTCATACAAAGAATGAATTACATCACATTGAAGTATAATTATTTTTCATCTTATATTCTCAAACATGACAAGTTTGTAGAGTAAGTATTTTTATCTGGCAATGGGAGCATTTTCTCTTTTATAAAAACAAAGTCAAGAATCGATGGAACTGCTAGCCAAGTAGTGTAAGTAAATATGTAATTGCATTATAATTTTATGAATCTGATAGGTATTTAATTTGATAGTGGTGATAAAGTTTGAGATTATAGTTGAACAATTTTGATAGTTTATCTGGTGTGCACGTTCGAAAGTAATTAGTAAGTAGAAAGGATGTTTTACTGTTTCACTATTAAAATTTGAATCGTATGTTTTATATCAACTCAATATTTAATGTTCATTTGATCTATATGATAGATAATTGTATTAGATGAATTTTCTTCAGATGAGCAGAATTTTCTTTTAGAATTTTCCTTCGTGAGATTCTTATCAGATTGACTACTATATATCAGATATATTGATTTTTTATGAGATAATAATTTATTCAATATTTCGTAAATGATTTTTTTGTTGAATAGAGATTATCAAAGAAAATTTAAAACACAAAATGAAAAACCAAACATATTTATTCAATCGTTTTTTTTAAGTTGCGTTGAATTGAAAATTTATAAACATAAAGTAAAAACTACATTCTGGAAATTCATTTTTCCAATCATCCCTCACCACGAACTACCAACACAACGACGCCAAAAGAAAGTTCAACGCACACAAACGCGCTGAAAAAAAAAAAATGCAAGAAACTGAAGAAAAAAAACGGATCCACCGCCTCAAATCCGGTATTTTGACTTGGCGTCCGCCTCAGCCGACAGATGCCCCTCTCGACACCGATCGTCCGAACGGCCTCAGCAACAATACCCACCCGACAACCGAGACGCGAGCACGCGAGTGTCGTTCACGCTTAATAAACTCGCACGTGAAACGAAAAAAAAAAAAACGCCAAAACAATCGAAATTCGGCGTCGGTTCTGTCATCGGACCGGGACGCGAATCGCGCTGTTAGGTTTCCCGGGACCGGGACGCGCTACCCCCGAGCGTCGAGTTCGCGCCACTATTCGAATCTGACAGTTGGGAAAATTTCGAGATTTTCGACCGTTTTCTCGGTCTAATGTCGTTTTTTTAATGTCGGATTCGGAATTGAGGCGTCGCGCGCTTTTCCGCGGCGTTCTGTTTAGTGAAAAGTGCGCTTTCGCGTTCAGTTAATGTCCGGTTGACTATTTCGTTTCGAAGTTTTAAATCGCTATGTCTCGTAAGGGTTGTGTCAATTTACCCGGTCTTATATTAGTCTCTCTTGTTCTCCTGGCTTCCGCTCAGAGGACGTCTCATTCCAAAGATGCTGGTAAGCTTTTTTTTTATTCGATTCTGTCATCTCTGTTTGTTTATTCGTGTTTAAGTGTATACCGGTTTGATTTATGGTGTGATATGAATGTTTAAATATTTATTACATTCTTAATAGACTCATTTGTTAGATCATTGCTTGTTTGATTACTCTGCCAATTTTTTGTAATTCGTTTGAATTATTAAAATATTTATATATCGCGCGATTATCTCAATTCAATTGTTTATCGCGACATTTTTAAATATAGATGAAATGATTTATAAATCGAAAGTATCGCATTTAATATGTAATAGAAGAGAGCACTTTCGAGATGAATAAGTAAACAAGTTAAATAACGATTCTGAATTGAGAAATAGAACATTTTCTCGCTTAACCGATATTAAATCGACGATCGATCGCGTTCATGTTTTTTTCATCGTGTCATTATAAACTTTTATATTGAGATGTTAGCTTTGACCCTTTTTCAAATTAGATCGCAAAGTCGGGACCTTCGAGAGTTTGTTTATTGTTCGCAACTAATTAAAACGTGATTTAGCACAAACGTTTAAGTTTTGTGTTCCGAGATCGCGTTAATAGAAAAATAATAATACGGTTGTTACGTGTTTACGTTTTAGATCGATTACGTGAATTTGGTAAACGTTTTTTTCTCCAGCTCACAATTTATTTAACGACAATTCCGTTGCGTTCCTTTTAACGATGTAATTTTGATGGCACGCAAAAAAAATATTGGCAACACTTCGGTGAAAGTGAATTACTCTCGCTCGTTCGCGTTTCGCTTTCATCTCAATGTCTCGTGTAATACATACCGTTTATATTTTTTCAAAGAAACCTTAACCCTTTCAATAAAAATCAAAAATATTATTTAATTTAATTGGATAATATAACTCGAATATATGTATATAGTGCGATAATCAAAATATGTACTTTATAGATCGAATTGAATATAATTTCATAGAAAAGGTTTTGACACTTATCTGTTAAATAATTGGAACGATAGGTCGAAGTTTCCGGTTAGGCTAATTGTTAGTTCTAGATTAGGTCAGTTTTTTCTTTTTCCGTTTTATGTTAAATTTAATCATGCTGACTACGTTTTTAAGTAATGATAAACATGTACCAAAGTTTTCATCGATCGATATAAAAAAGAGCTGATTCGATAGCTTTATCCGAGTTGATATATCGACAAGTACACCTCATAAAAACATTCTTATCCACATTTTCGTAACAGCAATTATGCAACGTCAAGGTTTCAAGAAATGGACCACGACGACGACCGGTCGTACCAGATCTTCGTAAAAAAGAAAGTTCTCTCTTCGCTGCGACGACCTTAGAGAACATCTCACCTGTCGTAACACAAAACTCAAAACCGAAAAAAAAAGAAACCGAAACGTCGAAAAGGTTCGTTTCGCTCTTCCCATTGGGTCAAGAGTCGGTTGTGAAATTCGAATGGGTTTTTGACGAAATTTTGAACCAGACCTGGTGTCTTTATTTATTGATACTCTTCTTTTATAGGTTGTTTATTGCGTACTTTGGTTATTTCGCTGCATTTGGTTCAGGTGAAGGTTTTTTAAATGGATTCGTTGCGTAGATTCAGTGTTCTTATGATGCTGAGTTCAAGTTCTTGCAAGAGTCAAGTGTCGTTTTTTTTAATTGATATCAAATTTTATTATCTATAAACCTCCTTCAACATGTAGAAAATAATCCCTGAAAGTTTCACGGCGAATGGATCAGCCGTTTCGGAGTCAATAGGTAACATAAAATAAATACATACATTCGATTTTATTTATATAGAAGAATGCTTGATTGTTTCTTTCAAATATTTTATCAGAATTGATTAGATTAGAATTAGAATAGATTGACACTTTCATCCTCCATCTTCTTTGTATCAATTAAGGATTGTATTATCGATTTATCGATAAATTGCAATCCCTTGGATCTATTGAATTCGATCAGTTTTGGCATATTTTTTCGTATGCTGATATTACTCTTACTAGCGACTATTTCTTCACTTTAAAATGAATGATTAATTGAGACATTTTAATATAATTGAGTAGCAGTAACAAATTTTATTTTTAATTGGAAAAAATCTTTGATGCAAATGAAAAAATCGAGTCGTTTAGAGGATTTTTCGTGTTCGTTTTATTTGGAAAGTCGTCGGTATTACGGAGAAGAAAATCGTTGGGTGAAAAAAATACGTCATCGTTGGGTTTTTGCGCTAATTCGGTTTGTCGTCGTTGATGAGGTGTGATTCTCGGTTGTCTCGTGAAATTATCGTTTCGTTTTCGATTATCATGGACGTCGTACAAATTTGTACGTGAAATGTGCGAAAAATCGGCGAAAGTATAAATAAATCGCGTTGTTTGTGCTCGTGGAAAATGTTTGCGCTTTCTTAAAAGCGGAATCCTATTCGAGGTCCTTTTTCAACATTTAGATTTTTCCGCTGTCGATTTCTCAATTCAAATGCGAAAATGAAATTTACATCGAAATAATCAAATACTCAAAGATTAAAAAGCACTCTAGGCTTCGTTAAATAGTCATATTTTTCGAGAAGAGCACACAATCACCTACTCGAACGTATCTATAAAAGTCTTTAGATCCGTCACCGAATATCGATTTCACAAAATTCGCCAAACACACATTAAAATATAATATTTATCACGAATGACTCATTTTACGCCAATGCTCGAAACGAACGCTCATGTGCTTATACACCACAGTTTTCATCTAAGAAAAAAAAAATTCAATCATGTCGCAATGAAGAGAAATTCCTCGTATCTTACGACGCATATAAACATCCACGAATTATAATACGCATAAAAAATCGAACAATAATAGCGACAAACGGCGCTTTCTTCGGAATCGGTTGCGTAAAGGAGCGATTAAATAATAAAAATCCGAGGAAAAATTTCTTGCAGACTCTAAGAAAAAAACTTATTTCCTTCGACGGTGACCTTTACACTCTCGAGGAGTCGGAAAACGGAGGCAGGAAGAGATCTTCGACTTTTCATCATCGAAGAGTTGACCCGGCTTCATTAGTCCATGGTTTTAAGAGGCGGGTCACTTATTAGCATAAACGAAAGACGACTAGTTACGTATACAACGGAAATATGCGAACGTTTCGAAATTTTTAGATTCTTCGCAGTGAGATTTTATTCATTTTTGACTCGATAGGATTTTATTAGAATTTCGTATCAAAATTTTAGCTTTTAATTGCCTTTTGAATGAAATTTTCGAGACATTTTAAAGATAAGTTTAAATATAATACGTCAAATAACTGCCAAATGCAATTCGCGAAATCAAAGCACAAATTTAGCTAATAAGACACATCATATCAAAATGATTACTAACTTAAAGTCCATATGACGATCGAAAAGGCCAAGGGGTACAAGTGTCATTTTTACCGAAATTGTACAGGAATCGCTTCTATACAAGCTCATTTATTTGTTGGAAAAAGGATATAAACGAACATGGAACGTGTACCAAGATATATGATCAAATCACTCAACCTCCTCTTAATACATGTAGGTTCATGTCCAACTTTGAGCGCGCTTTTTTCGAAATCACTTGTACCCCTTGGCCTTTTCAGTCGTCAAATATCTTCTATGATATTCCAATTTAGCGAAAAATCAAAAAACATCTAATTCAACGAGCATTTCCATTCGATTTGATCGATGCGTGAATCTGACGTGATTCGTGTAAGTTTTTAGCATAACCATTACGATACTGGAGTATAACTGTCAAACAAAACTGATATGTGCTTTCAATATGACTGATATACGATTTTAATGCGATCTGTGTTCGCCTATGTTATAATCGATGTGTTCATTCACGTACGACTTCTATTGATAGCATGATTGACGTTCACTGCCGATATTGATGCTATTAATAATTAAGATTATAATGATATATTTCCGATCGATTCTCATATTAGATAATTATAAGAAATTGCATTCAACGCGTATAAAATTAGAGCGTATCCTACAATAATTCAAGCTACAAACACGACGTCGAACATACATATTATAATACATTACATCCTATCATTGAAAATCTCACGATCTCTAACTAGATCCTTTTAGCATTTGAGCCATTCATAGCTAAATGCAACTAACTCCACTAACTAAATTCAATAATTTTTATTTATTATTCATCAAGTGCTTTGACATTTAAAGGCCTATCTTTTCACCTCTGGTTTAAGAATAAAACGAATTTAAACTATCTGTCCAATATAAACTGATGAAAGAGACAGACACTACAGTTCGTACAAAAATACATACATTTATTTCTTTCCCCCAGATTTTGACAGCTCACAGTTGAAACCAGAGTTTTATTCTCAAACCAGAGGTGAAAACATTGGAAATTTTATCAAAAAGTGGAGTTAATCACAATAAGTTCTGAACTATCAATTCATCGACACACATTGTCAGATATAGATTTATCATGAACCATTTTAACAAACATCGCATTGCGGATAGAACACGAACAGCAGTACATCCATACATCCTGCAGCAAACACTCCGTTCTCCATTCTATACACACATAGTAGTATTCTAGACTTCGTAGTACTGTTTTCTAGTAATATACGATTCTGAAATACACCATTCCGGTGCTGGCCGACGATATCGTAACTCTTTGGCCTTTTGTGAAGGGACGCGTTTTCGTTTCGAAACCTTCGCTAATACGACACCAGGTCGAGATTCGGTCGGATAAACGATTCGGATATTAAGCTATATTTGGATGAAAATCCCATCTGATTTGAGGCTAAGATGTGGGTTAGAATTGAAAGAATCGATCGTGTTCAGTTTTATTGGCCGCAAGATGCGGTTTGATGCGATTGATGCTGATAAACTTATTTTTGAACGTAGCCTAGTTTTTGTTATGGAAATATATTTTGAAGTAGATATCAAGTTTAAAATGTTGTTGTATAGATTGTAATTTGTTGGATTTGGGTTTTTTTTATAGGGAAATGTTGCTGAAATGATTGATATAGGAAGGTTAGCATTCTTCATAATGTTTGTAAATGATACGAAACTAAACTAAATGTTGATAAAATGTGATTGTTGAGACATTTAAATACATCAAAAATAGCTTAGAATATAAAAAATATTTAAATATATAGGTATTTTATAGATTAAAATCGTTTTGAATGCAGATAGTTTTAACTTTTGCGATACTACAGGTGTCTATTGAAATCTTATTTTAAAACCATTCTTTAAACTTTTCTCATATTTTTCTATTATTTTAATCAGTTTCAAAATTTCTATTCTATTATATAGTATCAATTTAATGATAAAGTTTCGTATGACACACAAATCATTAAATGAAACTCTCATTACATTGTTTGAGATAAGAATTTTACAATTGCACAATGATGCCAAAGATCGTAAATGAAACAAAGTCCATATATCTTTTTTGATTTGTTCGTAGAAAATAATAAATAACCATTAAGATATTTATTGATATTTAACGACTAATGCCACAAAATAGACGTAGAAACTAAAGCTCACCTTAGCGATACTTTCACTGAACGAATTTCACCCATAAATCGTTTGTATATAAACTGAATTGGATCATATATTTAACCATTTGATTCAATCTCGTTCCATGAATTTATTCGTCGCGATTGTATTTTTTTGTTTGTGAATTCAAAAACATTTCAAACAAAATTTACTTTGCAATGCCTTCCACAGCTAGGGCAATTATAAACAGGAAGAATATTTATGTCGACAGTACATTTTGTCATTTGAATTGTCCATTTTCAACCCTTTTCTACATCGTAAATGTGAAAAAAAAACCACAAGGGACCTTTTCATTTGCCAATACAAAAAACGTACATGTACGAAAATATGTAAATTTTATATGTGTAAAAGAGATTTTATGACAAATTGTTTTATGGGCCGTAAAACGATAACATGCATAAGACGCATTAATGATGGTCCAGGTCGTAAAATTGTTTTATTTTTTGCAATTCAACTGCAGATTTATCCTCGAATTTTGCATAAAGCCTGGTTCTGGTTTTGATTGTAGAAAAAAAATGTGAATTTTCGCTCGTTGTAAATAGTAAGCGGCTTTACAATAAAACGGTAATAAAATCGTCCGAACATGACGATTTTAGGATAAAATATTATAAAAATCTCACTGTTATTATTTAGTAGAATGTTTGTGCAACATTTCCTTATTATATCCAGTTTTGTAATTATAGAAAAAAAATCTAAAATGTATTTTATAAAAACTATTACAATCTTCTTTAATCGTTTTTATTTCATTTTAGTTATAAAATTGTTTTTGTAAGCTATTAGATAGTTGTCAATTACATAAAAAAAATAAGAACATACTTTGTAGAAAATGCAGTTACACTTGTCTCGATATAATTTTCAATTGACCACTCGAGTCATAAATACACAATTTATTGGATAAAACTTTATTCAATTGCATCATTTTCATATAATGATTGAACCTATTCAATTCTAATATATGGCTTAGGGCTCGAGAAAGTAAAACGCTCAAATACATACAAGATATCCTTTTAAACCATTAAATACATCACAAATCCAACAATATATGTACAACACAAATAATTACACATAAAGAATTCCAACTTGCACTAATTGGCTTAATCGTGCCGATTCAACTTGGCCCATATAAAAACGTGCAATTGTTACGATCGTGATATATATTTTTTTCGACTTGTACTAAACGATCAAAGGCATCACGATCTCAATAATGGCATACGTCGTATAACATTCAATGTCAAAGGAAAAATGTATCGATGAAAAAAAAATCCATTTTATTTCACAAATGACTTACGGTAACAATCGTAGCAATTTATGGCTTAAACCATGTATCAATGGCGTTCTCTTCGTGCGAAAATATGCATAAACGTACCGGATTCTCTATAGATTTATTAAGTTTGATTGTCAGGTATATTATTATAGAGAGAACGTGAAGAATTTGCATTTAGGTGCAGACGCTGATGAATCAAGTCGATGTATCAAGTTTTTTATACGAATTCTCTACGAGTCTGAAGGATATCTTGATACTTCAACCCCTATAAATCTGATCATTTTAGTTTTAACTGTTTTAATCGACATGTAAAATTTCTGTCGTTTTACTTAATTAAGCACGATTCCAATACGCGAGTTACATAAAAGCGACATTCGAAAGCTAGAACAGTTCACTTCACTTTCGAACAATGCAATATCCAGGATAAGATAAAATCGTCGCATGAACACGAAACACATATAATACAATACATCCTCAGAAGATTAAATTCGCTAACTAAAGACACGGAGTTTCTCAGAAGACTAATTAATGCATTGGTTTATATGAGAACAGTGCGTGCAGAAAGCTACCGTCCATACAATCAATACAGACATAAATAATAACTTCGAAGTATATATGAGGTGTGTCCCAAAAGTCGTGATTTTTTTTTATTTTATAAGATTAAATTAAATCAGAACATTTGGCATTTTAAATTATTCATAATTAACCTGATTTGAATACGAATTGAGTCAAAATTGCAAATATAGTGCATCTCTCTTTTGCTATGCTGCTATTCCTGAGCTTTTGACTCAAATTGACTCTCAAACTCTAAACTGAAAGAAAGTCTACATATTTCTGTTCCTAGAGATTAAAAATGGTGTCGTTATATGCCATTTTGTTGTAATTGAAGCTATTCAAATGACTGCGATTATAACTTAAAAGGAAAGTCCCTTCAAAATCTCCTAGAAGACATGCGAGGAAAAAATGTATGTAAAGATTGCTTCAAAGAATAACCATTCTTTTTACATATATTATTTGTATATCTTTTTAAAAAATATATATATTTTATGGCTTATGTGACACACCTTGTATTTCGATCGGCTTTATTATCCGCGGGGCACGCTCTAGTCGTGCTCTAAGATTTCATCTGGTCAGTAAAATAATATTACCAGTATTACAGTAAATATATTACCAAGATGTGTATGTGCACTGTGTGAGATCGGCCTCGGCAATTTCAACGAAAGGTGCATGTTGCATATTTGTGCAACTGTGCACTCCGGACATGTGCTCCATTTGCATGAGGCTCTTACGACACAATGCACTTGTTGCTCTTGGTATATATTTTTGATTTGTAATTCGAGATTAAGTTCGAATTTGATGATAGAGTATGATGAAAAATTTTTTCAGAGGCTGAGCTCAATGTTAGATGAACTACATACCGAAAGATAATGATATTGATAGTTTATGTATTAATAGAAAAATCGTTATTCATTCAGCTGTCGTGCGTTGAGCTTGCAATTTAATAAATGACTAATGATTTTTCGTTTCTCAATGATAAGACACAATCGAAGATTGAGTTTTATCTTTAAATGCATTAAAAAATTGGCTCATGGCAGCATCGCCCTTGTAACGTCACATTATTTTCGTGCTATATTTTTATGCATTGTCGCTAATGGCTATTTGCCGTATTATGGCACAATTCTTGAAATTTTACATGCATCGGTTTAACGGTACAATTTTATCCTTTCCCTATAATATTTTCGAATCTATTGAACAAATTCTGGTGAAATATATGTAGGTACATACATTTGTGTTAGATTGAATTGTTTCCGGAAAATTTTGTCATTTGCTTATCGAATTCGTACAATATTCGACATGAATCGTCCAATGCCTTCATACATCACGATTTATACCTTCAGTGACAATTTACACACATCTGAAACATTCAATATTTACAAAACGCATCATATTCGAATCACGCGCGTATTTACTAAACACTCGAACAGACATACGTAGCTCCATAAACACTGATTCCGAAATTCGATTTACCTCAACTTCGTATCATTAAATATGGGCATAGGTGCTCTAGGCTGATTTTGGATTTTGGAAAACGCGAGAAAACGTAGAAATTTTTCGTGACCTTTCTATCACAATCGGAATTCTTAGATGTGGTGCAACTCCGTTTGGCAGATGGAAGACGAGCCACGAGGTCGATCGAGTGTTGGGAAACTGTGAGGAAATCGTAAACGAGATGTGTTCGTATTGTATGTATAAGTGCTGGAAAATGCATCCAATTTGACCACTGAAAAGGCCAAGGGGTACAAGTGACTTCGAGAAATGCGCACTCTAAGTTGAGCTACATGTATTAGGAGGAGGTCGAGTGATCTGATGATATATTGAGACACAAGTTCCAAATTCGTTTATATCCTTTTGCCACCAAATCTATGAGCGTACATAGAAGCGATTCCTGTACATTATTTAGTTTCGGCGAAAATGTCACTTGTACCTCTTGGCCTTTTCAGTCGTCATTTGAGATTTAGGCTATTAAAGTAGTTGAAGAAAATTGCATGTCTGTATCTACGAGTTCATTTGAACTGTGCGTAATAACATCTGTGATACTGCTAAATTATAGTATTTTGATTTGCGAAATTGTCTAATTATGAAAAAATCTAGATTTTGCGCTGAAATGTTTTATACAATCATGAAAATGAGATGGCTTACATTTTGCTTAAAGACTTATAAAAATCGAAAGAGCTAAAGCACATTAAATGTGCTTTTCCTGCTAAGTAGATGTTTAAGTTTTTAAAATGAAATATTTAAACAGTTATCTTATGAATATTAAGATTTTCAGTTATGAATAGCTTGAATTATTATTTTTTCAATGAAATTTTGTAGTTCAAGTTGAGTTTTCGCGTGCTATTTCCTTGCAACAAAATTGGTTGGTCATCATGTTGTATTTATAAATGTTTAATCTTCTTAAAAATGAAAACGTATCCTTGATTGGATTATTTTATTGCGTGTTTCATCTCTATTCAAATTTCGTTAGTTTGTAATGCAAATCCTTCGAATGTCTATAGATTTAATCTTATTATAAGATTTATTTAATTTTACAACCGTTATAATGTGTAATAATGCTTCGATAATGATTACATGCAAAAATCAAAATAGATTTTTACATTTTAAAATATTAATTTCATTTTTATTATCATTCAAATATTATTTACATTAATTGATTTTCTTGAGTAATTTAAGTAATTTTAAAATTTATTAGACTGAAATTTATTCTCAATAGTCTCTGCTCTGTGATAATAATGAATTAATATCGATGGTAATCATCGATAACGTGATCGTTGTCGTAATTAGACTTCATGTTATATTTTTAATTAGCCCATTTTATTCAAATTAGAAAGTTCAGTGACTTTATAGAAGATAAAATTCAATCGAAATGTTTCAGAAATAATGTGTTGTATTCATTTTATTCGGATTAAAATCAACGGAAGTAGCATTCATATTACATTTTAGTATTTTAAGAACTACTATTTAAAATTAACATTAACATAATTTGTAAATTCAAACCACTGTTTTACATACTGTCCAATTAACATACGACCTACATATTCAAAAACAACGATCGGCATAATCTAATTATTTCACAACGAACTATGCACAATTGTCAACCACACACCACAATGAAAATTAACATCTTATTTAACAATTGAATAAAACTTTCAAATTCAATATAATATTCAAAATCAAACTAGATTTAATTTTGCACTGAAATCAGCACTATTCTTCTGAAGAGCAGCTCTAGTATGCATTTAGAATATTTAAAACTACAGACTGGACAAAATTATTTGACACATCGAAGATTTTTTCATTCAAGTGTTAATTTTAATCTCAATTTTACATCAGGCTTAGAATGATTCATTTTTTTTAGATTATCATTCAATTCAATTGTCATTTCAAATGAAGCAATGTTAATTTGAAAAATATTTTTTAATAATATTTAAAAAATGTTGGATATTATGCCATATTTTTTTCTTTCTGCTGAACCTTATTATTTTTTGGTTATGTTAAACTTAATTCCATGAGATATGCTTTTAATAATTAAAACTGTATTAATGCTAGATTCATATATGATTAATTTAAAAAGGTTTTTTTAAAAGCTGCATTTTGTATATGATATATTGACTCATCTATACTTATATACACTTTGCTACGAATTATCAACAAATTTTAAATAAAATAGGACAAAATAATAAATAAAGTAAATTTCCATAAGTTAAAAGTAAAAAAATGCGTTTAAAAATTTTCAAAATTAATTCTTAAATGCATAATGTATACTATTTGTTCACCCACTGTACATCATCCCTTATTGTCCACTAGTACACAATATTTACAGTACAGAACATAACAGTACAATCTACAGGAACTTGTGATATATTGTAGCTTTAATACATACGAAGATTTCATCTACATATCACATCCTAATTATCAAAACTCATTTTTAATATCGTTTCATAAACACACACTAAAAGATCGAGTGAAAGTTACGCATACATTACGGTGGTTGTTCGGATCGAAATTCCGTAACGCGGTATAATATTATACGAGCGTGCAATATAATAGATCTCTCGATACGTTGTGATTATGTGTGGAAGCGATTTTCTAACAACAACAACAACAACTCCGTATAACGTAACAACGATGTTGCCAACAGCCGGAAACGCGTTATTTGTTCCGTTTTTTTACGGATTTTTTGAGGGGTTTCGCAAGTGCGTCGGAAAATTTCTACACGTATTCGTTCCGAAAATTTGATTTTTAAGGATTCCCATTCGTACATGATCGATTTGAAAAGTTATTTTGAATCGAATGTATTTTCGTCGTCGTAACAATGTGCTGAATTATATAGAAAATTTGATATTAATACAGTATAATGTGTGATTACACATCGATCAAAGATACAAGATTCATCTCGAATAAATTAGATTCTATAGAATCAATTTATAGGAACATTCGTATTTTAACATGTAATTGGTTTTTTTATTGAGAATTTTGATCATTTAATTTCGACAAGTATGCGATGATCATTAAATTTCATACAAGGTTGCGATGCATCATAATTATCCATAATAGTGCAAATAGTGGTCAATCAGTTCGCACAAGGACTGGCGAAATGATATCATCGGTTCGCAATGATTCCTTTCACAAAACCATAATAGACTGTCAGCATTATCCATATGTTCGATTCGGAGTTTTCCTTATTTTTTAGGAGGAAATTCACGAAGCGATTAATTGTGCTCGTTGTTCGCAAAGCGAATGCATTATAAAAATTAAGCTATTCTCTGTGATGATTTATCGCGCTCTCCTTTGCGTGAGAGTTATGTGCTTTTTATTTAAATCGCTTCATTATGCATTAAAACAAGCATACATTGGGTAAACATATGTATTATGACGGAAATTTAATAAGCAACGAATTATACAACAGATCTTATTAAGATATACAGTCATGTTGAATTTTATAATTGCATTTGATTATCAAAATTTCGGATAAGTTATGTGTTACTTATTTCAACTATGTATGTAACGCATATTTTGATTAAAAATTGTATTGATAGGTTCAGATTGAATTTCAAGTAATTCCAGTTGAATCTATTTTCTTCTATATTCATGACTTGAATGGATTTTCATTCAAAAGCGTCTTAACATAAGATTTTATACATCACTTAACTTATTTTTACACGTTTCACTCATCTATTGTTAATTCTTCTTTTAACACTAATACCCCTTAATTATTTTGTCTCACAATGGATCCACAACAACACATTCTTCATATCACAATGCATGTCTTCAATTTCTCATTGTTTCGAATATCGAGCCTTGACCAAAATATTTTTCAATAGTTTCAACGTATATTTGGATCGTCTGCGAAATGTTTCACTATTCGATTTAGAAGCCCATCAATGAGATCAAGGATAAAGTGCAAAAATTTCTAATTTAGGAACTTGTAACCTCATATATCCGTTAGAATAGACGTTCGGAATTTATGCTAATTCGTGAATTATTAGTCTGACCGTTGCACAAACGCACTCATTAAGAAATACGTTCGAATTTGAAACTGAATATTTTTAAGTGCTTTTTCAAATGCGTAGTTGGACAAGTAAAATTAGTGTAATCAATATTAAACAAATATGGAACATTTGGTTATTTTTCTTTTCATTCATAGAATATAGACATACATTCTCGAAAAAAAAGTGCTTAAAATTTGTGAAAATTACATTCATCGTGAACCACAATAATTAGGTTTTATGACACGACTTGAATCCGAAATAATATGACGACTGAAACATAAGACATTTTTATCGAAATTGATTTATGTACAGGAATCGCTTCTATATACGCTCATATATGTATTTGGTGGCAAAAGGATATAAACGAACTTGGAACGTGTGCCGAGATATTTTATCAAATCGCTCGACTTCCTCATAATACATGTAGGTACTTGTTCAACTTTGAACGCGCTTTTCTCGAAATCACTTGTACTTCTTGGCATTTAAAATTGTCATATAATATGACAACTTCGAAAATTAACATTCACATTGATCTCTCTTTTCTCATTATAAAAAACACACCCAGAATGGAAGCGAATTTCGAGCGAATTTCTGCAATACAACCGGCCGAAATTAAAACGGCAAGTTTCTGACATTAAAAAGCTTTCAAGTGCACGCATCTTACATCGAGGAGAAAACATTAAACGCACCCTTTCGCAGTAAAACACCACTAAATGTAATTAAATATTTCTATAAACGAGTATTGAAACTCTTAAACGTCTTATTTTTCCGACGCCGAAATTGCGCTCGCTTATTGAAAATTCAATCTCGTAAAGTCAAATATTGATGCGTCGTCCTTTATGCGTCACTTTCGAAAATTAAATGACGCTCGCAAATATTTAACAGTCGCACAATTTTCGACTCGAGCAAACACGAAATTTTCATTATATGAATATGTTCGTGAAAAAGGAGTTTCTGTTTTTATCTGCGATCAGAATTTATGAGATTTTGTCGAAAGTTCGGAGCAAAAGTGCATTTTTACCGATCGTGATTATTATGCAAACGTTATTCGGTCCAGCTGGTGTCGATGGTGCAATTGTTTTAATTGTTTATATTTATATTTAATGAATGTATGTGATGTGATTTTTTTGTTTTTGGATAGTCGAGGTTGTATATTCAGTTCTAGAGAAAGTTATTGGTGCATTTGATGGTTTATGAATTTCGCATGTTGTTTATGGATGTCGTATAATTCGAAAAGTTGGATTGCATGTGCATTACGGAACGTTAACCCATTTCTGTTCTGAAAATTTATTGTACTTTTCGTGCTGAATTGTAGAGGATAATTTACGATGATGTTTATCTACGCTTATCTGAAGTCAAAATATTAGTGCATTTATTGTTTCCAATTCATTTTTTTTTTGAATATGAAATATTTTAAATTCATATGATATGTATGTTATTTGTCTAGACAGCTTTATGATTAGCACAAATCTTTTATTTAGTGAATCATAAATTTATTCAATCGTTACATTTGCGAAAAAAATTGATGCATATTTGAATTCAATAAAACTTCGTTGCATGTAAATCATTCTGTATTTTTTCATCATCGATATAAATAACAAAGCAAAATAAATCATAGATGTTCCATACAACATACAATAAAATACAGTTCGATAAACGAAACTCGAACCGATCATAAGATTGAAATTAGGCGTATTGCACAATTATCGTAAATAGAAAGAAATATCATTATACGCTTATTGAATGGAAGAAATTTATTTTGCCGCAAGAATCTCAACATCACATAGCATTATCGTACTCCCATTATATGAACGGAAACGAAAAGAAAATCAAAGAAAATATTATTGCGAAAATGTATCGACGAAATAGGTAGACATTCAAAACGTAAGCCGATAGTAAATATTTATGATACTCTTTCTCCCCGTTGTTTATTCTAAAGCTTCTCATCGTATTGTTGTCGATTCGATATCAATCATAGTTTCGATTTCGATATAAGAAAGAATCGAGATTTTATATCGAAAATGAAAATCTGCATTCGACGAGAAATATTCGCGACATGTGCATATGAATGTTGCGAAACTCGAACGACTGGTAGATGATTCGTTGCCCAATTGTATTGGTTGTTAACCTTTTTATTGTAAAATGAATTTATTTTCGCATTCATATCGATTCAATCTGGTTTTCATTGTGTTATTGTGCTCGTTTATCTGTGCTTTATGCACCATATTAATCACAGTTCATTTAAATGTCTGATAATTTATAATATGAAAGCTCCATATTTTTCAGTTTAATATATTGTGAATTTGCTCTTGTATAACTTTTATTTATTTGATTTTGAAAATTGAAAATATTATGAAAGTAGCTTTAACATAGAAGCAATTAATAGGTACAAAGCTATCGGAAATTCGATTCAAATTTCCATCACTTTCTTAAATCGAATTGAAAACATCGACGTAAAAGTTAACACAGAGAAGAGGAAGTGTGTAAAAATGTAAAAAAAAATGGAAACGGCAATTTTATCCGAATAATAAACACAATTATTGCGGTTCTATACACATCACATTATTTACTCTACAATAAAATTCTTTCGGTTACGAATCGTTTACGCAACGTAACTCGGGTACAGCGATTTCGCGTTATTATCACTATAAAAATAAACCGTAACTTTCTAAGTGCAATTATTGAAATATCGATACGATAGAAAAGTGCTGAAGGCATGAAAGGCGTATGACGTTAGCCAGAAAATAAAAAAACGGTATGTCAATCAATGTGTGATTGTGGAGATTGTATAAAATCGAGCGACACACTTTCTCTGAAGGGAAACGGAATTGTATGAAAAGCTCGTGAAACCTACGAAAATTTAAATTTGAAAGAAAGGTTTTCGACCGCTGTATATAAATAGAATTCAGGTCGTTAATCAATCTGTGTAAATTTTATCAGACTGTCCCGTGGAAAAAAAAGCGGTGTTTTGCATACGCACAGAACATTATACGGCGATTTCGAAAATATTTTGCAATTTCTCTATGCAGAAAATATTCAACTTATCAGACAAAGTCGTCAAGGTCCCGAAATATTTTTTTGAAATTCGCACAAATATATTTTTTACACACAAACGAGTCGAACGATACAAACGACCGCGATTAGCATATGTGAATTTTCGCTCATAGACGCAAACTTTGATCAATGCATCGCAATATTTCACTCCGAATGTTTATCATCGAATTCAAATAGCGAAACTTAAAAAAAGTACACATATAAATTTTCACTTTCGGCGAAAAGCTTCGACTCGAAATTAAATTCTGTAATCGAGGATTACACGCGAAATCCCCTGCAATTCCCATAAATCTCCGGGATATTCCAGATTTCTTCGTGCTTCGGGGAATTTTTTTCGCGCGGCTTATTTTAATTGAATTTAATCTGGAAATATTTCGCTTGAAGCGTCTGCTCAGAAGAAAATCGATAAACGGTTCGATCTTGGCCCGAAATTCTGCGACCTCAACTAAATGCACGTAGAGTCGAAATAATAATATCGTTTATGGTTTCAGACGGTCACGAACTTCTGAGGATCGCATTATTTCTCGAACGTGGCAGTTAACGTGTTAAAATTATCATACTTGAACTATTCAGTGCATGAGGTGATGAACTCCACTTTTTGAAAATAAATTGATTCAAATGTCAAAGCACTTGGAATTTTCATGTATGAAATATATTTCCTGAACAATAATGATTTTTTTGTACGGGTAATTTTTACAAAATTATCATTGATTAATATCATTCACTATATAGTGAAGAGAATTTGCCCTAAGGCAAAATTAGTGCACATAGGTGTCACTAAATAGTTCGAATTTAATCGAAACACATGAAAGGTAAAGGTGATGATCATTTGAGGAGCCGTTTTGTAAAGCGTTAACTTAACCCTTTTTTTCTAACCAAATGAATCCAAACATTTGAAAGAAACGACCAAGTCTCCATATTAATTTACCAAATAAGAAAAACAACATATGACTCTCGCCAAGATATGACTCGAACTCATGCATCCCAAGTATGCTGAATCGACACGGCATACACAAACGCTTTATACCGCTGCACTATAATAAATACATATAACTAATGTTACCTAACCACATTCGTACCTAATTATAAAAGAAAATTTTAAATTTATATTAATGGAATACATTAAACATATTTTAAAGTTTTTATCGATTTTTTAATTTATGGAGTTGATCACACTATGCACTGAACGAATCATATCAAACTTGTATCGGATCTCAGATGTTGTTATGTAATTTTATGCGCATCCATAACACGTAGGTACATCTCGATGTGTCCCACTTTTGAAAAATTATAACAACTTTCTTTTTCGATCTTCGCATATGATCCGTGCAATTTGATATGTATGAATCGATTTTTAAAGTTTTAATTTTGTTCATTTATTATGTAGCTTTTATTCGATAAATGTTTTATTACAAAAATTGAAAAAAAAGTGAATTTTCTTTGCGTTAACTGAAATCAATCACAATATCGATCGATACAAGTACGAAAAATTCTGATCAAAGAAGTGATCATGAGAAGATACATTCAAAACAGCTTCAATACTAAAACGTTTTCACAAATCGACCAATAAAACCATAGTTTAACAATATGATTAATCACAACGAATATCATTGCACCAACAACGAAATAACCAAACCTGTCTACATTAAAACATAAACAACACTTATGCTTTAATAGCACCTCTTCAATAGGTCAATCGGTCGATTATCTCGTGCAAACAAATCCACAACTGATGCTGCACTTCGAATAACACAAGGGACGATACCGGGTCACCTTCACATTTAGTCTAGAAAGGAATGTAGACTTTGAAAACTAAAATACAACACTTGTGGATTTTGAAACGACACGTTCATCTCCTTGCACATATGCGATCGACCGTGAATATTTCGATGGAAAATCGCAGACAAAAAAGCCTCCTTGAACTTTAATTTTGGTCGGCTTCAATTAAAATTTCCGATAGGCTAATTTTTGCGGGGTCGTGTTCGGAATTTTTCAATTCGAGAGTTGCAATTTTTCACATGAAAATGGAAATTAGAGACGTTGGGAAAATTCTGAATAGTTTTTGGTGGGAAATTGTCATGATTAGAGTATGTTATTCGGCTGTGTCCATTAGTATTCTTGTTGAGTTGATGTGTGGTTTGTGCGTTGCATTAATGTATCCTCGAGAGATTAATTGCCATAGATCCTCGTGTTTAATGTTATGCGGAAGTACGCATATGTATTCTATAGCGAAATATATTCGCATATAATACATTAATTTATGATTAATTGTGATGTATTGGAATGTAAAATGATATTAAATAAGGTTCAGCTTGTGTTTGTGTGAACGCTTTATATCGATTGAAAAAAAAATGAAAACATTCTCATTTTCCTTGAAATGATCTTCTCGTTATGGAAAACGTTTGAGATTCCAGTTTTTTTATTAAAAAACAACTGAAATCTTGTAAAATAAAAACTTTGAATCACTATATGAATATTTATAAAGTGAAAAACAATAATCAAAATCGAAACTTCAACGTATCACTGACGTCTCGTTCTTTCATCGATTCACATAATTCAATGTCACAGAATAATGAACAAACATTTATAAAATTACAAAAAAAAGTACTACGATTCAAATTTACACCGAAATTGATATTTAAATTCATATTCCGATACCATCGACGTAATTTTTTCACCTTAACCGCAATGCATCATTAATAATTATAAACACCGACATACAATCGAAGCAATTCACATTATACAACTGTATCGAACAGAATCCAAGGTTTCACGTATTTACATACAAGCTTGTTTGTTTTAATTCCAATTTTTTTTTCAATTTACCTTCCAAAACATAACGACTACGATCCTGTAGCACAGGTACGAATTCCAAGCATATTACACTATCGTTTATTGTAGACAATTAAACCGTCATAATAGAACGACACAGACAATAAATTCGTTCGAGACCAAATGTCAAGGCGTTACATATTCGAGAAAGGGTTCGAAAACTTCCTTTCTAATGACTCAAAATTGATTGATGAGCTATTTTTTTGCGATCGGGTCACAAAAAAGAAGCCTCTGAAATTTTCCGTGCTTCAAGAGGATCAATCATTAAACTTTTCCTCTGTTCGAGTCATTCTAAAAGCCTCGAGTCTCGTTTTATACGACGCATTGTGAAAAACGTCTCACATTACGGGCTTTTAAAGGATGAATAAAATATATTTTGAAAGTGAATAAACTCGATTGTACGTTTCTGTTGTTTGCGACTCTAATTGACTTCATTGGTGGTAGTTCTGTTGTTCATTTTTCACTACGTGCGATGTTTATCGATAGATTTATCGAATCGAAAAGTAGTAAATGTGTTTTATGAGCTAATATTTCAATATTACTCAATCGTGAGGTCGGATGTTTCTAACTCTATAACGAAATGGTTAATATGTGTTGTAGATGATTGTAATTTTTCAATATTAACTAGTGATTAGTTTACGCGTTGTGCTCATTACGAAGATAGAAATCTTAATGGTATTTTCATTTCGTCTCCATCGATGTGAAAATTCGATTAAAAATAATTTATCAATAAATTCGATTTGAAATGTGAATATTCGAATTTCATTTATGTTGATGTAATTTCGTATTTTATTATAATTCTCTATATAATTCATAAACACCTAAACAGCTAATCTTTCCAGAATTATTGTGTGCGCATCTTAAAAGGTTTCTGCATCATTATACATATTTTTTTATCTTGAAATTTAATGAAAAAAGGAGATACTTAGCAGTAGTAAATAAAGCTAGCCGATAGCGCAGCAGTATAAAGCGTTTGTGCATGCCGTGTCGATTCAGCATACTTAGGATGCGTGAGTTCAAGTCCTATCTTGGCGAGTATCAAAATGTCGTTTTTCTTAATTGATAAAAATTGATATGGAGACTCGGTCGTTTCTTTTGAATGTTTGGATTCATTTGATTCGAAAAAAGTGTTAATCTAACGCTTTACAAAATGTTCCGCAAATGATCACATCACCTACACCTTTCATATGTTCGATTAATTCGAACTATTTAGTGACACCTATGTGTGCACTTCTCCTACTCTTAGGAGTCTTGTCTTCACTATATATAAAGTGAATGATACTAACTATTCATGTTTATCTGTGTCACTTGTGACCGATTAAAATACACGGTGTGTATATGAAAAACTGGGTAGAAATTACCTGTTGAAAATAAATAAATAAATTATGCACAGCCTAAATACGCATCAATGAAAATAGGAAATATAATATATTAATTCGAAATCAGTTTAAAATCCAAAGAGTCTCGAGCGACTCCAGTCCTTAACATATTTTCCGCGAACCTAATCGAATTTTCGTGTTAATCAAAACTTCGAAACCGATTCGAAAACGCAAAACGAGCTCATTTCACATACACAAAACAAAATACATAAATCCATTCTGAACCCTGCCCTTAATCAGGAAACACCTCGCAAATAATAAAACACACGATTCCGATGCGGTCATCCAAGAGCACCCTTTTTTGCTCCCCCTTGTACACGCATAATAAAATATGTGCACGGGCCTTTCGACGGGAAATATCCCGGGATACATCGCAGGTCGTAAATCCCGACTCCCAAAAGGCCTGGAAAAAAGCCGACAATTTACTCCGAACGATTCCACGAAAACGCGGCTCAAGTATCCCCACTAAGTTTCGGATATTTTCCCGGAAGTGTGTGTCTATTTTTTTTCTATTGGGAGTTTTCGCGGAAAAGCGCGGATTTTCGCGGAAAACCGCAGGACTGTTTGTGCTGATTTTTCGCGAGTTGATTGTGTGTTTATGTTTTGTCGAAAATTGCTTTGTGCGTTGTAAAATATTTGTGTTTGTCGTTAAATGTATATAAGTATTATTAACTTACTGCGTAGATTGTATTGATTTTGTAATTAGATGTTTCGAAAGATCATTTTTTAAATTGATGCGTGAAAAGTAAATGAAATAAGCATATTGGTACTCGACTCCAACAATTATGTTCATAGTGTCGTTTGGAAGGATATAATATTCAATGTGGATACTAATTTTTTATCTGAACGTGTTTGAAAATAATCAAACATCTATATTGTCATTTTACATGTAAAAAAATAGTGTACACGAGTATTATATGAATTGTCTGAAAAGTACATATGTGAAAATGAAAAAATGAATCGGGACTGACGTTTTTCTATATCACAGTTCTTTTTCAAGGATATAACTATTGGGGAGACTACATCGATTCATACTTAACATATTTTCCAGTTGTCATTTCCTACATTAAAAAATCAAACAACGCATAGTCGAATCGTCGATAATTCGCAAAACGAATAATGTGAAGTTTCACTATTTAAATTTAATGAATACGGTAGTAAATTCCGTTTATGTTTTGTGCGAAAATTTCGCAAACAAAATGTATGGAAATTACGCGTCATTTACGCGAAATCCCACAGATTTCATCATATCCAATACGCATTAGGAAGATCAAAAGAAAGACATTCACATTTCACGTTTATTTACAAGAAAAGAGACGAGATAGCACTCGAAAGGAACGCGGTGAATATAAATTAGCACTGATTCAAAGGGAGGAAACGTAGACGAAAAATCCAATGATTCACATTCGAATGAACGGAAAATTTCATCTATTCAGGAATAAATATTATATACAGATCAATTTCGTTTAATATTTTTCACATGTGAGCTTGATTAAATCTAAATATTAGGATGACAACTATTTGCAACACTAATGTTTTAGTTCTGGCACGTCTTTAGTATACGACTTTATTTATTAGTTCTCTCTAAAAAAGATTCAATACCTCTGATAATTTCATACAAATTAATTAATAATCTATTTTTTTTTCAATATTCGGCCATGCACCCGACAAACAAGTGCAATGTACTAATTTCGGGAGCTTATTGCGAAACCGAGCGAATTTAAAATTGCGCAAAACCAGCAACACGACATTCCACATATCGAAATCTCACATGAATACATTATTATAATTCGATACGTATTCGTCATTCGCTTTCTAGTTCAATCTCGCGATATAAAACGACGAGATTCTCTCTCACTCGATTCAAACTCTCGGATTTTCGATTGTTGTCGTTGAATTGTTATTTTTGAGCCGTTCAGAGCTAATCTTTACTAACTCAAAGTATTGAGGATTGAAATTTTAGTAGGTTTTTTTTAACAATATTTGAAATGTGATATGTTTTTAGGATATGTTATGAGATAACTGCTTGGCGATTTGTTGGATTGAAAACGCATCACTTAGAAATGAAATTCAGTATTACATATTTGCCTCTATTTGACTATTTTGTATTTAAAAACACCACCGTTCCATATTTGAGACACTTATGAAAAATGACGAAAAAATCATTTTTCAGCTATCGTCGTTATTTTCAAATTTGAGAGATTATTTCTTCCTTTTTACTATAATCAACACATAACTAAGTATATTTGGCCTCAATTTATATCTTAAGAATCTGTGGAAAATACACGCTTGAAGCTTAGAAGTTTCCGTATTCAGGACAATCCTCCTATTTTTATTACTCATGGAAAATATTTCACAAATTGAAAGTCATGATTATACCAAGTGTTTAGATATTCAAATCTCATTTTTATCTTGAAGTTAGTCACGTTTAGCTCTGAAAAGCACATTTATGACACTCGACGAATGATGTTAGGCTATTTATTTTCAGCTGAAACGTTGTCTTTCGTATTTCTGAAAGGTTCGGACACTTTCAGGTTTGATGTGAAATGATCGTTTTCTGTACTGCGTTTATTGAACGTCTCGTCGATGTGATTTATTATTTTATATAAGGTGTTTAAATGTAGCGATGTTTCATTCGAGATGTTTCGAATTGAAATAGAATTTCTTTTGATTCGAGTTTCGAATGTTTCTCGGTCGAGGCGATTTCAGAAAATTTATTTAGCTTTTTATTAAGTTATAGACTGAATGATTTTTTTTTGTGTTTCTTTCTAGTTCGTTTAAAATAGAATAATTTAGGTATATATGTATGCCTGCAAGAAAACAGCTTCGAAGATATTATTTTGATATAAATAATGAATTTTATGAATCTAAATATTTTAAATTAATTTAAATTAAATATCATCTATGATTGATTTTATTCGATATATAAAAAATTTACGAAACAATTTTATATACGCAGCCTTTGATAAAGAATGCTGATTAATAACTATGACATTGCACATTTGAAGTGAAATATCTCTTCAATTTTTCGAAACATTTAATGAATTTCCAGACTATTCTCATCACAATTTCTATTCGCGTAAAATCCAGATTCTTTATTTTTTTCTGCTAACTCAATATGAAACTAGAAGTTATTCGCTTGCTTCGCGAAACTCACAATCAGACAACTCTCATGTAACTAACCCACTAACTATCTTGCTAAAGTTAAAGTATCTTCCTAACTAGAATGCACAAAGTGAGACATTATGTTCATTCATGCACAGTAACCAACTCATATTGATTCGTGGAATTTTGCGAAGTTGAAATTTAATGAACCAGGTTTAACTAGTTGAGATAAAACCATATATTTTTACAGAACTGAATATTTAACAGTATTATGATTAAATATTTCTCATAATTGCTCTTTTGATAAAATATTTACTAAATAAGTAAGGTTTTATTTTCAATCGCATGCTACTAATTAGTTTAATATTAAAACAGTCAAATAATATAAAATGAATTTTTAACACTTTTCTAACTGAAAGATCTAACCTAAGTGATTGATTAGATGTTACGATAAAATAGGCCAAGAGGATCAAGTATTCTCATTTTAAATTGATTTAAGTACAGAAATTGTTTCTATATATCTTCACGTGTTTGGTAGCAAAAGGGTATATGTAAGTAAACGATTTCGGAATCTGCACTGAAATATACATGTCATTCGTCCCTCTACTTGATCATTTACTTACATCATTTGACCCACTTAGCCTATTTCATCGTCATATACAATATTTTTTTTTTCAAAACTCAAAAAAATAAAAATGAACACATAACCATCACAACTCTCTAATATAAAGAAAACTCTAGAAATAATATAGACACCACGTTTACTTCAGTTATCAAAAATATCAAATATACGATTAAATTGAATAACAAACCAAATCCCAATCAAAATCGTAACACCATTTAAATATACAGCAAAACATCGCACATTCCTACATAAACCGACAAGATCATTGCGAAACATCGAGCTGCGACAATTTAGCGAATTTCTCAAACCCAGAAACGACTCCCGAGTACTTCCAATACCTGGAAAAGAAAACCGTATTAATTGGCCCTAATTAGGGCCGATGGAAGGCTCTAATATGACCCGTGTGCTTATATTCTCGACATCGCTAATCGTACGCAATTTCTCAATTGTGCAATCGTCGCTTGCATCATAGTCACAGTACAGAACTTCGACGCCTCTTCGTTGCGGTTGAATTTCGCCAATTGTTGTCGACTATGACGAATGTGGCTTTCTAAAAATCGTTCGTCGGTTCTTTGTCGAGATCTTGTTCGAAATTAAACGAGATCGGATTCGTGCACTAGGTCCTTCGACTGCGAATTGTCAAAAGTTAGCCGGATAAAGATCGGTGTGTGTATGTATTGTAGTTGGTACTTTATTATGATCGTCTCTGATTCGAAGATTTTTGAGAGTTCGTAGTTGTATGACTTGAGATGGATTAATGAATGATTTAATTTTAATAGCGTCGAACTATAGTGTCGATTAATTCGTGGTGTTTTATAATGGATTTCGTTTTGATTTTACTTTTGATATTTATCTCGATGATTTCATGATTGATGAAAATGTCGAAAGAGGATAAATGCAATTTTATCTAAAAATTATTCGTATCTCTAACGACTTATCGTCTACGTTGTTTTCTATTCTGAACAAGTTTTTTCAACACTTTCATTATAATTACTGTGACATTACAACATTTTCCTGTTGATGCAGATTATCATCATGTCTGTTATTATTTTCAGATTTAATATTTCCAGTAAAACCACTGTTTCAAAAAGAGCTTAATGATCGTCGCGCATTTGTATTCGAGCTTTAAATTTTTCGTACCTACGAATCACAATAGAATGTTTCGAACAATCGAAAACAAAGATTACACCTCAATCCGAGAGAAAAAATGTTTTGTTTTCGATATTTCAACATTTTGCGAATGGCATGTTTCATTTTCATTTATATTTTTCAATATCACCTTTATAGTCATTGAACTAATTTCTGCGACTCAAACGTAAAATCAACCTACGCGTCTTACACATGAAACAATAGATTATAAATTAAGACATGGAAACGATAAATCTAACGTGTTATACACCCAATCTATTAAGGATATCGTAAAAAATCCAAGACAACTATACAATATAAATTACGATCGAAATCTCATCTTATCACCAACACATCCGTGTCTCATACGACAAAAAAATCGCATTATTTCGACAACATTTTCAAAACATCAAGATTGTAACACTCGACAATCTCGATGGCATTCAACCGCTTATGGAAGGATGCTCATAAATAAGAGCGAATCCCGAAATCCCCGAATCATTTCGAGATTACATATTATACAAAATATTATGTACGTTCACAAATATAAAGTCGTTCATACAACAACGTATTAAAGAAATTGTCCTAAATATAGAAACATCTTAGCTTTAAGCGAGTATTTTCCACAAATTAATAATAATTAACGTTCTTAAGAAAAAGATTGAGGTCATTTATACTTAGTTATGTGTCGATTATAGTAAAAAGAAGAAATTATCTCTCAAATTTGAACAAAAACAACGATAACTGAAATATGATTTTTCGTTATTTTTCATAAGTGTCTCAAATATGGAACGGTGGTGTTTTAAAATACAAAATAGTCAAAGAATGGCTAATATGAAATACTAAATTTCATTTCAAAGTAATGCCTTTTCGATCCAACAAATCTCCAAGCAGTTATCTCATGACATATCCTAAAAAAATATCACATTTCAATGTTATAGCTGATATTGTTAAAAAAACCTAGTAAAATTTCAATTCTCAATATTTTTAGACTCAATGTAGATATTGTTGTTTTTCTTTTTAAAATCTAACAATAATACTATTAGTGACTGATTTTATGCAAAATTAGCAGATGTCGAAACTGTATGTTATAAAAATCGCGGTGTTCCATGTTTAGCGCATGTTACATATTGAGGACAATTCCTCTATATTATATAGAAAGGACATGTTTTGCGAATTGTCCTTTGGAGCGGAGGCGTGTAATGTGTACGTGCATATTTTATTGAGAATGGTTAATTTGTCACGAGCTGAAATCTGGTTAATTTATGTGCTCTCGATGTTCTCCTCGACGATTAGTCACGATTTAACAGCGCTTTTGAGATTGGAATTTGCTGAAACTGCACGCTTAACCTTCGCATGCTCGAGTGCTTTAAGAGCTTCAGATCGTTTGGATGAGTTCAGAATTGATTTTTTATTCGTTTTGATGGTCTTAGTTTCGATTTTGAATAAATATTGCAGAAGATTGTTCGAAATGTGTTGTGGAATACGTAATAATGTTTGAGATTCGAGTGGGAGAGTACACGAGGAAATATCATATCAGAATCCAAAGTGTTTTGATAAATGTTAAGTTGTCGGTAATATTTCTTGAGTGGCTATTAGATAATATTCAATATTGACAAAATTTTAATATTAATTGAGATAAACTTTCGTTTAAATATGAAAATGAAAAGAATATTCATGGTTCATGGATACAATTGATTATCTACTTCGATGATACGTATGTGTACCTATATACATCACACACGTTTTTTTTATACGTATCGTTTTATGAATTTTTACAAATAAGTTTTCTTAGACTTAATATATCCCCGAAATATATAATATATCTGAAAATTTCCAACTGAACATTTCCAAACACTGCAAAGCAAAAAAGTAATCGATACTTCCAAATCTAAGAAAAGTTCATTTCACTTTCATGTAAAGTTTACATGGCTTTACAAAAAAGTATATCTGACTTTGAAAAAACCACAAAAATTCGAATTAAAAAATACATAGATATTTTATACAAGTCTAAAAAAAATCTCAATAGTTCACTTAGACATAAAACAGCGCGTAATTGAAGACGCAGCAACGAATCAAAATCGAATCAATAGCGAATATTCAAACGACGCTCCTCCGCAGCGTTACATAAATGTCAATCGAAAAGGCCAGAGGGTACAAGTGACATTTTTTCCAAAATAAATTCATGCACAAGAATCACCTCTATGTGTGCTCGTTTATTCGGAGGCAAAAGGATATAAACGAACTTGGAACGTGTACCGAGACATATCAAATCACTCGACCTCCTCCTAATACATGTAGATCAACTTCGAGCCCGCTTTTCTCGAAGTCACTTGCACCCCTCGGCCTTTTCGGTCGTCAAATATAAACAGGGTCATGATTAATATTAGAATTTTGCATATTATTATTATATTACCCACAGAGCCAAACTCGATATCGTCGCCCTCGGGGTTGACTGAACAGCGAATCGTGCTCATCGATCTGCGATGATTCGATCGACCCTCGGATAACGTATCGAATTAATTCAGCGAAATGTCCGTTTCGCTAAATCGACCTGATATACGGAAATAAGGCATTTCTAGCGAAATTTTAGAAAGTCTCGGAAAACGGAAAGTGCACCGGAACGGTCGTTCGCTAAGGGCGCGCCCACTGCTAGAGCGATATAATGAATACGTTCTATTGTCGCTCGTTTGCTGTGTTTCTTAAACTGTGGTAGATTTTATGTTTATTATAATAAAAATTACGATTTGAGCTGTTATAAAGTATCAACTAGGGCAGCCTAACAAGCTGATATGGAGTTGGGGTGTAGTGAAAAGGCGGGATGGTGGGCTTCCTTCGTAATGTTAGAAAGTATATGAAGGGCTTCAATTATGAAACGTGCTACAAATATGGAACATCGGAATGTTTATTATTTGCAGTTTCGATTGTCTGCTAATTTTGCATAAAATCAGTCATGTATTTGGCCCCAATTTATTTCTAAAGAACGTTGATTTTTTTTATATATGGAAAATACACGCTTTTAACTTATATGTCTCCATATTTGTTGCCCTTCATATACCTATTAGAATTGGAAAATATGTGGTTTTTAATCTTGTGATTCGATCTAGGTAGTCTAGGTACAATCTAGGCACGTCACATCGGGGGTTGAATTTTTACTTATCTATTAAATTATCTACAATATAATCGTACATATAATGTACATATGTAAAATGTTCATATAATAGTAATTTATTTATGATAGAGATTTTATCATATTTCGATCATTTTAGAAAATGTTTTAGAAACACAGAATGTTTATTCCGCATTTCAATGAACTTTCATACGGTAAAAGTTGAAGAATAGTTCTATTATAACCCAAAGCATTGCCTTCGAAAGATCGAATCGATTAGGCAAATCGACACCGAAGAGAAAACGAAAGGTTCTCTTTTTGCTGAAAAACTAAACTTCATCAGTTTTTTTTCATGTTTTATTTATTTCTTTTGTGATATATCGCTTAAATCGTATCAAATGAAACAATGCGCCAACTCGAATTCGGTTTACATATATTTGAATGCTTAATTCGCTGAATACAAAACGATCCAATCACTTTAAATTTTATTATCGTCACGTTTAACGCAACGAGTATTGCATTGATTAGTTCAAATTCAATTTCAAATGGCGTTTGATTTTTTTTTTGTAATTCTAAATAGTCTGTGCGAATCGGTAAACAAACGGTGATTATTCAAAGTTATAAAACGCATCGAATTGTCGATTATCATACGTTAGCGTAGAATAAAAACGCGTCGATTATCTGGTAAATGTTAAAATTTGAATATCAATAGCACCGCGAAATATTGGTAGAGTAATCCTTGCTTCATAGTTTCAATACGTAATTGTGCACATCTTTTAGTTAATTTTTTTTTCTGGAGAAAATTTTTCCATTTAAATTTAATTGACTTTTATTTAATTTTATCTTAAAGATCTCTTCTAGATAATTTCAAATATATACATTAGTAATGAAATTTCTTCGTATAAATGAATTAATTTCAATATTTGATCCAGCAACTTGAACCAAAGCTCGAGTCATTTCATTATTCAGTCGCAATTAGATTTCATGGAAATTTATTAGCGTTCAATTGAATCATGGATACACAATATTTCATCAATCGAAATATCACGTTATTAAACTCTCATTCCGATTCAAACACATACATACCGCGAAAAAATTTCAAAACACAATTCGCTCGACTCACACAAACTTCAACCAATTCCAAATTCAAAAACACCGAAATGGAAGACGACCTTAGTAAACGAAGTTCCCAATTTGTTGGCGCAGATCGATCCGAATTGGCTCGTCAGAACCGCATTACCAAAGAGATATTGGAGCACTACCTTCAGCGAAGGCTCTTCCCGCAGCTGGCCAGGACCAGGCCACCTTCGGTCGAGGAAATCCTCCCGCAGCCTCTGACCAGAGGACCAGAGGAACCCGACGGCGAGAGTCTGCAGAGTGTTGAGAGCGAACAAGTCAGCTCCGTGTACCAAGAAGGCACGTCACATTCGCACCTTTATCTGGGTATATAAAAACACATATCAGTATGATTTAATCGTGAAAATTAATCGCGGAAATGCAACAAATTATGCCTGTTTAGATGATGCTTTTAGTCTGTTGTTATTGGGCGTTTATATTTGGTCGTTCGATTTCGTATGTGCAAGATGTGAGCTATAGAGTGGGAAAAGCAATGGTAAAGATCGTATCTGATTGTTGTACATATTATATGATGACTAAAAAGACTAAGGGGTACAAGTGACATTTTCAGCGAAATTGAGTTATGTACAGGAATCGCTTCTATGTGGCAAAAGGATATAAACAAATTCGGAACGTGTGCCGAGATATATCATCAAATCAGTTGACCTCCTCCTAATACATGTAGGTTAACTTTGAACGCACTTTTTTCGAAATCACCGCAAATTCACTTGTACCCCTTGGCTTTTTCAGTCGTCATATGTATTTGAAGAAGGTTGAGTAATTTGATGATATATCTCAGTACATATTCCGAATTCGTTTACATATATCCTTTTGCCACATAGAAGTGATTCTTGTACATAGCTCGATTTCGCCAAAAATTTCACTTGTACTCCTTGGTCTTTTAAGTCGTGATATTTTATGTTCGGAAAGATGGCGCGGATAAATTTGCACAATTATCTAATGTGGCTGTTATGAGTCGATGAAAATATTTACCAAAATGCTCATTATATGAGAGTGTCGTAATTTATAATTTATTTGTGAAGTTTGCATTGAAAACTGCTGATACTATCGTATTTTTCTGTCATAAGTCTCAATAATCGTTATAACCCTTATAAATCTAGAACTATCTGTATAAATAAAATATATTTGAGTGATAATGGCTTACGATTAGACAAAAAAAGTTTATCACGGAAAAACAAGGTTTGAAACATTGTCATAATGATGAGTACATTTATGTTAGATTTGTTTCGTACATTAATAATTTGATATATTTATTCGGATTTATTAATAATAAGTTTGATTTATAATGTAAGTTTTCATTCGGAATATACCACTCTCTGTAAACTCATTGAATATTAATATACAGCACATTTTCCTTAATTCAATCCAATTAAATTCAAATCCGTTTATAGAATGTATGTTGAAAGCTCAACTTATTTGGAAAATCTACTAGTATCGAAGAATATATGTATTTAATTCAAGCATAATTTCAAGATTTTTTAAAAACATGAAACATATTTCTGTTCATTTATTGATATTCAGCTATAAGATCTCGTGATTATAATATAAAATATTTGAATTATTAATGTATGCATATTTTCTTTCTTCGAATTTGAATATCACATACTTTGTTGTATTTCTGCGAATATTAACCGAGGAATAAGGTTGTAACCGGCACAATTTCACAACAGACTAACAAAACTAACATTATTTTAACTTTCACATAAATCGAAATAAACAGAGGTTTAAACAAAAAACGTAATATGTTACATCGGACCAACATTGTCGTACAAAGTAATGCGGTTTAGAAAAAAGCGCATAATTATTTCCTGAATTGCTAAGAAATTATTGTCAATTCAAAATGTTATGTAAATTATGATGTCAAAGCACCGATCGATTGACAATAATTGCATCCTGTTATACAAAGTTTGATATATTTTTCTACAGAAACTAGACTACTGAAACTTTAGCAGTGTATTTATCATAAGTAAATACAAGAAGAATAAGACTCGACACCAAAAGTCCATTAACGTTGCACGCTATATTTAAATTATTCACGTAACGAGGATTTATAATCATTTCGATTTCACTTAAGGAAAAGGGCAATACTTTTCCTAGTTTTTTGTGAATAATTGAGAATTCGTGACCTTCGTGATTATTTCATTCAATGTTTTTTTTTTAGTTTTTCAAATTTCTGCCTTATTTTATAGAATAAAATGAAATAATGAGGCTGATTATCCATTTAAGATAAAATATTTCAGTCGAGTTTTTTATTTCGTTTGAGCGAAAAATCATTTCTGTAGAATGGTGGTGTAATTACGAATATGAATTATTTTCTATTCAAATATTAGTGAGCCAATCTCACGTTTATCTACAGTTTGTTAAAATAATATTTATAATGAATTGAGCAAGTAAATGCCATAAGAAAGATATAAATTATTCTCAGATAATAATTAGTACGAAATGCAATAAAAATTACTAAAAAAAAAAATGAGACGCTTTCAATTAATTCGCAATTGCGCATCTTAAATGTCAGGTTGTGGAATTTTCTCAGAACTTATTTGAATTTCATATGTCCCAGATTTTTTTTCCAAATTAAATTTGAATCTCGAGTACATGTAATGCAAACAAATAGTTCGTGAATGTATTCGCAATCGATCGATTAAATGTACATACATAAGTTTGAATGCGTCTTCGACCTTCCTTATTTAAATATTTAAAATTAAAAATCATAACTTTTATATGGCGAAAGGTTTTGACCTTCTGTTTGATGATTTATTTAATGTCAATTTGTATTTCTATTAAGGTATAATTCAAAGGAAAAAAAAAACAAAAGTACCATCTATGACGTAGAGATAGGTTCCTCTTAGTAGGGAGTTTTTTTAATAAGTTGGGGGATTTTAAGTTGATATTTTAGTTTTGAAGTTTATCTAATGAATTTGAAATTAATATTACATATATTTTTACAAAATTATTTTATGTAAAAATAGCCGCATTCTTTATAAGGGGGTTACGTTATAGGGATGTTTATTGTAAATCACATGAATGACGCAATGTTCAAATTAAAATAAAAAAATGATTTTGATATATGCACGAAATATTAAAAGTGATAACTAGCATTTAATGAAAAAAAATAATAGTAATGTTCAAAGAAAAAAAATGACGAAGATACTAGGTATATGAAAATATTCGTTCGAAATCCGTAAGCTTGTGTGACAAAAGGCTTTCTTTTTAATACTCTTTTTTTCTACTGCCATTGTTCCATTCTCAATGCGTTTTCTACAACAGTTTTTCAACCGTTTCCCCCATCTTCACATTGCAGCCAGAAAACACAATGGCTGGTAGAAAACAGACACACTGTTCCAACATCCCCTCGAAGTAATGGCGTCGTAGTCGGAACGAAACGAAATTAAAACCTTCCGAATCGAAAAGCGGAAAAAAGAGGAAAACAACAACAGTCGACAATCGTTCGTGATTTTTTTCCTTTTCTTTTCTCTATCCACGTTTTCGTGTCGCGGTTCCGTTTTTCGGTCAATAGCTAGTAGTGCATTATGCAGAATACTGCAATGCACGTCACGCGTACACAAAACTCGCCTTCCGTATGTTCTCTGTATGCACTTCGCTATTCGGAGTGAATACGGTTATATTTCGAAATTTAATGAATTCGAGCTATATTTACTATTTTATGAACCAAATATAAATAAAAGTACAAATGTGTAGAAGAATTGTCTGAAATATGGAACATGCGTCAAATATGGAACATCGCGATATTTATTACTTACAGTTTCGATAATCTGCTAATTTCGCATATAATCAGTCACTAATAGTATTATTGTTAGATTTCAAAAAGAAAAACAGCAATATTGACGTTGAGTTTAAAAATATTGAGGATTGAAATTTTACTAGATTTTTTTTCAATAATATCAGCTATAATATTGAAATGTGATATTTTTTTAGGATATGTTATGATATAACTTCTTGACGATTTGTTGGATCGAAAACGCATTACTTTGAAATGAAACTCAGTATTCCATATTTGCCATACTTTGAATATTTTGTATTTTAAAATACCAATGTTCCATATTTGAGACATGTATGAAAAATGACGAAAAATATTTTTTCAGTTATCGTCGTTTTTTTCTAATTTAAGAGATTATTTCTTTTACTAAAATCAACGCATAACTGAGTATATTTAGCCACAATCTATTTCTTGAGAACGTTAACTATTATTCATTTGTAGAAAATATAATACACACTTCATGCTTAGATGTTTCCATATTTAAGACATTCCTCTAATATTTCAAATTGCATTTCTTAAAAGTTCTTGTGTTAGAATTGTGATATCGTTCTTACCAATGGGCGATATGAACATTTCAGAAAAGTGTTTGTCTTAGTTAGTGAATTTTTCATTGAATTTTCCATGTATTAATTTGAAATTTTTCATATTTTCATTCTGAATTAATTTTAAATGTGTCGTTTCATTATTCATTTTCATACAAAAATATAAAATTCTTGTCGAAATATATTTGCATAAAATAATATTATACACATTTCTCGATTATTTATATTATTTAAATTCAAAAAAAAAAAATAAATGAAATTTTAGCAACGCGATTCAATTATTTATTTTTTATGTTGCGTGAAAAATATTTTCATTCGTAGTTCGTCGAACTCTAAAATTCGTTGAACCCAAAAATTCTTGCCGATTTTCGGAATAGGCATGAAAACAGGTCTTACTTTAAAAACAGGTAAACATGAAAACATTTTTATGCTTATTATAAACAAAATTTGTTATTCAGTATTTTTTTATACGGTTTCATATCTCGGTATCACTTTCGATCGAATTTTCCATGCACGCAAAAATTACGTATTCAAATATATTTATCACATCCTACAGCATTACAACGAACGAAAAACGTCAGAAACCCAAAACGAAACGATCAATTCGATCCGCTCGTTTTAATAAGTCGAAAAAAATCGTCTTTTCCACTGAATATAGGAACCATATTTCTCATGCAAATTTGCAAAATTCTGTTCGCTTTCGCACAAATTGACAAATTTCATAGGGCACATTCACAAAGGGGGCATATTCTCACTCTAAATCCGTTTCTGTGCCGCATTACGCACAATCCGCAAATAATATTTTCACAATAAAATTTTCCCGACGATTCGCTCTTTATTCGTTTGTTTATTTTCATACATTTTTTTCCTCGCAGAGACGAAAAACTCGATAAGCCCGTTCGCGAGTTTCCCGCTTTTCAACAGGGCTGAAAACGAATATGTCGTAATCGATTTGATTTTCGTTTAAATCCTTTCATTCGAGTGAACTATGCAAAAAAAAAATTGATATTATAATTGACTTTGCAGTGTTTTCGAGAAAAGCGCGATCAAATTGAGCATGTACCTACGAGTATTAGATCAAGTGATTTGATGATATATCTTGGCACACGTTATGAGTTCGTTTATATCATTTTGCCACCAAATATATGAGCGTACATAGAAGCGATTCCTGTACGTAACTAGATTTCGGAAAAAATGTCACTTGTATCCCTTGGCCTTTTCAGTCATTATATGACTAACTGAAATTATTTATTTGAATGGAAGTATAATAGGTAAACCTCTCTATGATATCGAGTTATATGAAGATGGACATAATATGGGGAAATATATTTTTTGAATTGAAATATTTTTATTTTTACTTTTTCAACAATTCATTGTTGGAAAACTGACTGTATTTATATGTTTATGTATAGACAAATTCATAGAAAATATGGAAAAATCAATGATGCTTTACAGCCCTACTTTTCCGATTCCAAACGAACGAGCACTCGCTTATTTCGACCGCATCGTGAAAATCCTTTAATTTCGAATAAAAAAAATTTTTTTTCGGCTCGTATATAAAAATATTTAACGACATTAGATTCGCTTCGACGAACGACCGATTTTTTTCGCAGATTTAATTTTTCAAACGAGTCGAAAACATCGCTTTAACAAAAGCGAGTTCGTTAATAATACGTACTAACTATAATAGGTCGGGTCTTTTGCATGACGGGATATCGTTTGGACGTTGACTCTTCTAAACCTGTTGTGTTTAATTTTATGTGTTTATTGTGGTCGATTCGTATATTATTTCGCATGTTATTGGGGTCACTTTGTGTGGATGGGAGTGGTCGATCGGCCTTCGTTGTCAAGGTTGATGACCACTGATCATCGTCTTGATATCATTATTCAAATGGTATTGAGTGGAAATTGATATGTGTTTCGTTAGATCGTGAAAAATAGATCGATTATTGCGTGTAATATCGTGTTTATAATTACAATTGTATGTTGGGTATGTGAAACTTTTTTGTATGATCAAATTACGAAATTAAAATAACTGAAAGATATTTATATAATCGAAGTATCATATTGAAATTTTTACCTATCTCAACGGGAAGAATTTTAATAAATAAGATAAGTTTATCACTAAATTACGAACGCGTATTTCTTAAATGTTGCTCATTATGGCTCATATGTACGTAACGTGAATTTGATTAGTACAATTATCGTATTGTAAAAAAATTATATCACATACACGAATCGTAAAATTTTCTTAACTTTCACAACGAAACATCCAAGTGTTATATATTATAAGCGATCCCCATACAAGATACCGAAATAGACCATAACGAAGGCTTATCCTTTGAAATTAAAATACGAAAAAATACATTTCCACATACACAGGAAACGTTAAAAAACATCGGATGATATCATCGATCATGCAAGCAAAAAAAAACTCAATTATCGAACGCACTTACAATTAATAGAGGCATTTCCTTGAAAGTTGGCGTTTCAATGCTGCTTCACCCAGAAATCCTCACAATTATAATCTCCATAAAGTGCATACGTATAATACATTCATTAGACGTTTAAGCAACGATCTTAAGACTCGAATAGTTTCGTAATTGACCTTATATCTTAGGTGAATTTCACCTGTCGAACGCGACCGTGCCAAGGGCGTCGCAATTAATATTTGTGCTCGCTCATTACTATTCGACAACTGAAAATACCGAGGGGTACAAGTGACATTTTTGCCGAAATTGATTCGCAAGAATCTCTTTTATATATTTGGTGGCAAAAAGATATAAACGAATATGGAACGTGCCCCGAGACATCGAGACTCCTCCTAATACACGTTAGGAACAAGTTTAACTTTGAGCGCGCTTTTCTAAAAAACAACCGCGTAGTCACTTGTACCATTTGGCCTTTTCAGTCGTCGTTTATCTCCGATAATTTTTTCGAAGCTCAACTATGTCGGTCATGACTGAGCCTTCGTGTTTCTTCTGTATTACGAAGATCCATAAACGAATCCGGCCTGAGCCGATGTTTCCGACTCTGATTTATCGAAATGTTCGAGCGATTCGGATGGAAAAAGCTCCTTTATTGGAACTTATAAAGGGAGCTTTTCGTAAAAAAAGGACATTAAGTCGCATTGTTTTCGAGCTATTTTTATCAATGTTCCACACATATAACTGTGACTGATTTTAATTTACATTTTAGTTCATTGAGTTTCATGCTATTCAGAATTCAATCGGAACACATTTATATTCAAAACATGTCATGGTTTATTTAATTTTATTCATTATTTTTAGAGTAAAACTCGATCTAAAATAATATAATTTGATATGTTTCTATGATTCAAATTAATAATAGACAAGGGTTCAATTTATGAAAATTTTCGATAGTTCCATCTTGAGTACGATAAATTGAATAGTTTAGCAACTAGAATTTAATACTTAATTTGAAATAGTTAAAATTTTAGATATTCAGCTTCATTGAATCTCATGACCGAATACCAATTTGAATCTCATCATCAGATAATTCATTATTCATCGAATCCTGAAACTTTATTCATAACTCTCATCGCCGACTATATATTCAATAATACAATAATTTCATCAGATTGCAAAAAAAAAAAACAAAATCTGAAGCATCTCAACGACATCCTCTTTTCGAAATCCAGTTCTCACACGAATACCTTATATATGATAATAGTCTAGTGTGAACGACTCCTCGTCACAGAACGAGGAGTCGACGACATCCCGAAGACGAGAAGGTCGACCAGCCCAGCTCTCGAAGGCCTCCGAAGACAATGCCTTTAACCCCCCGACGACCGGTCATAGACATTTACGGATTAATATCGCAGGGAGGATTTATGTATGACCAATACGATCCGCTTCCCGTCCGTCGTTCGAGGCTGAGGTTGAGTTGGAATGGTACTGGCTTCGGGAGACCATTAACGAGGGCTTCAGATAAGCCGGAGGACTATCCATCAACGTCTGCGTGGATGTCGCTTTGATTCATTAAAGTTTGAAATTTTTGTATGCGTTGTTTTATGTAGTTTTCTGCTTCCGGTGTTCGTTTGAGTGCTTAAGGCTTTATGGACATTTACTGTCAGTCCTCCGACTGTGAACTGTCGAAACAGAATAGAAATAGATATGCTACAGTTCATACTGCTCTCATTGCTCTATCTAACTTCTAAATTAAATTAATTAAGCAATGTCGCATATTTTATCTACATTTCTCAATTCAAAACAATTGATCGTCCCAAAATTGACATTTTGAATCGAATGATGTCGATAAATTCTATGATTCATTTAAATTTAAAAAAAAACTAGACGGTGTTATATCCTAATAAAATTATAGCCAATTACCTTACCTACTTTTGTTCCTGTTTTATACACAACATATTATCCGATTCAACCTCATTTCTAACTCGATAATAATTCTGATCTGATAAAATAATGGATTTTTTGGAAAAAAAAAACTCTAATCAAGTTTTCGGTATACTTCTTAACAGATTCGATTGATTACGTATGTAAGCTATAAATGAGTGTTGACGCCTATGTATTCATTGAAATATTATATTTATGATTCATAAAACACATAAACTTATCATTTCATCGTTTATTAAATAAAAATTGCTAGGTATTGAATTTAAATTCAGCATTAAATTCATAATTCGATTTATTTGAATGATTCAAATTATTAAAAAAAGCTTTTAAATTAATTTCAATGCAATTCAAAAGTTCATGCAAAAAATGTTTGTGCCAATTTGCAACTAAGCTCAAACAAATCAATCAAAATATCCATTTAATAAAAGCACGCGAATGCAATCTTCAAATTCATTAAATAAGCTCAATGCGAATTGTTAAATCATACTTTTTCAATACAATAAATTTTTTATTCATCTTCGATTAATTTGTGATTTATGATTTGACCTTTCACTAGACACACATGATTTGTTCGATTTTTTTCTATGCCATACACGAAATTCTCTCGCATTCGATTCGCTCAACAATATAATAAAAAAGTTTTATTTCATCCTCTCGTATATTTATGGCGATCAAGTCCAAACGATATGATATCGAATGACTTTTTGGCATTTAAAGGATTCACATTCAGGAAAATCCGAACAGCTTCGTGCGAAAACGAGTTTCTTTAGGATTTTTCGTGACATTTAACACAAATGCGAACGATAATATCGAAATATAATAACGCGTACGCGAATTTATTTAAAGACACGTACGAATACAATTCATACTCGAAAGGCGTATTCAACCAGATTTGAATCGAAAATTGTACGAATAACGACAATGGGTCGAACCGTTTGTTATTCAATTAAATCTGCTATTCAGTCAGAGATGTTTCTTAATCGAATTGAAAAGTACAATTCAATTGTATGCATTTACATATTTTGCATCAACTGCATATTCACTTCATGCAAATTCGTTTTGTGTAGCACTTTGTCCACGATCGTCTTAATTATAGACAACACATGCGAAATGTTGTTCGACGGCTGCACAAACAATAGCGAATGTTTACAACTAATCAAAATGTGTTTATTATGATTGCTTACATTTACGAATAAAATATTTACGCTATGTTAATATAAATCCATAAAAAAATATATTTTCAATGAATTATCATAATTGTGGTATTTTATGATTATATCGTATTTTCGATATAAGACTTCCATATTGAAACACCTGCAATTTACCACAAGTCTGCTTTTCAAAAAAAGGCTTTTTTCATCATCTTTCAACTAGACAAGTTGAAAATCCCTTCATACCCATATACATAAACGATAAAATGTGCTCTCGAAGCCTTCGCCGCTGTTTCGCTCAGATAATGTCACACTGCGACGAATTAAGCCTCGGAGGATTAAAAGCATCCTCGATTCCTTATTTAAATTCAGAAAACGGGCTTCACAATCTGAGGTGAGAGCACTCGTGTTCATCCTCGACATTTCGCACTTTGCAAATTCATTGTAATAACATCCCCACGGTTGCTGGTGGAGGTTGGAGACGATTGCGCTTTAACACTTCGGTTAAGAGATAACGACAAAGTTCGAGTGCTTCGATTGTACTTTCTTGTTTAGTGTGTGTGTGTTTATTCTGTTCATTGTTGTGAAATATTTTTTGAGTTCGAAATTTAGTTTGAGGATGAATTTTGCACATTTTCGTTGTGATGGTTTTAAAATTTTCACAAAGCGCGTATTATCGGCGTTGCCATTCCAAACTCAATATTAAAGCTTTTAACCTGGATTGTTATTTTCTCTTCTTCGATAAAATCTAATTAAAAATGGATTTAACTACGAAAGTACACGTAAAGTATAAATTAATTAAAACAAATTTCTATATAGATTAATAGAGTGCTTATAGTCTTTGTGTACCTCAAAATATGACTAACGAGAGCTTAAAAAAATAACGTAGTATTCATCGAATTTTGTGATTTTTATTAATCGATGTGTTTTCTTTCATTTTCGTGTACTAAAGAAACAAGTATTTTTTAACATCTTTCTTCAATTTTCTTCATAAACATTTCGATATTTGAAAATATACCATCAAAAACCAAACCTGAAAAAACTCAATCTTATCGTAAAGCAGCTAGAAACATATTTACGCAAGTAAGAATAATACGAAGAACTCGCTCGAATATTTCCACCGTGAATGAAAAAAAAACCCTCGCATATTTCTCGACGAGCGAAAACAACCCTTAAACTTAGTTTACACGACTGCAACCAAACCGAAACCAAGACCAACAGATAGAGATAGACTTATATACCCAGTTGAAATAACTATAAAGACAACTCTATTGTATAAATAGGCCTGTCTCTGTCTTTTGAATTTGGTTTACATGACAACAAATACCAGCAGATAAAGATGTTTATATAGCTTCAATAGTTTCATGACAAAATAACTAATTGTAAATAGCAAGAAAACGTGCAATGAAGAAAGATCCAACGAATAAGGGTCTGTCTCTGTCTGTTTTAGTTTGATTGCTGTCGTATTATCTAGCCATCAAGATGCAATCAAACAACATGCTATTTAAAAAGAAACCAAAACCAATAGACGAATCTATGAGACACATACATAGTCTGCCAATAACACAGAGGTATAAAGCGTCTGTGCATTCTGTGTCGATTCAGTACACTTGGGATGCGTGAGTTCGAGTTCTATCTTGGCGAGAGTTATATGTCGTTTTTCTTAATTGATAAAATTGATATGGAGACTCGGTCGTTTCTTTCGAATGTTTGGATTCATTTGATTCGAAAAAAGTGTTAATTTAACGCTTTACGAAAAGTCTCCGAAAATGATTATCACTTACATACACCTTTCATATGTTTCGATTAAATCCGAACTATTAAGTGACATCTATGTGCACTAATTTACTCTTCGGAGTAGTTCGCCTAATGGCGAATTGTCTTCACTATATATTGAATGATATAAAATATAAAAAATATATATAAGCAACGGACAAATAACCATAATTTTTCGTATATAAGTCTGTGTCAGTTGGTTTCAGTTTCGGTTTGGTTGCTGCCGTGTGAACTATCCCTTAGAAACACTATAGGGAGTGGGTTTTTCACGTCACGTTCCCGCGTCGGGTGCGTAACGTTCGTCACGTGACGCCGTAAATCGCGGGTCACGTGGGCAGACGGCGAAAATAGATCGGGGGAGAGTATTTTTGTCTGACGATCGGGGTTTGTTTGTATGGAAAGTTAGGTTAGGTTTCTGTATCGTGTATGGTGTTGTGGGATTTGTGTTCGAGTGCGATTTGTTTGGGGGGTGAATGTGATTAAGGGTTGTTCGACAGGATGGGGAATTTGTTCGATTTATTCATTCGATTTGTATTGTGTTTGGATATTATAATATGTGTTAAATTTTGATGCATGTTCTTTTCACTTACGTTTGAGTTCGTGTCAATGTTGGATTTTCTTGAAGATTTAATTTGAATTGAATGTTATTGAACATCTCCGAAAAGTTTATAGTAGATAAATATAAATTTAAGGAAAACAATATTTCTATTCATTTTTTTTCGTATCGTTGATTGTTTAATAAAGAACTTGTGCTTGTAACTACATCAACTCTTTATCAATAGATATTTAAAATTTCTACTTCTACTTTCTATTCACTTTATATAAATAATAAAATTCGAACCCATTTCAAAATTCGTTTAAAAAAACGAAATCACGAAACCAGAACAAATTTTCATACCATTTTCAACACTCTAAAAATATTTTCTCTCACCAAAATCGATTACAATTATCGATAGTACGCCTTTTTCCGCGGAAAAATCACGTTCGCTTTTTTCGAATTTTCCGCCAATTTTTACGATGTCGCGCGGAAGCGATTTTCCTCCCCCGTTTATTACAGCCTTTACATACATACATATAATATTGCATCTAGATATTTTCCCATCCGTTTTGGGTATATTATATATTGGGCTTTAACACACAGGCGTGTATATCTCTTTACAAACTTTCGACTCGGTATAAATCACCCTATTCTTCCTTGCGAATGGCTTTCACCGTTTGATATAAGTTATTGCACACCTCCCGAGGCACGGAGGGTTTTTTCTTTATTTTTCGCGGACATGTCCTTTTCACGCGGAAAATTCACTTGATTACTACCTTACGAAAAAGTCGTTTTTTATTCAGTATAAAACAATTTTTCAAATATACAGTATTGTGAAGAAATCTGGACACTTTTCTTAATAAATAGATGTCTTTTTGCATTGCAAAAATTGCATTATTTGAAAACATCCCCTGGAAGAAATTATTATGTATTAGTAGCCCCACGAATGAATTGTCGGAGTATGTCTAGAAGAATCGAGGAAATGCAAATTCCAAATATATTTATATCTTTTACGAAACAAAATAATTGAATATATTCTGAATCATTTTCAAAAGATATTATATTTGAATTTGCTGATTTGAAGTCACTTATAACTCCTTGGCTTCGAGGTTTAAAAATCTGTTCGATCGTCTGTGTTAAGTCTGTTCTAAATATGAGAAAATAGGCCTCTGAAAGTTTTTATGTACGAGTATGTAAGAAAGTTTTCTCAATTCTTCTTATGAGTGTTTTTTAGCATAAGCTGAATTCATAAAGAAAGAAAAAACTGGAAGAGAATCAAAATTGTTATAAAAGTTTCAATGTCGTTTTCAAGTATCTTCATAATGTAGCATGTACTTAATATGGGTCAAACAATTTTCAAAGATTTTTAATAAATTTACATGCAGATGACTCTTACACAACTGTGTACTTATTCGAAAATAAATACACGATTAAACTATAATATTTTTCTAATATCGCAAACATAGTATAATTTGATATGAATCTGTTTTTCCAATTATGATTTAACAAAACACAACCGCATTTTTATTGCATACTCGTTTAATAGATCATTAATTGTGTTAGCAAATTGAAATGTATAATTAAAATTCGGTAATGATCAAAATACGATCCCATAAAAGTCCTGAAATGAATTTAAATTGGAATTCGACACGAAGACCTTCAAATTCGGTTGAACTCGTTTTCGAGCCCCGCCTTGACCTTATCATGCAATTTTCATTGCCCACTATTAGGCAGTTCGACGAATGGAAAAAATCTTTAATTCCAAATTGCGTAGATCATAAATCAAAATATTTTAATTGGCCTCTAATTATTCGCATGTGCAAATAATCGTTAAGGGAAAGGAACAATTGCTTGCAATTTAATTTGCTATTGAAATGTATTTAGAAAATATATGATTGAATACGCTATAAGATAGGGCAGTCAATTGATTGTATTTCATGCTACTTTTAAATGATTAAAAATAAATTAAACATCATAGAAAACTTGAACAATCTGATTTTAGATGAAATCATTAAAAAAATACAATATATTTATGTCAATTTATCAGTTAATCCCAATAAAAGCTACAATTTCGACTGTCGCCATTTTCCTAAAGTAATTTTCAAATAATAGGTAAAGTTCTTTTAAATAGGACCGTTTGAGTCCCTCAGCCTGTATTTCATATTGTGTACGTAGAGTTAATATTATATTTACGTGATATGAGAGCATTTTATTGAAATCCAAAAGTAATATTGCAGCTTTCACGTTGCATTCATTCCTAGAATCCTTTCGATAAACACACGGGGGTAGATTCGACTCATCCCTTAGAAGCCTCCTCCAAAGCCCCAGTCAAAGCTTGCCGAACGTACATATATTTTATATGAATTTTTCATTTCTCTCCCTTTGTAAGTGTTTCGGAATCGAAAGCCTTCAGACTGAGCCACTTTCAAAGGAAAAATTTTCCACGCTCCGATACAATGCCGCGAAAACGTAATATACGACCGGTGTAAATGATCCGGAACGTTTTACGGTTTTACACCGATATTCAAAAAAAATACATTTCATCTCACCGAGTGCTCTCATTTTCGTAAATATTAATCGTCGAGATTGTTAGCTCTTAACGTCTCATATTCGAATACGATTTCAGATCGGAAAGTTCGATAGTGCGTCGAGATAAATTCCGATTTTATATCGATAGGTGGCTTATTTTGTATCGAGTTATGCAAGGATTCGTCCCATGGGTGAAATTCGAAGTTTATTGCCTCCTATAACATCTCGGGGAAGGGTCAAGAGTTTGTCTATCCTGATGGCGTCATTACTGGGCGAGACCCTCCAATTTGACCCCCGAGTAACGCGACCCGGTTCGCTTTTAATATCGTAAATTAGCCCAGTTTTGGCGAAAAGTCCCCTTGTTAAAACGTTTCCTCGACAAATTTTGATTTGGAGCCAAAACGGCGGCCAATTAGCGCCCCTTTGTAATTGAATACGTTCGAGATCTCCTCTGCGATGTAATTGTTTCGATTGTCGTATTTTGTCTTTTTCGTGTGTAACGATCTTGGAATTACGAAATCTCTTACGGTTATCGATTAATTGGTGGAAAAGTTTTCGACCTTCGAGCATGCGGTTCGTGAGATGATGATGATGATGATGAATCAACGAAAATTACTTGTCATCAATCGCTTCGGGCTTTTCGATCATGTGTTATTTAAATATTGAGTAATAACAAATTGTATTTTATATCTGTATCGTGATAATTAGTCGATTTGTCATGAGAAAACGTTTCGATAAACACAGCAATTTAATTACGACATTCAAGCTTTTTTTCCAAATTAACTTAATGTATACAAACGTTATTGAAAAATAAAAAAATAGATCTTGAAATTAATTACTTCGATTTTTTTTTACATTGTATCATCATCGTATTACATGACAAAAAGCCTTCACATTTCAGACATAATGATGAGCACGCTCAATTTGTTAAATCGTTTAATATAAATTTAATTGGCAATTGAAAAACTAGAACGAACTTCTTATAATAGCCTCATTTCCACTCGAAGCGCATGCATATAAATACCCTTTTCGTGATTTTTTAATGCCAATCTGTAACATCATTCAATTTCAATCGAATAATCCACAACTCTGAAATCGAAAAATACTTTGATATAATATTTATGTTGAGATCTACGAACACATCCTAAAAGGTTAACCCTTTGAGCGTTTGACATTAAACACGGTAGCATTTCAACGTCCCGTTATTGATTTAGGCTAGAACGCTTTATATCATCGTAACACACCTGATTATACTATAGATTTAGGGATGATACATTCATATTTTTTTCCACACATCCACATAAAAACTTCACAATTCCACACAAAAAGGTCTACATCAAATCACTCGACCTCCTCCTAATACGTGTAAATACACGCTCAGCTTTGAGCGCGCTTTTCTCGAAATCGCCACGAAGTTTCTTGTGCCCCTTGGCCTTTTCAGTCGTCATATGTATTCTACACTTATATTTTGCTCAAGAACACATATCTCACACACATCTAATATACAAATCCACGTTAGCAACGTCAGAAGTATTCGCTTGCCCTTATCACCTGTCCGACCCACAAATGAACACGATTTCGCTGTTGAATCGAACAGGTAACTAACACCTTCAGATTTGACAATGGATACGACCTCGTTATCATCTAGAGATAAGAGACAAAACGACCACCTGATCCGAACGGGAGCAAATATGAAATTAATCTAGAGACTTTCTCTCCAGTCTGACTTCTTTTTTTTTCTACGAGTCGCGTCCAAATAGTGTTTTTTTTTAAGGTAGACATGCATATGTACGATTTATCTTAAGATAGATGACGCTAGAGGATAGTTAAGACATTTAGGGATACCTTTGGTTTTATATCTTTCATTTCCCTTCGGAGAGCATCAATATTAAATCGCCTATCGTTTGATTAATATCGTTTAAATTTGAAAAATGTCAGAAGACATAGACTACCAATGCTGCCAATTTAAAATAATATAACGCTCTTAATAATTATGTAACTCAAATGACCCCATCTATCAAAAAATGGTATTGTATAAAATTGAAACTGTTTTCATCAAAACATAAATATCTATCGTTAGATTAATCATTCGTGTGTGTGTCCACTTTTATACAGTTCAAGTATGATGTGGTGATGCAGATCGAACTATGATTTTTCAATAAAGATAGATATAGTAGTTTCGTAAATTCATACGTCGAATGTTTGCGTTGTATAATTTCTAAAAGGTCATACGGGCTGTGAAAATATTATATCTGGTGTTAAGTGCAATGGCTCTACATTCGAGTGGAATCTTCGCTTGTGATATTTTATTGAATGGAAAATGTCGTCGCGGTATTAAATCTAAGAATTTCTGGTTTTACAACCGTTCCGATATTGCGATATTAAGCAAATTGTTATACTTCACGTTGACATTTTCATCACAGTGCGTTCTTGAAATAATTGACTATTTGTTCACAATATAACCGAAAAAAAAATCTAAATATCATATTTGAGAACACACAAAGCTAAAATTTACAATCGTTCAATACACACTTCGTTCAATAACAATCGAATTGAACCAAACATTTAAATTTATCACCTATCTGTGAGTTTTTTTTTTCAAGGTGGAAAAACGTGCATATGAAAAATGAATGGATTTGTTATAATGCACATTTTTGCTAAATCAATGTTTATTTTTATTTAATTTATCCTTTATATTACACTTATCGAATTAACACGGACAAATTAAGCAATAAATCGAAGTGTTAAACTCTTAACCTTTATACGCCTACTGGAATGGCACAATCGCTCAATGCCGATTTCTGAATAATGTCTTTCTTTCGTTCTTCATCTTATTTCGACGAACCGTTTGCCAATCAGCAAATAAATTACGACACATCGCATTGAATTCGAATAATCGTACTTGAGTGTAGTTAGAAAAGTGAAATTACACGAATGATAAATAAGCATATTCAATAGAAAATCATTTTTATTTGGAATGTTTTAATTGATTAGTTATGTATACATATATTTATATAAAAAATGTTATTAATATCAGAAATATGAAGTAAATTTTAAAAGCCACTTTGTTTTAAACCAGCAACGCGATGACATTTTTTTCCTATTGAATTTAAATATATCAGAATAAGAATTCCATAGATATTAAAACATCAAAATGATGCTACGTAACACCTAAGTTGATTTCCTTTCAGTCCGAAAAAAAAATATCCCTAGTGTTCCTCCCTATAACGTCCCCTCTATGACATTCCCTCTATAACGTTCCCTCTATAACGTCTCCATATAACGTCCCCCCCCTATAACGTCTCTCCTATAACGTGTAACATATATCCTGTACGATTTCGTCAAAAAAATATCTGAAAATGAAAAAAACTCATAGAAATTCAAACGAAACCGACTCCACCGACAACAACAACAAAAAGCATACGCTCAAACATTTCAAAACTCCGAACTAGAACACAGCATACGCCGAATAGCATTCAGCATTACAATAATACACCCATCGTATAAATCACGAGCAATGAAAACCGGCATGAATTATTTATCGGAGCTGAACTTGGAGCCATCCAAGGATGACCGGTCTCCGATAATACGAACGAAGCCTGAAATTTTCCCTCAGCACTACACAGTTGTGTGCGATTTTCGAGCCGAATACCAACTAGTTTAGTAATGAGCACAGAAATAAAAATGCTCGCTTTATCGGGGAACGAATAACGAATGCGTACAAAAAAAGGCTAGTACGTGTTGTCGTCTCGTTGCTTTTTCATGCGAGTTCGGTTCTTTGTTCCGCGTTGATCTCGTTTTTTGATGGAATCAATCATCGAAAATTATTACTCGTTTTAATGAAGTCGCTCGGATGTTTCGATTTGTTTTTATCGATTGGAAAAAAATGGGTGCAGGTGCACATAAAGGGAAGATTAAATGTGGTTGAATGCTGTATTCTCGTTTTATTTTCTTGATGTATAAAGTGTTGATTATATCTGCTTTTTATAGTTGATAGTATGCTTTTATCATAAGTTGAATTTTTCTGTATGAATTAAGTCAAAGTATCACTTATCATCAGTGCTTTTTTTTATTCGAATTCAGCAAAATAAATATGACGACTGAATTTCACAAAGAGCTCAAGTGATCTTTTTCATCGATATTGAGTTAAGTACAGAAAATGGTTCTATATATGATACAGAACATACATATTTTTTTACTTTATTTAATTTCTATAAAAAAGGTCACTTGTGCCCTTTGTGAAATTTAGTCATCATATGACTAGATTAAACTTTTGAATAAAAATAAGTGTAACGACAAAAAAGCGGCTTTTTGCTACATTTTTTCAGACATAGAATTGATTTTCATTGTCTTCTAAATATAGAAATTCCCGATTTTTTACACTCTGCATTAGAGTGCGAATGATAAATAACACTTAAGCGTTGCCATTGGTTTAAGTGCGAAACAAAAATAAATCATCTCTTCCCCTATCCACTCCCCGTAACATCGGGAACACGAGGGAAAAGAAAACGCGAATAAAATGAAAACACAGAAGAAAGAAAAAATACTTTCCCCGTAGAAAAAAACGTAGCCAAATGAGCGGACATCAATTTCCCAACGCGAAATGTTATGATAAAGCGTAACTGCGCAGATGATATATCAAACTCCGCATTCCCTTATTTCAAGGGGAATGAATACGGTGACTATAAGTTCTTTATTTCAATTCTCTGACTTTATTTATATTTCAAAGCTGACATTTTGTACAACTGATCCTTCATGCAATGTTTAAAATAAAGCAGTTTAATGTTCCGACTAGTCCATTATTAGCTATTAAGATTCGATCTTTTGACTGTTAACTACTCAATTCAATTGTTAGTTGATTTTTTTTCTACTGAGTTTTTATTATTAATGAATTATTATTATAAATCTGTTCAAATTATATAGAGAAAATAAAAACAAATAACACTCGAGTTTAGCAAATGATGATTGAAAGTTCAATCTTGAGTGATTTTTTTTAGAATGGAAGCATATTAGAGTAATTCTGGGAAAAGTAACCATCTCTCCTGAAATTACTCTATCGAAAACACAGCCTTTGCAAGGTTTTAATATCATTTAAATTTTCATAATCTATATTATAAATACGCTAACGATGCTCGAAATTTTCAACCACAGCCGTGCTTCGAAACCTGGGCGTTCAATTTATTAGCCCGCGCCTTACACTCCGAACTACGCGTCGTAATTACGAAACTGCACCGCTTAATGTACATAAGGCGTAAAATATTTTTTTATTTCACACATAGATGGCAATAAACACATCCGTGGCAATACGAAATTTGATTAATTCCGAACAAGTTTGATACACATGCGCCTACTGCTAGTGGATAGTTAATAAGATTGATTTAAAAAATAAAATATAGGGTTAATAATGACTCTGTTTTAAATCTCTTCTAAAATTCATTTGATTCGAACCTTAACTTTAATATCGGGAAATATACATAGATATCTCCCACAAAAAAATCAGAGCCTTCTTCAATTTTTCCAAAAAAAAAAAAAACATTTGGTCACTACAAAGACTAAAGATGCTTTTGCACCTTTACCGGCGCCGATTTGTAGCCTCAAAGCCACGTACGTCATACGAGGAAGCCAGAGGAATTTCTTCGTTCGGAGATGAGCTCGATGAGGCTTCTAGTGCTGGCGTTTGTTGGATGGAAGAGTGGGTGGGTGGGTGGAAGGCTACTTTTACTTCGGTCAAGAGATGGAAGGTCGACCAGTCGAGGAATCTACCCATCGGTATCTCTGGTCTATCTCGCGGTGTCCGACTTGACCGCAAATAGTGGATAGTGTGAACGAAGGTCATTGTTTATATATAGAGTGTTGGAAATGTTTTTTTTCCCCATCTAATAATTATTCATTAATCAATCGCAGCTTATAATTGAAAAACAAACATTTAATAAAAATTAAATAATCTTAATACATAGGCGTTTCGATACACTGTGCGAGTCGATAGAAGTACTATTTATTATACTATCTCTTTGCGTATCGCATTTAACCTTTTAGTTGGACGCGAAAGTTGCGGAAGACGCTGAAGTGGTCTTCGAATACTTTATTATATTTCAGATAAGCTAAAAGTGCTCTCGAGGTGATGGTCTTTCCGAATTGTGGTCTTTTTTCGATCGATTCGAATAATTGGAGGTTTTTCGTATGCGTTTAAGATTAATTGGTGGTTTTTCGCTGTGCACGGTGTTCACGCGACGTCGATTATGAGGTAAATGATACGTCAAAAGTTGACAAAATTATGTCTTGCTGTAATGTTGTGCAAATATGTCTTTATTTATCAGACGTGCTCAACTAGTCGAATTTTCATCTTACTTTTAGTTTAGTTGACTTTTGTCGATTATAGGTAATGCTATTGTTAATGTTGTCATTCTATTAAATATTTAAAATAGAAAACTAGAAAAATATTTGAATTAAAATATGTATTTTCTTTACAATATTAAATTATGAAATGTTAGATTTTCTCAATGTTTCTCTGTAATGTAAGGAATAAGGATTTTAAATATAATCTGCCCGGGAATAATTTTTTCTTTTGCTTTGTCGTTTCTTTTTTTTTGTATTTATAAACTGCAAATTCTAACCAAATTAATATATATACATACATATGTATATACATATATATATGTATATTCATCTAACCTATTCGAAACAAACATTTATAATACACATATTATTCTTTTCATTATTTTGATTAATAATAGACAAAAATGAATCCTAAGCGTAGTAAATAACATAATTTATCTATATAGATTTTATTTTCTATAATTATAATAAAAAATATAAAATCATTGCTTCGATTCCCATAAATTCCTGCAAATATTCAAAATACGTATCTTCAACTGTGGAAATAAATAAAAAAAATCATTTTTTTTAATAAAAGAGCCCCAAAAATGCTTCAATAATTATCATTTTTTTTTAAATATCCTAATTAATTAGCATTATAAGAAATGAGCAATTGCTAAATGCACTTTCGTCCGATGATTGAGCAAATATTTCAAAAAACAGCCCGCATACCACCGGTTGAGAGTCGGCGACCTCGGCGGCTCTCAAATTCAAATTTCGTTCGACTTCGAGCGTCAGTTAGCCGCTCGCTTTTTGCGCATGCGGACGGACACGCGTCTCTTTGCACTTCGAAAACTCAACCGAACTTTCAAAAAAACGCGCCAAAATTTCTCAAAACCATCCCCGAATATACTCAAGAGTATCCTCAGTCGATAAAAATTCGGAAAAGTGCGTAGAATGCTGAATGATACGTGAAAAGTTGCGCGCGCGGAAAACTCACCCCTTCGACGATTCTATTTCGACTTTTTCAATTTGAATTTCGCGCCGATTTTGAAAATGGGCAGTAGGAATAGTTTGGTCGTTATGTGCAGCTGGCTTTTGATCACTGTCGCTTTGTCTAGTACTTTACCGAACTCTGTCGCCAAATCAGGTTTGTCGTTCATGTAAATTATGCACTTTTTTATAATAGTTCCTTCTCTATGTTCTTTTTTTCTTCTTTTTTGTGTTTAATCTGATTGTTTATTAATTTTTTGTGTTTTGTGTGTCTGCGTTGTCTAACTTGTGTGAAAATTTGCATTCGATCGGTTTTGTTTTTTGTTAGTGGAAAATCTTTGCACGATCATCGCGTGCATCTTGATGTTTCTCGTTTTGGTTAAATGTCAGAGCGATTTCGTATAAATGAGCGTAAATGGTGTTGCTTAAATTGTGAGCTTTTAAGCTAGTTGCATCACGTTCTTATTTAAAGATTTAATCGGTGTATATGAAATTTCTTAAATTCGATAGATGCAATATTTTGAATATCGGCTCAAATTTGATGTCAAATAAACAAATCATTAATCATAAAGAACTTTCATTATTTCGTTTGATCATCGATCATAACATCATGAGATTTTGAAATCGATATTAATCTCATTTATCCAATTTTTTGTAATGAAGATTGCTCAATTTTCAATTTATTGTCATTATTTCTTATGGAGTTTTTGAAATCTCACTCAACACTTTCTATCATTGTTTGTCGATACGTAAGTTTTTAAACAATAGAGACAATACCTCGTTCTATTTTTTTTTTGTAGATCTAATTTTTAACACGCATCTACTTCTAATCATTTCGTTCTATACTATGCTTGCACATAATCACATTTTCACGCTTTGTTTTCTCTTTTTCACATACACAATCTAATTATATGATTCAAAACTAAATTGTTAATCGTCAAAATTCATACAATTATCACACATAATTGAAATGGAAACCATTAAAGTTTCAATTATTCTACTGATTTATTACATTCATCATTAGACCATCTTCAATATTTAAAGCAATTATTTTTATTGAATGAGCCATTCACAGCTGTTCGTGACTAACTCCACTTAAAAATATTAGGTTTAAATGTCAAAGCAATTGGTGTATTCATAACTTTTTCTAAAATAATAAAATTTATACTATTTAATGAAAAAATTTGTTCGGCCACCGGATAATAAATAATTTATTTCATAAATCATTTTGATTGATTCTGTACTCTCATATAAACTGATATAAAATGTTTATAATTTCTGAAAAATGAAGGGAATCAAGTCTGTTTCTAAAAACATATCAAACAAGTTTGATCGTTTTTTTAGACTTCAAGTTTTAATGAATGAGTCACGTTTATCTCTGAATTATCATTGGTTCAAACATCATATTTTCAGATGATGCATAAGAGTATGGATCATCAACAAAATTGAGCTTTGGCAAAATTAAAAATAATTTGTTAATAAATTTAAAATGTCAAAAATTAACATCCAATATGATCAACTAAATACCAAATTGAAAGAAAAAAACTCAAAGCACCCAGAAGTGATACAACCGCAATCGTTCGCAACGGTTACATACAACGAGCCGGAATTTTCGCAACGGTTCGGTAAAAAGGCTAAAACTCGTTCCTCTGCCGATATGTTCTTCGTTCGGAACGATCGAAAACGAAGTTACATTATTTTATAATAATGCCAGTAGAAGGGGAAAGACTTGCGTTACGGGTATTTATCACTTTCTCCGATAGCGCTCATACGTAATACACCGGCTCTCGTTCGTTCGTCTCGTGGCCGTTCGAGTGACGTTTTCGGCGATGTCGGCTTTTCTAGGACGTTTCGTTTTGAAGGAAATTAGTAGAAAATGCGTCTTGTGGCCGTTCGAGTGACGTTTTCGGTGATGTCGGTTTTTTAGGAGGTTTCGTTTTCGAAGAAATTAGGAGAAAATGCGTCCTCGTTCGACTTTAGGCCGTTCGAGTGACGTTTTCGATGATGTCGGTTTTTCTGGGAGGTTTCGTTTTCGAGGAAATTCGAAGAAAATGCGTCTTCGTTGAAATGTTTGTTTTGTAGATTCGTTTTGTTCGTAGGACGTTTTTGATGTGCTGTGAATCGGAAAAATTTTGATCCTCTTGTTGGATTGTTTTTGATATAAGAGTTAGTCTTGGTCAGCTCTGAACGGTTCATATTCATAATAATGATTCGTTTATTGAGCGTGAGAATGATATTTCAGCTAATTTTGTAATTTGAATATTGTTTATGTATTTTTTTATTCGCTTTTGATAATAAATTTTTAATTTTATAGCTTATTCAAAACATTTGAATTGACAATTGGTTTTTCGCAATGCTTGAATAGATTTTGTGTGATTTTTTTTTTCAAATAAATATCTATATAGGTCACGTTTTGTTTTGGCTCAATTGTTTAAAATATTTTCAATGTGGGAATAAAATTTTCATTTGATATTTTGCCGAAAATTAATCAATCGACATAATCTTTTTGTTTCATTATCATACTTGTCAAAAAAATGATCAATTGTCATACATTCATCCAATATCTATTTGATTTGAACTCTAACCCAAAACACGGGTCAAACATTTTCTTATTTCGAAAATCGCAACGCGCATTTCACCATAAATCAAATCACGACATTGCAAGGTTGTCTCCTAGAAACTCATCAACTTTCAATTTACCTGCGCGGAATTGAAAACACCTGCAGCATCACATTTTACGCTTGAAAAGGCCAAGGGGTACAAGTTACATTTTTACCATAACTTGAGCTATGTACGCTCATATATTTGGTGGCAAAATGATATAAACGAACTCAGAACGTGTACCGAGATATATCATCAAATCACTCGACCTCCTCCTAATACATGTAGCTCAACTTTGAGTGCGCATTTCTCGATTGTACCCCTTGGCCTTTTTAGTCGTCGTTTCAATGACCACTTTTTGATATAATATGTACAATATTGCACGATGCTCGATATCATATTAGGCATATGAGGTCAATTGCACGCAAAATTGCCAAATTTGTGCTCGTTGCAAAACGAAAGTCGTCATAACATTTCCCCTGTTGCGTTATTGACACACGCGGTTTTCTCTCAAAATAATAGTGATGATTCTAGTATTGATTTTTTTTTTAGAAAATGAGAATCTCATAAGATGACTCGAGTTGAAACAGTCGATGCAAATTAAGTGTGAATTTCGGAATCCTCTCTATATCAACCTTGACTTTTATTCGAAAAAACTCAAAATGATAAGTCGCCCACTGGCGAATTGCAAATGCATCATTAAAATATATTATTGGGCAAATTTAATTCTTCTTATGCACGCAGAAATATCGTAGACGTTAATCAAAGCCGGATCAGTCTTCTGATTTCATAAAGGAATTTCATTCACAGCATTTTATAAGCACCTCATAATAAATATTTGTCGTGTCTAAAATATTGACCCAGTTTCGTGAAAATCAGCTGTTTTCGGTCTTTGAGAATTTCTAGATGTCCAAACTAGTCGGCCTTTGGGATATACTCGGTGCACAATATTAATAAATATCGAAAGCAGATTTAAGAGACACTTTAATGATCCTTGGATCACATTTTATATCAGGTCACGATCGTTTTGATTTTTCTTAGTGGTATATGAAAATTATCGAAACGAGCTTTCAATGAAAAGTGCTTTTACGACTTGTTTCGGTAAGATTGCACGATTATTGAGATGAACTGATAAGATTTGAGTTAAAGTATAACAGTACGCAAACATTATAATTGAGTTGAAAATTCAGTAGTATAATATAAAATTAAAAAAAATAAAAGCTCATTGAATTTATGAATAATTAGGTACAGATAGAGCTATGTTATGGATTTAAATTTAGATGGTTATTCAGGTAAAATCACTCGAAATTACGTTTATATGCGATAAGTCAACGTCAATGCTATGAAAGTTTCTCGTTTTGACTTTAAAATGACTTTCCCTCTTACCAAAAACACGACTTAGGCCGAAATTAATTCGCAATGAAAAAGATGGCTTCCTTAATCACTTTTTGCACCCATTGTCTGGGGTTGGAAGTGGATGAAATTACCGAAGAAATTGAATAATTACTGCGAAACGAATGAAGTCGTGAATTTTACGTTGATTCCAATTTGTGTACTTCCATCTGGAAAAAAATTGCGTTCGAAAACATGGAGATGAAAATTGAAATTTCCCTTTTCGTTGATTAAAACTCGGACGTGATCGAAAAGCACAATTTTACAAAATATCAATTTATAATACTACGGTATTATTCGATTTTAATTAAAATGTGTGATTAATTCACGAAATGAAAAGCTGATATTTCTGATAAGTTAATTTTCAATTTCATGTCATTTAATATTATAAATTATTATGAAATATTTAAAATTTAAACGATAAACGGTTATTACATACAAATTATAAAATTTTCTGTTTTAATATTTTAATTAATAGGTAGATCGAATTACAATTGCGTACGAATTATTTCACGAACTCGTTTCACGCCAATTGAACAAATTAATCGATCCCAATCAAAATAGGCATTTAAATATGTTTAAGCGCCAATTACGATAACGCACATTAATGGTTTTGATCAATCGTACGAATTAGCGCTAATTGTTCGATAAAAAACAAGAAAGACGAATTAATTTCTCACAATTCATTACGTAGAACGTCAACGTTAATTATGCGTTCGAATGAATAATAGATGCGGCAAAATCGAAAAGCCTTGACTTTTGCGACGATTATTACCAATTTAGGAATATTTTTTTGAGTTTTCCCGGTCTTTTTTCACTTTTCTGTTGCGTGATATTATTCGTTCATGCTTCGAAAGTTTTCATTGTGCGTCGCGATTAAACGTCGTTGCATCATTCGAATGCGAACATCAATCTTTTATAGGTTTTTTTTTTCGTAGAAACAATTTTTTTCTATACAATCGGCACAAATACAATTTTCTTTCTGAATGGACGAATTATTCTTAGAACATAATGCGATGTGGTCGCATGATGGATGACCGATCTACGGATTTCTTCACACGTACACGTGTTGCGTTCCGATCTACGTTTTTTTTTCGTATATAGTGTGTTATTTAATGAAAAAAATTGGATGATTTATATTCTTGAATAATTCATTTTTGTAATACGTATCAATTTAATTTAATATGTTAATCATTATAACACACTGAATTCATTTCAATTCAAATTAGAACACCGCGTATATAGAGAAATTGTCCTAAATATGGAAACATCTAAGGATAAGCTTTATCTAGTATTTTCCACAAATGAATAATAATTAACGTTCATAAGAAATAGGTTGAGACCAAATATACTTAGTTATGTGTTAGTAAAAAGAAGTAATAATCTCTCAAATTTGAAAAAAAACAAAGATAATTGAAAAATGTTTTTTTCGTAATTTTTCATACGTGTCTCGAATATGGTACGGTGGTATTATAAAATACGAAATAGTCAAAGGGTGGCAAATATGGAATACTGAATTTCATTTCAAAGTAATGCATTTTCGATCCAACAAATTGCCAAGCAGTTATCTTATAACATATCCTAAAAAGAATCACATTTCAATGTTATAGCTGATATTGTTAAAAAAAAACCTAGTAAAATTTCAATCCTCAATATTTTTAGACTCAATGTAGATATTGTTGTTTTTCTTTTTGGAATCTAACAATGATACTATTAGTGACTGATTTTATGCTAAATTAGTAGATTGTCGAAACTTAAAGTAATAAATATCGCGGTGTTCCATATTTAGAACAATTTCTCTATGCGTCTCACAATTTTCCCGCCTAGAAAACGGCTGAGCAACGTGAAAATTGGCAATTTTCACGCGCTTTCATTCCAATAAAAAGAAACACAATTTAGATAATGTATAAAAAGACGAACGTTAGACAGCGCAGACAGACATTTAGTCACGTTGTGAAAAAAAAATCTATCAAACGACCAGAACCATGTTAAAGAGCCAATTGTAATTTCCCAATTTTTCAGCGCCCGATCAACTGGCTTCGCTGAAAAAGTTATGGTCAATCTATTCGCAAAATTATCGCGACGCGCTATTGAAAAAAACCATAAGCCCCACTGAAGTCGATGACATCGGTTAGTAAAAAGCTGGATGCTCAAGAAAATGGATGGGGATTCATTATAATGTCATTATGGAAGCTGAAATAATCGATAATTGGACATTGCGATTGAATTGCTTGCGGGTGCACTTAGTGAATATAATTGATGATCGTATTTGATCTGATCAAATATCGATGAATTTTCTTAATGGGAATGGATAGAATTGCCGAATTTAGGAATCATCTACTAAAATGTATGCATTAAAACTTAGTCTACTAACACGTTTTAACCAGCCTTAACGAAAGTGCATGAGAATCGGAACGCTAATATAATTTTTAGCTTGTGCAACATCCCATCGTCTTCGGAATGAAAACAACGAATCCGAGAGAAATTTAATTTATAGTCAGTTTGCAAAACGAATCCGATTAACATTGACACGCATTGTGGTCGAAAGTTGCGTTGAGAAACGTTTTACATATTACGTGTAGAAAACGCTTCTTTTGTAATAAATTTTCACCGTCACATAATACTGCGCCATAATACCAAATATTGATAATGACCCGATTTTCACTCTCCGCCGATCTTTTCTTATTACGACATTATAATTACAAGTAAAAACACCGTTAATTGAACGCTCGTTATCGATTACTCTAGTTTGTCTGCGTATAATCGCATGAATGGAATGCGATCCTAAAACGGAACGCTTAGGTAACAATTTCATCTTTATGTAAGCAAATGATTCGATTCATTCGATTCGACACGTTATTTTTTTTATGAATACAAACATTTTTGTATGAGCTTTGATCGTGAAATTTTCATACGAAAACTCATAGCGGTATATGCAAAGTATGAAATGAGCATAGCAAACTACTTTTACCCGTTCGGAACTTTCACTGCACATTGTCGGCAAATAGTTTTAAGACGTTTAATAACGCAAACAAAACTACTACATTCTGAGAACGCATTCTGAGCAACGTTACGTATGTTTTCATGAAATAAAAAAACAGTACACATGTGATACGATTTTATTTATTCTCATAAGAGTCTTAAACACGGAAGTGTCATACGAAAACTTTTCGACATGCGAAGGTTATAATTTCCATCGCGAAATATATTCCAATTCAAAGACTAATCGATATAATTCATATTTTATATGGTAATATCAGCATGACCTAATAAAGCGCAACGAATGTAAATTTTCACCGCACGTAATTGAATCTTAACCAATTAGCACATCATGGCTTTGGCATAATATTCCATAACAATATAATCATAATTTCGATTTCTATATATTTTTTTCGATTTTTCCACAGACTGTCCTCATTGCGAGGATGAAGCAGCTACGACTCTAGGAATCAACAGATGGACAATGCCACTGTTGAAGCTAGGCGAAAAGAGATACTATTTAGGGATATTTTTCAAGGTAAGTTTCATAACATATTTCAATATTAATGAAAAAAATCAGTCCAAAATTTGCAAACATGTCAACTTTCAACGGCGGACGTCGAAAAAACTAGTCCGATTCGTTCAAAAAGCTCATTAATATTTCGCACATTTGAATCACTCAATTGAGCTTAATTCAAATTAAAATAATATTACAGTCTATCTTTATTGAGTAAGTAATAAATTCGATCGAATAATTTGATTAAACATTGCGAAAAATCGCTATTCACGGTCGATCGACGTATCGAATCTTGGGTGCATTTCTCAATTTCTCGACTGTTTAGTAACAATGGTGATTCGGTTGTGCAATTTTTCTTTAACATTCCGATCGATTTTTTTTAATGTGAAAAATCGCAGAAAGACTCTAATGACCGTGACTCGTTAGCGAAATTCTCACAGATATGTCGCAACGGTTATCAAAGCGATTTTTTTAACGACCTCAAGATTATTATCGTGCGATTCGTTTCGAGAAAAAATTTTATTGAATGCATTTCGAGAATTATTACAGATGGTTTTCGATTGTCGAGGTTTGTTCTTAGATCTCAAAGATTTCATTATAACGAAATAAAAAGTCATTCTTATAGAACAATAGATAAATTGTTACTTTACTGATCTGTTATATTTTCATCGTAAAATTGCTTCATTAGAAAAGATTTCATCCAAAATTTTATTTTCATTTTAGAACCATTTTAATTTTGCACCCATTTTATGTATTTCGATGAAAATTGCTTCAAAGTTGAACGTGTACCTACATGTTTTAGAAAGGAGACAAGTGATTCAATGATATATCTAAAAATCAGCACAGGTTTTGAAGTCATTTATATACTTTTGCCACCAAACACAAACATATAAAGATTTTTTCCTTAACTCAATTTTGATAATTTACACATAGATACACGCTCAATTTTAAACTCGAAATCGCTTTGATCCACTCCATCGTCAAATATTATTTGACGACTGAAAAGGTCAATGGGTACAAGTGACAAATTTGCCGAAATGTACAGAAATCACTTCTATTTACGCACATATATTTGGTGGCAAAAGGATATAAACGAATTCGGAACGTGTACCTCGATATATCATCAAATCACTCGACCTCCTCCTAGTACACGTAGGCCAACTTTAATCGCGCTTCTCTCGAAGTCACTTGTACCCTTTGGCCTTTTCGGTCGTCATTTCGAATTCGACCACACCAGACACACCCAATCCCAACTTAGCCCCCAAAGTCAAACATCGCAACGAAACGAGATTAACGCCCCAACTTTCGATCTCAGACTAAATTCAATTAACACATTAAAGCCGGCTCGTTCCACCCGCAAAGCCTTTCACGATGACAAATCCGAACACAACGTCATAATTCAGACTTACGTATTGTTTTAGCGCCGAATCCGTAATACGTTTACGTTATGAACGAGTTCTGCGAGTCCCACGTGAATCGTCGTCGTTCTTATTTCGCTTGTGATGCATTTTTTTTAAGTCATTGTGGTTTTTTCGCAATGCCGTTTCCTTATACAGTTCGGGATACGTAATCGTAACATGTGTGTTTTGAGGTCGCAGCTCGTTCGAATTTTTAATATCGATGAGTTGGTTCAGAGTGAGGCGATTTTGATAAAGGTTAAATTAAATATTGTGTTTTTAAATCGATTGTAGTTCGTGTGAGCTTGATTGAGTCAATCGTTGGTTTTCAGAGACTTAATGAAAATGTCGATACATTTGACAAATTTACTAATTTTAATGTGAATAACATAGATGAAAAAAAAAATCTAATGTAAATGTTTTTTTTTAATGCATTACGAAATCATGTAGGTACAAATAGATCAATTGAGTATCTTCGTAATCATTAAGTATAAACGAAAAATCTAAATCACTGAAGGTGATTGAGAAAATGTCCATTTTGTGTGTCCATCCAAATGTCAAACAATATCCAAGAAAATTAATGTGTCCATTCAAAAAAGATACCTATATCTAATCACTTTCGATATTTAATATTGAATATGACTTTCTAAAAAATTGATGGCGTGCATTGTGCACTTAGACTCGAAATCTTGAATTATGCTTAAAATGTTTGTTTTTTTAATTAAATATAATACATTTTACATTAAATTCCATAATTGAATATGGAAATTATCGGTCTGCATCATAATGTAAGCTTACGTGAACATTATGATGAGTAGCAATCACGTTCTTGGGTCAAATGTGATCACGTTTCAGTGAGTTTTTCTATTTTCTTCGACCTTGCGATTGATCTTAGCCACATCATGACGCCTTTCACTGACGGTTTCTGTTTCCGTGTAATCGGTATGCTTTTCTATCTATCACATTTGACGACTGAAAAGGCCAAGAGGCACAAATGACTTTGTGATGATTTGGAGAAAAGCGCGCTCAAAGTTAATCATGTACCTACATGTATTAAGAGAAGGTTGAGTGATTTGATGATGTATATTGGTACACGTTCCAAGTTCGTTTATATCCCTTTGCCACCAAATATAGAAGCGATTCCTGTATATAATTCAATTTCAGCAAAAATTTCACTTGTACCCCTTGGTCTTTTAAGCTGTCATTTAAGTAAATATTATTTAAACGTCGTACGATTGATGAATCGTTCGGATTCAGAAATGCTTGAAAATATTTTTCGTATTTTCTTTCAAAATGTTATTTTTTTATTATAAGCGATCTCGATGTAAATTTATCGATTTTCTTAATTATGTTCGTATTTTAAAAATAAAATTTAATGTTTGAATAACAAATTGTAGAAAGTGATGTAAATGTGAAGGATTTTTCTAACGAATCATTTGCAATTGTATATAATAGCGAGTTTTATTAGATTTTTAATGTTTCTATATTCTTCTGCGTATGTTAATTAAAAAAAATAATTGGAGAAATCGACTATTGCGAAAAGTCGTTAAATTAATTGATTCTCATTTATATATCTAAAAATACCAAATGCAATTTACTTTGTTTACAATTGCTAGCTGTTTATTCATAAAAGCGAACGTCATGAATGGTGAACGACCAACCTTGACTTGCATAATAATGCATTAACCCATAGTACGATCGGCGAATTCGATCTTTCAATAACAGCTATTATAAGATACAATTACCAGAGATCGAAAAATCCATGTTAAGTTAAAAATCTTCATTTTCACATCGAAACGAGTCGGATTGGTCGTTAACCTTTTTGTTTGACTTCCAAATTGTCGGTTGCATTTCGACAACGCGTATTGCAAAATGCACCAATGCGCTTTCTCTTAGTAGGAAAAATATATGTGTACTTCGATCTGATCAAGGTTCTTAGGTTTTGTTCCTAAAATGCATTATTATTTTTAATATATTTAAGAATTCTTACCTTATTATTTGTTTGAGTTTAAAATATCAATATAGAATCGAAAAAATAATCAGTTTTTTGTATTGTCATCTCATATCTTTTCATGTCTTTATACAATAAGATACATAAATTCCTTTAGTAAATATGATAAAATCACAGATAAACACATTCAATATGATATTTTCTTATAAATCCTACTCACAATCAGATCAAAAAGATTCGAAATCCAATTCAATGGAATTTCGATTTATTCATATATAATCGGATATAATAACATACACGTGTCGTATCTACGTGTTTAATATAATATGATATAAACGAAATTTATTTTGGAAATAAATAACATTTTCACACAAGAACCATCGACATAAATGACGACTGAAAAGACCAAGAGGTATAACTGACATTTTTGCCGAAATTGAGTCATATACATATACAGGAATCGCTTCTATATTTGGTGGCAAAAGGATATAAACAAACTTGGAACGTGCACCGGAATATATCATCAAATCACTCGACCTCTTCCTAATACATGTAGGCACATAAACAACTTTAAGCGCGCTTTTCTCAAATTTTTTTGTACACTTGTACCCCTTAGCCTTTTCAGTCGACATATGAAACCATAGATATATTTTTTCCATGAAAATGTATCGAATCAACCTGTGCGAAAAGTTTCACATGCGAAAACTGTCTCGCGGTATAATAAAGAATTCTTTCGGAGGCTTCGTCCGAAATTAGATTTGGAAACAAGGGTCACCCTATCCGCAAACAAAATTCGCGCAAAACTCGCAAAACCCCAAACTTTTTCCCTTTGAACAACACCCACGTTATATGTCGACTGAAAAGGCCAATGGGTACAAGTGATTTCGAGAAAAGCACGTTCAAAGTTGACCACGTACCTACATGTATTAGGAAGAGGTCGAGTAATTTGATGATATATCGCGGTACAAGGTCCGAGTTCGTTTATATCCTTTTACCACCAAATATATGAACGGATGTAGAAGCGATTCTTGTACGGAACTTAATTTCGACAAAAATGTCACTTGTACCCCTTGGCCTATTCAGTCGTCATATAAAAGCAAAGTACGGGACTAACTCTTCGAAAAATCGGCTCGAATGAAAAAGGTGTTCGCTCAATTAGAGGCGAATTAAGTAATTTCTATTCGAAACCGTTTGCGCAAATGAACTTGTGTTGTGTGCTCAAAGTATGCGTATGAATGGTGAAAAAAGTAATACGAAAAGGAAAAAAAACACATTGTGTGAATAGAAACACTTTGTAGAATCCGTCGGTGTTTTTATTGCGAGAGATTTTCGTTTCGAAATTTTTCTTCTCTGGGTTCGATCGTTGAGCTTTGGATAACCTTTAATCGTTGCGTTTTGTATTTTATGCTTTCTAAAAGATAGTTTTTTTTTTCTTAAATATAAATGAGTGGTGCTTAAATGATTTTTTGAGCAGAATTTTACTGTTTGGATAGTCATACGAGATTCTAAATGACTACTGAATTTCAGAAAGGGCACAAGTGATCTTTTTTATCGAAATGGTTCTTTATCATATACAGAACCATTTTCTGTACTAAAATCAATATCGATAAAAAAGGTCACTTGTGCTTTTTGTGAAATTCAGTCGTCAAATGATTATTACAAAATATAATCATGAATGATCTTATTTCGAAATTAATATTCGCTTTACAAAGTACGTGTTTACATAGAAAATTAAATACTGACTTAAATAAATTTAATTTAATATCTATCTATATTATAAATACGCTAACGATGCTCGAAATTTTCAGCCTTGTCTCGAACTCGGATCGTCAAGTATTCGGATCGTGGCATGTCCTGATTACGAAATTGCAACTTTTAACATATATAAGGCGTAAAATCCCGGGTTCGACTTTTTTATTTCACACATAGATGGCAATAAACACATCAGTGGCAATACGAAATTTGATTAATTCCGAACAATTTTGATACACATCCGTGGCACTACTAATAATATTTAAATATCAAAGCACTTGGTATAGTAATAACTTAATACCATAATATGACAAAATTTATTTGGCCACCTGATAATAAATAATTTATTTCAGAAGCCATTTTAATTAATTATATACTCTAAAATGAATAGACCAAGTGGTCTATTCATTAATTAATTAATCAATTAATTAATTAATTAATTAATTAATCCAATGTTAGTATATAATAAGCTACGTAAGTACGTAGCTTATTATATACTAACTTTGGATTTGAGTAATTTCGCAAAAATTGAAAAATCATGGGTATTTTTGAAAACTCATAAAACACGTTTGAACGATTATTTCGACTTCTTGCTTAATGTAGTTAGTCACTTTAAGCTTTGATCGACTCATATGTGTGAAAAAATGCAGAATTAAACTCGTCCAAACACAAACACCTGTCTCGAGGTTGAAAATCTCGGAGTTTCGTAACTCGGCATTGAATAATCGAAATATTTTCTCCAGTTAAGTCCGGATTAACGGTTGCGGTCCTCGGATAATACATTCAATATAAGGAGATTATTTCGGATCATAATTTTTAAGACTTTTATACGGAGCCAGTTCGCTTATTTACGAGGGCGTAAAACGCTCAAGTGAGCTTTTCTCCCTTACATTTGTCTGATTGGTTTTCCACCGATGGATTTAAGAGGAAAATTGTTTCGGATGTATCGAACATCGTTTGTCAATAAAACGTGACGTGTCCATAAAAAAGTGTACGGTGAATTTCGGATAGCGATAAAGTTGTGAAACGGAGCATTTCTATATGATATTAGATCGAATTTATTGGCGGGGTTTTGCGCTATAAAGCGATTTCGTTAACGGTCATAATAACAGTTTAATCTTCGAATCTAAATCGTTTTTTTTATAATTAATAGAAAATTTCACAAGTCGACGTATCTTTGTGTTTTCATAATTAAACATTAATTATACGAAGCTCGATCGAAAATTTAAATTAACATTCGATCAATCATTCATCCGTTGAAAGAAAATTCAATCAAATTGATTTTCAGTCGAAACTCTATTGAAAATCTGCGATCGAAAGCGCTTCGAGAACAAAGCGTGATTTATAATCGCACTAATTATATTGAAAACCTAAATTGCGAAAAACCCATTCGACACATTTAAGCGATAATCGATATAAGATCGTCGGCTATAAAAACTATCTCATCACAATAAATCGTCATTGATACGATTTGCGCAATTCGATACGATTAATTTCGGTGATTGTTCGATCTTTGTCCCTGAACTCCTTATTCGATAATTAAAATGGAGCGAATTTGCTAATTGCATTGTTCCGAAAATATACAGCTTTTGCACAACATCCTTCGAAATCCGCATTGAACATCCATCGAAAGAGCGTAAATGCATTGATGTTCATAATCCGTAGTGATTAGTACAGATTCTAAATATTTTACAATTAAAATTTTAACGGAATTAGCTCAACTCGATCGTAATTAATTATAATACTCATGTCTCAATTTAGAGCAAAACGATCGAACGTATTTGATGAGTTTTTTTTTAATCCCTTAGTATTGCTAATTCCACAATCGTTCATTAGCACATACATACATACAGGTTTGATTAATCGTATTGTTGTGATTATTTTGTTGAAAAACGAATGTTCCCTGTAGTGATTTCAGTCGCAAAAGTTCGGGAAACTCTATTGGAAAACCGACTTTGGAGCTTTCGTCGAACTTACTCATGCGTCACTCTCCATTGAATAATTGATTCCATTGAACAAACTACGAACCGAATTAGAGCTTCGGTAAACAATGTTAGTTGGAAATAGTTGCGATCGGAGACTGCATCTTCCACCTCGTTAATAATAGGGGATGAAGCCGATGATTTATAGTCGAAGATAAAGTTTGTTTTAATACTGTCGTTTCGGAAAATATCAACGAATCGTATATTCAAACGTACTTAAAATTTTATTTTCCACTCAAAGTACGATTTCAAGGACCGCACTTAACCTCTTTAAACCATATGATTACATTGCATCGTGAATAAACTCGAGTTTTGTTTATTTTCGCATACGAGCACCTGTTGAAAAACCAATTTCGCAATTGCAAATCTTCGAAATGCACGTAGGCGTATATTCGTCGCATTCACATGATGACTGAAAAGGCCAAAGGGTACAATTGACTTTGCGATGATTTCAAGAAAAGTGCGCTCACAGTTGAGCATGTATTAGGAAGAGGTCGAGCGATTTGATGATATATCTCGGCGCACGCTCCAGATTCGTTTATATCCTTTTGCCACTAAATATGTGAGCGAACGTTTCTACGTTTGATTTCGTCAAAATTTTCATTTGTACCCTTCGGCCTTTTCAGTCGTCACATCTCGTAATACTTTTTTTCATCTTTCCATCGTGCAAACTGCACATTGTTCTCGGCGCGTGTGCATTGTTGCGAAATCCGAGAGTCCTTATATTTTTTCTTCGTTCTCGTCTTATACTTATGCATGTGCTTTTTCTCATTTTACACAAGCAATATTCTTATTTTTTCTTATTTTTCTAGGCCAACTGGTTCAAAGCGGCTCAGTACTGCCGTTTCCACGGAATGCATCTAGCTTCCATAGCTTCGCAGGAAGAGAACGACAAATTGGAGAAATACGTTAGAGATTCTGGTACGTTCGTTTTATATTATTCAAATGTTTATCTACAATATTATTTTCTGTAAAAAATCTTCCATTTACTACGATAGAATATGTATGAGCTAACTTTATACTTATAGAATAAGAGTAAAATAATTTTAGAAAGCAATGGCAAACATGTGCTCATAGTTTACATACCCATTGGAATAAAATATTTTTTCATAAAAAAATTAATTCAAAATATATTAAATCATTTTTTTTAAAGCTAGTTGAACTCAAGTAAGATACCCTTTTCGGTAGATATGTTCTTGTGTGTATTATTCGCTTAACTTCAATTCAAGTGCCAATTTTTCAAAGCTACACTCAGTCAGTCGTCCAACTGCGAATTGTAAAAACATCCGTAGAACAGAAAGAAACATACTACAAAACATATGGCAGCACATATGTTCATCGGATTTTTGACAGTTTGTAGTTGGACTGAATGAAAAGACCCATTTTGCATATCATTCTGCGTGCTGCATGCCTCTTGCTCCTTGTCGTGGTATGAAAACCAGCCTTAAGCAGGTACTACTTAGAGTGGTAGTAGTTTATCTGGATTGAGGAATAAGTTGTTCTAATATAATTTCGAAAATATATTAAGAAGACGATTGATAAAGATGAAATGCTTCTTTCAGGTTATGGTAACGAGCACTTCTGGACTTCAGGCACCGACTTGGCCGAAGAAGGCAACTTCTTCTGGATGTCTTCGGGCAGACCGATCACATTCACGAACTGGAACGCAGGAGAGCCGAACAACTTCAGATACGAAAACGGTGAAGAGGAAAATTGCCTCGAACTTTGGAACAGAGACGGAAAGGGGCTCAAGTGGAACGACTCGCCTTGCTCCTTCGAAACCTTCTTCGTGTGTGAAGTGAGAAACGATTGAACAGTGCTTTTCGGAGAACATTTTTGCTCTCCTCTAACCGAGTCTAGACTATGTGCGATGGTCTAAGGAACTTTGATAATGCGTGTGTCTATGTGTATATTGTGTTTCTTTTAAGTAGATATCAGCACTTGTTGAATGCGAGCTCTGGAGTAGTACCGCCTTTACAGTTCCGGCGGGTGTACAATCGATTTAATGAAAAAAAAAACTCTATTGTATTTGGTCGAGTTTTGTAATTCAATTAATGCCTCATTCACACATTCAATATTCTCTCTACTTTGTGCGGTCATGTTTAATACATTTGAAAATTTCTCCTTCGAGTTTTTTTTTACGTAATGCGTTTTGTAATATTTTCGTCGAGGAAAACTATTATAAAATGCATTATATAATATGAGACGTCGTCGAAAAAATCAAATACATATCAAAATTGTGTCATACAATTTCGATAAGTGAAATAACGTGTTGTGAACGTGTGTTCGATTCGACGCATAATTTCGTCTCGACTCAAGTGATCCAAACCCATGTATAGGTAAAACAGAAATCGGTGTGTTCATAAAACCATTTATTTTCATCTTCATCTTAATGATAAAATAAACACCAAAATTTTAGATTTTTATTAACGTGTAAGTAATGTTAGTTGAGATTAAACATTGTAGAGTTTTACTCGCGCATCTGTGACTGTGTCGCGAGCCGTTTGTACCAGTATACGGAATATATTTTTAGAAAATCTTATATTTACATACATTCCATTTTATATTTATAACATATCTATTTTAAATATTACGTATTTGATATTTCAATTCCAAAAAGATCCGTCCATTTAAATAATTGTAATAAGACTTGTCACTGTTGGCATTATTACTTTACAAAAAATATTTTATTATACTTATGATATAGGTGTTATTATGTAAAAAAAATGTATGATTTTCTTAGTTGATAAGCATATTTGTGTACTGATACTATTATAATAAATCAATTTTTTATCGTTTGCAATAAAAAAAAAATGTAAACACCATTACGTTTATCATTCAACACATGAATTTTCCAAGCTTTTCCCTCTGCACGTGTCCATCATTACTAATTTACTGCCAAGAATTAAATGGAAACACAATAAAATATGCATTTACCCATGTGAGATTCTGAAACTGTATTGGGTATGAATAACTGAAAACAACTCATACCTACGTGCAAAGCCAAAACACGTGTATATCGAATTACGAGCTTTCATTAATTTGATATCAATAGATTATTTAACACGTGTTGTGTGTATGTTATGCATGTAATGTTTTCATTTTATGATTTGTGAAAATTATATTTTAGTTTTTGAAATAAATGGATAAAAATTATGTTAGTGCATTCTTCTATGTTTTGTATAAAAATGAAAAAAGAAAGTTTGTCTGTTTTATGAGTATAAATATTTATATTTTCATATGAAAACATTTTTCCAGATTGTGTATGAAAAGTAAATATTTTCGAAATGTGTAACTGTTTGTTTTCAAATGCATAAAATTTTCTCTAGAAAACATGCAACGTTATATAAGAGATATTTTATTCATTTTTCAACTATTTTTAAATCTATAAAATTTCATCGATTCTAATAAAGCATATTTCACAATACACATAATTCTCAATTCAAATAATTCTCAATTCAAATATATAATATTAAACCCTAATTACGACAGGAGAGTTTAGACCATTACTTTCGTCTCGACGTCGTAACGGTTTCACTAATCGTCGACCCTTAATATTCATTTACGAAACGTACGCACCTGAGCATTCAACACGACCAAAACCTTTTAAAACAACCCTCTTTCATATCTCAATCATATGACACAAAACAAAAATAAAATCTTACAAATCAACAAAACAATTTTACTCTAATAAAAAGAAGAAAATCGTTAGAGACAATTAGATTTTTGTATCGAAAGGAATCATCATATGCTCTAGGAGCATCACAAGAGCGTTTAGCTTAGCATTTGTAAAAGCAGAAAGGTATAAGTTCACTTTTAGCACTAATGGTCGCGTGTTAAAGCTTGTATGGAATGTGCGTGAGGCTGTTTCAACGTAACGATGGAAAACTCGAGGAACGCTTTTCCGAGATGGGGAAAATTTCGGTAAGGGGTGATTGTTGGAAAATTTGTTCTTTTCATTGGTGGTGATTTGTGTTTGAGATATTCGAGTCTGTGTTGGGGTTTTTTGGGTTTATTGCCGTTTTTATGATCGGTTAAGGTTTGAAATTATTCGTTCGCGGAGCCGTTTAATGGGGGAGTTATTTCGAGATTGTGTGAAAATTGTGAATGTGGAAATATATTCTTTGCATAGATGCGGTTGTCTTTTAATGATGTTATTTATTTTCAAGAAAGTTTTATCAATATTCATTAAAAAAATAAATGACATTCGAAAATAATGTAATAAACAACAAGATTTTAATAGATTTTTATAAAATGACAATGAAGCTATTTTTTTTTCAAACGTGGGTTATAGCGATTTATTAATGATTCCAGCTGTTAAATTCTATCTTTTTAAACCCGAATTTTAAGTCGTTAGTTACTTAACTTGAGTATTATGTAGCACGAGTTGATGTTTTCACCCTATATAATTTGAACATGTTAGCGATAAGAATTCGACAGAGAAAAAATAACGACTCATGCAACGTAACTTTCGAGTTGAATAACTAACGATCAATCCCAAAGAAATACTTAGTTTTGACTTAACAACTTAATCAAACAATTGAAAAATCAACCCTAAAAAAATAAACAAAAATATTATCAAGAATTTATATAAAATTGCTAAATTATAAATGAACAAAATCCACATTTTACACAGACGTTTCAGAGAACATTCTCTCGAACTACAACCGCACACATCACAACCCCATAAACTTCCGGGAAAAAAAAGCCTCCCTTTACAACCAGCGCAAGACATCCTCGTAAAGCACACGTTGTTCAAAGGCGAACCGTTGTTTATTTTCGATTTTTCGTTTTTGATATTTTTTTATTTCTGAGCTAGCAAACTCTCGGGGAATCCGCGTCGTTTATTTCTGTACCAGAGCTGGGAAAAGCGTCCCACTGACCTTTAGCGAAATGTTCGCGAACAGCTGGACATCTTAACGTGTTGGGTTATATAGCTTCATTGTCGAAGCAGAAGTGATGATTTGTTTTCATTTTGATCGATTTCCAATAAAAAATTGATCTTCAAATTGGGAAATTTATATATCATATATTACGAATTGTGCCATATATAATAGTATATGACGACTGAAAAGGTCAGTGATACTTTCACTGAAATTGATTTATGTACAGGAATCGCTTCTATGCACTCTCATTTATTTTGTGACAAAATGATATAATTGAATTCAGAACGTGTGCCTCAATATATCATCAAATCACTCGACCTCTTCCTAATACATGGTCAACTTTGAACGCGCTTTTCTCGAAATCACCGCGAGGTCACTTGTACCCTTGGCCTTTTCAGTCGTCATATATGATCGACTCTACTTTTTGAAAAAAAGATTGATTTAAATTTCAAAGCACTCGGTAAAGTCACGTGTGAAATGAACTGTTCAGAGTGACTAACTTTTCTAAGCAAGAAGCCGAGAAAAACGACTGAACGTATTTGATGCGATTTTCATGATTTCTCGTTTTTTTCAAAATTGTTAACATAAAAAATTGTTTTATTTACAAATACTGTGTTTATTTTCTCATTTAAATTATTTTAAAAAACAATTATGAAAGACTGTAATCAAATTTTACAATCAATGAAAAATCCAGAAATCATTAGTTTTGATTAATAAATAAGTGTATGGAACTGGCAGCATAATGAATCCTTCGTGATTTCTATCTGAAAAATAATATAATACTGAAATACAATCGATCGATATGTGTGTACATAATATCACTTAAATATCCAATAGCATAACAGCTGATTTTCCAATAAAATGTAATGAATAAATTTTTTCAGAGTAACATAATAATACCGAAGTAAACACGATACTTTGAGAACGAGAGATAACGAATTACTAAATCATCCAATTTATTAAATTAATATTATTATTACAGATAATTCTCGATTGTACAATATTTGCGTGATATAAGCACATTATCCAAATTACATATTTCATCATAAGTGATGTATTTTTTCAGACTAAACATTAATACACCCACCTTAAAAATAAATCAAATTCAATATAAAATGTTTATTTTTTTGAAAAATTATATATTCGGATATGAATTGAGGAAATTGTGGCACATCGACGACACTGTGTCAAAAGAAAATATATCTACGTAAAAGGAAGAGTTGGAAAAAAAATGGGTATACGTGAACGGGCCATCGTTAAAGTACACGTCCGAATGAAAAATGCAGAGCTTCGCTGAAAATGGGATTTCTTCAGATTCGAGAGGTCCTTTCTTCATACCAGCTGGATTTTCAGACGAAAACTCGAATCTTATTACATATTCAAACATACGAAATGTTTGCATCGACGAATCGTGGGATTATACAGTTCAAAAAAAAAATCAACATTTCGATCGTTGGATATTGATGATTTTCCATTTGTTAAAAGCATTGTTATCGATCGTGCGAATGTTGCAAGTATTGTTTTGACCTTAATGACGAGCAAACATGGAGAGAAACATCAAAGGAAAATTTACAAAACGCACATAGAAGAAAAACCGTTCGCTCGGCATGTGGAATATCGCAATTTACGACAATAAGGTCCAAGATAAACGAGCACTAAAAGCGTTGAATTAGAAACGTAAATGTTTGCCGAAACTATGAACGAATTATACAGGTGTTGCCAATGTTATTTTCACAATTTTCCAAGGTGCGCTTTCGATGCTCACGTATGTATCTGCAACCTGGTGCTAATTTGGCCTGCGGAAATTTTCTCTTATGTCGTCAACCTAAAAAAAAATCCTGAAATGGAAAATTCAATCAAATTTAATATATTAATTGGAACTATAAGTGAAAAATGTGTTCCGGTGACTATAACGGCTGTGACTTGATGTTTTTCGAAATTTGACTGGCTAATAGTGAACTGTTGTATAATAAAAAAAATATATTTCTAAAACATAGATACAAAATAAATTTAAATTTATATTTACGATTACTGTAAATATAAGATTTTCACATATGTATTGTAAAATGCTGTAATTGAGAACGATATCGTTATAAAGCACAAACCTTACAACAAAAGTGTGAAGCCGTCTAATATATTTATTTTTCATAAAATTGAATATATCCATGACTAAAATATTTCCATACTATGATTACTTTGAATATACATAGATTAATATGTATACAATACTAGGCGGATTCAAACTTTCATTGAAAGCTCTCATTTAAAGTATTTCACGATATTATAATAACTAGTAGTGCCACGGATGTGTATCAAAAAAATTCGTATTGCTATCTATGTGTGAAATGAAAAAATAGCGAAAAAAATATTTAAAATTAAAAAAACCGGTAATAACGGGGGGGGGGCGATTGAATTTTTGACTGGAACCCGCTAAACCTACGATAAAAATACGTATATTTTGATGATAAAAAACTAAGTCTCTGACAGAAGTCGAACGCCTTATGTACGTAAAAAGTGACGCATTGCTCGAGTACCACTGTGGCTTGGAGTGAACGACGCCGGCAAATACAGTACACGCTCGATAATTCAGACTCGAGGCACGGCTGAAAATTTCGAGCATCGTTGCGGTATTAATAATATTGATTAATTAATGATTCCTCTTAACACTTGGACAAAACAGATAATTCATTGTTGATATCCAGAGACGTATGCGATCGGAAATCTCTTTTATTGAGTATCATTTATCACAATAGGGACAAGTCTCAACACACTATACTAAAAAGTTTTCATACGTAAAAATATAAAATTATCACCATTACTAACGACCCTCCTTTGATCGGGATACCGAAAAAAGTTTTCCTTCGGCACAAGAAGCGTTTTCGCTTCCGCAAATAGCCCAATCGATTCTTGGGGCCGAGTTACCCTCTTTCGGTGGTGGTGGTCGTCGAAAACGTCTTCGGTGAGAATTCAAAGCGCGTCTTGAAGACGCTGCTCCGTTAACCCCCGCAATTCCTGAACACCCTGTGACGTCATAGGAAACGTATTTCGGAGGCTGTAGTAAAGGCTGACGTACCCTCGTTGCGTATAACGTAACGAAACGTAATACAGTTCTTTCGCTGACAGATATATTTTTATCGTTTCTGATAAAATATTCATATTCGAATACGTTTTTTTTATTAAATAGTGACGTAATATTCATGGTCGATTAAAATAATTGTAAGATCCAATACTCACTTCTGATATTGTTAGTTCGGTTTAAGAATTAATGTGACTATGTGTCTACACTCTTATCGAGCAATAATCTTCCTTATAGAGGTGTATATTTAAGTTAGGTCAGACTCATCGTTCAATGCACAATTTCTATAAAAGTTATGACGTCACACCTTAAGATACATTTACATCGACGATTTAGCTACAATTTTTGTCTTTTCGAAAATCTATTGTACAAATAAGCAAATTGACTCGATCTTCAATCCCTTCCAAAGTACAATTATCGAGCTTTATCTACCATCACTTAAGTCGAACTGTACGATATTCCTTGCACAATATCAAATCAGATCCAATCGCATATGATCGATAGAAAACCTCATTTATCAGACGTACCTGCGATCTGCATAAGATTTCCAAAACCCATTTCAACATCTTTACATAAAACAAGACGTTTTCCACAAAGGAACGTTAAACGAGGTGTTGTCGAACAGGCGGAAAATTCATACCCACATCTCTCATAGACGACACAGCAAATCCGGGCAATGATTACTATCCTTTTGGGCCCGGGATCAAAATGATGAAAGTGGAAACGAAAGCCTCCCCCTTTGTGTGTTTACCGCGAACGTGTATATATTTGCGGACGATCTGTTCCTCGGTATGAATAAAAAATAATATACGCATTTGTAACGTGTATGGGGCGGAAAATAAAATAAACGCGCCGGCTGATGTATGCGGCTGGTCGTAAAGTGCCCGAGGATAAGTTTCCAAGTATTCAATATTGGATGCTCTTCTCTTATGCGAGTGTAGTTTTTTTGGTGAAAATGTTCAGTTTTTTCTGTAAAAATATAGAATTTTTCAAGAAAATGTTGAAGTTTTTGTAAAAATGGTTGTTCGATTTTTGGGTTAGAGTTCTTGTTTTGTTCTATTTTAAATGGCGTTCGAGAGCAGCGCACGTAAATGTGGCCAAATCATCAAAGAAAGAAAAATAATTGATGACCCCTGCGAAGAGTTGTACGCTGAACGGAACAGAGGACGCCAACAGTTTTCCGACGTTTTTCCGAACTCAAATTGAGTATATTTTATTGGAACTTTGGATATCGATAAATATTTATATTTTTGATGATATAGTGATCAGATACTTATTATTTTGTACTTATGACCCATATAAGAGCGTTGTCAAGAATCAAGTAATAAATTTTCTCTCAATTTTCTATTCTAAAATGTTAAAATATCTTCACAGAAAAAATGCGAACGAAAAAAATCAAAAGCGGAACCTAAGAAGTTTTACTTCTAAGAAGCGAGTATCACTTTTTTTTCTTAAATATCAAACATGTTGAAATAATTTATATGCCAAAGACAGAACACTGTCGCATTAAGATTTAATGAGAAGCACATTTGTTCTCAGATCCAATTCCACGGAGATAAACGGCACATAAATAAAACGGTATAAATGTAAACGCTCATTCACACGTTCTGCCCTTTGATTTATGTAGTGAACTAAAGTCGTCTATTTTTGTTTTCGAAGCGTGTTAGCGTAACTCGTATGCGGTTGAGACACATGGGTGTCGTGTTTCCGACGTTTAGAGTCGATGCACACCAATGTTTTCTTATGTTATCGTCACTTTGATGCTCGTTTTAATTAACAATCTAATTAGTGTATTTTAAAATTGAGTGAATAATATGATAATGGAAATCGGGGAGAAAGGACGATAAAATTAGCTGATGGGTTATTTTATGGATGAATTGTTCGTTTAGTGTTGATTGCTTTAACTAGAAGGTTCTTCGAAAAAGGATAGATTAGATAGCAACGTTTTGAATATTATCATATTTAATGTTTTTGTATCTTATCTATTATATGGTCATGATATTAAATGAATCGATAAATAAAAAAAGGAATAATGGCTATATTTAAAATTAAACTATCATAAAATGATCGCTCAAATAATATTTTAGGTATCTTAGGGTCTTTTAAAATCGTGAAAATTCAAGAATCTTAGAATATGATTTGAGTGAGAAAGGAGGTGATATCAATACGAATAGTGATAGCTTGGCGTATGTGAACGCCGCACTTAACTTAAAAAAAAGCAAGAAAATTGAGTGAAAACATGTGCTCACAATTAGAACTGTAAAAAAGGAAAGTCATCGGAAAATTAAGTAAAAGCACCTCAGCGAACTGAAAAAAAGGAAAGTCGACGAAAAATTCAATCAATCGGGCTACCCTTAAATACATAGATAAAACGAGAAAAGTGACGGCAATACGAACGACAATGGCAACATGTAAAACTTAAAAAGAAAAGTCGCCTGAAAATTATGCGTGAAACACGTGCGCTCGCAGGTGTACCACCCCTGAAAAGCGACGGCAATACGAACAGCAATAGTGATATGTAAACGCCACACTAGAATGAAAAATAAAAGAAAAGAAGCTTAAAACGCGTGCGTTAGCAGGTGTACCACCCCTGAAAAGCCGAAGCGCGTGCGCGGCGGGCACCCTGGCAACATGGTGGCCGGCGAGCCGCCGTCTACCGATCAATGGCGCCGCCGCCGGCCGACTCGCCAGTCCTGCGCCCCTTGCGCCCCCTGCGCCTGCGCCCCCGACGACCCGCCCGGGCAGCGGCAGTCGCGCGCGGACACGCACGTGAGTCGCGCCCACGCCCGGCCCCCGCAACTGTCAAAAGTCATGTGCGACAACCCGACGACTTTACTTTCGCCGCAACCGTTCATTTGGTCCTAATCTAAACATTCGACTGTCAAGTTTTAAATCATACGTGAGTTTTATATTTCGACCGTTCGATACTCATCTGTGGGTCGTCCTAGTGCGAACTGTCAAAAATTGAATAAATATGTTATAATGAAAGGTCAACTGATGATCGATATACAAAGATAAAATAGACAAGTAATTTTACAAGAATATTGAAAATTGATTTGTGTACATTGTGATGAGTGGTTATTGAATTGATCGATCATTTTAATTTTAGTGAAGTGATATGATTTACTTTCTATCGATTTTTTCACAGTGCGAATTATGTGATGAATCAATCGATAGCAATATTGAAAGAAAAATCTTATCGTGGATAATTTAGACGTTAAATGAATCAAAATTAATTATACGTTGTTTTGAACGATTGAAAAAATTATATCCAATCAAAATGTATTAATTAGTTAATTTTTGCATCGTATCGTCATCGGTGTTCCGTTTGGCATCCGAGTGCGTACGGCTTGCGTTTATTTCCGTAACGCTCGTGGAATACTCTTGAAAATAGTGTCGTTTCGAAAATAACTCAATAATACAATGTCGGAAGCTGGAAACGTTCTTATCTAATATTAGATAGCGAGTTTATTTATTTTTTCAACGGCTCATCGAACGATTCGCTTATAGTTCGGTATCGATCTGTTTTGATACTGACCCGGTGAGGAGGACGTCTTCGCCTCTGAAGATTATATCGGATTTCGTCCACACAATGAGGATGTCTATCTTGCATTGTATTGTATTAATTATCATTAGTCTCAAAAGATAAGATGTTATATACCAGAACAACGAATTTCAAATTTTATCGCGAAAATTATCAATTTCTTTATGAAAATCTCGAATTCGGGAATGTAAAGGTTAACTGCATTATTATATCGGGATACTTTGTTTTGTATAATTATATCATAAAGAGCGATATATCTCACTTCGTAACGACCTCATCGCATGATAAAAGATTTAGTTTATATTGTTTAGAATCGTTCGAAGGCGATTATTGCGAGCTGATCTTATCTGCGCAACCCTAAACGTTTCCATATTAATTTCCCGTGTTTTTCCCTTGATTTACGACGAAGATTTTTCGATAAAATTAACCGCTAGGGCTAAACGAGTTTCTGAAAAATATATGGAAACATGCCCGTTGAATTAATTCATGGGGTGCTTACATATTCCATGCTGGTGTTGTTATTTTGACGAACATATAGAACGTTATGATAAATGAGACATTATGTGCAACGGAAAATTTTGGTTTAAACGAATAGACGACTATTAACTTTGATTTTTTCAATATTAAATGACTCATTTAATTATTTGTATGAGATCGAATTGTTGCGACGGAAAAGTACGAGATCGAGACGCAATCAAAATCTCATCAGTTCGAATGAAAATTTTCAAATCGAAACTTTATCGTTGATGTCGTCGTCGATTTAGCACAGTTTTTTTTTTCAATTAGTTTGTCTAGAACAAAAGTCGTTGTTTTAACATCGGTCTTCTGACACGCTTTTCAAAAGGCGGATTTTTTCGCCAACGTCACTCTTTTGCACAATAGAGCCGTTCAATCAGCTTCGGTGATTAGAGGAAAAAATCTCGAGTGTCAAACTGCAAAAGATTAGCTACAGCTGCTTATAAATTTTGTATAGTTTCGAAATATATTCTAGATGATAATATAAAAAAATAGCGTTTCTAGGACGCGTTTTCAGCTGAACGAAATACGAAAATCGTTGGCATAGATTCTGGCGAATTTTAACATCTCTTTTCGAAAACAATCGCTATTCTCTTATATCTGACCTAATAAAAAGAATAAATAATTAATGCGTTACTAACCGAATCGTGTTATATTTGAAATTCAAATCTTTTCGTTTTCCGGTCAATATGTATATGGCATAATTTGTACGTATTTTGAAAAAATATTTTTTAACAGAAAGTGTATTATTGTTATAGATTCTCCGGTAAAGCGCGCAATTATTTTCGATCTTTGTATTTTTAAAATCACAGTTATAACGAATATATCAATAAAATCGTAATTTTTGTCTATTTTTATTTTCACAAAAACGAAATCCTCTCTCGCTCGACGATAAATAAACTACGAACACCGACGACGGGATTAAGACGCTTCCTTTTAATTTCCGTTTATCCGATCCATATTTAAGCGAAACACACGCCTTTCTCTACCTTTTTCCGATTTCAGAATATACGATGTCGATATACAGTACTGAAAAGCTGAAACATTTGCGTGTTAATCGATTTCCGAAGCTGATAGAGCAGAATTTTCCCAACAGACTCCTGAATTTTCTCAGAAATAGTTAGTTAGTTGCCAGTGATAATCTATGCAATGATGATCGATAAATCGTTCAGATTTTTCACTTTCAATATAATTTTGTCATTTTATGAAATCCAATAGATATATGTACATTGTGAGCTTCTAATGAGTCTTTGTAATTAAATACTATGCGTTAATATGATACGTTTGGAAATTCGATCCGATCAAATCTCATTATGCGTATAGTAATCGTCATCAAGGTTAGGTTATGAACGTAATAAAGATCGAACAATAATTAATAAACGAAATGATCGTGAAGCTTCCTTTAATATTCGAATTATGATTAATTGCTTATCGAATTTGATAATCGAATCGTATCTAATGTCCATTATAATTGTATTTAACACTTCGTTAAATAGAATAATTATTTTCGTAAATTTTCATTCGACGTCATAAACGTAGATTTCTCGTAAAGATTCAGTAATTTCGCAACATTCTAATAAATTTTCATTAAATCACACACCATTTTAACGTTTTACGCTCGTAATTTTCCACAAATGAAATTATGTATACCCATGTTTTTCAATTAATAGCAAAACGAACACAATATTCATTCAAACATCAAAAACATTCAATTTCGAAAATGACACTCTTATAGTCAACTATATTTGAATCGAAACTGTGTTAGATCCTATCTAACGATATAACAGCGCTATTCTGTGTATGTGTGTGTGTCCATGTAACGCTCCGAAACTGCGTTGATATATTCAACGGGTTGATCTCAAGTAATTACATATTTACGCACATTAAATACCCATCAGACGAATCCCGCATCTCATCATCCGAATCTAAAGAAAGTCATCAAACTCGGTCAGAACTTTCAACCGTCACACTTCCATTTCAATCTCGCAGCTCACAAAACGGGGCTTTACGATTTGCGTTCGTAAAATACCACGAAAACCGCAAAGGATCTAACTTTCGAACGTATAATATTCGTAAATGATGAATCTAAAACTCGATCTTTAGATGTTTGTTGTTTAATTCGATTTTAAGATGAATTTTATTTTTTCGGAGTTCGATTCGATCGATGTATGATTTTTTTTCTGATAGCTTTTGATTAATCGGTCAGTTTTCAGTTATCCAAGAGCCTATTCTGGTAGACATTTTAACTTACTCATATGGATAATACACATAAAAAAACTCATTTTTAAAATTCATAGATTATAGTAAAAAAAAAAAAACCAAAATTTCCGCAACTATGTCAAAATATAATTTGATTGTTGAAGAATCTATAAAATTGGTTTGATGCATTCTTCATCTTGCTTCGATTCAAACGCTAACCAATCGCTAGACAATAATCTTCAACTTAACATCAATTTATCAAACATTATATTTCAATAATATTTACATTTCAAAATATAAATTATATTCGTTCAAAACATATTCTCGAATCTCAATAAATATTCGCTCAAATACAAAACGCATCCAATGGAACAATGCGAATGGAAACTGCATGATCAATTATTTTATTAAAAAAATAATTAATCCGGCTTTAAATTGAATCCCTAAATATCTTGAAAATATCTGAAAACCGATTAATAAAACACATTCAAACTTCTATTAACAAATTATCAGAAAATCACGAGTAAAAAATGAAGTATATAAGTCCATCTTCACTTTTCATTGGTGCGATTTTTCGACAGTTCGTTAATGAAGGTATGAGTATACATTCGAAATACGTACCGTATTTCCCCGAATATAAGACCCGGTCTAATATTGATTTTGCTCTCGAAAGCTTCAATAGGTCTTATTTTCAGGGAAAATTTTACAGAATAAAACGATTGTTTTCTTAAAAAACATTCTTTTAAATCGCAATAGGTCTTATTTTCAGAATAAGTCATACATACATACATATATTCGGGGAAATAGGCATTAATCTGCAGAAGCTATCGATTATGCGGAGTATCAAAACCGGGAGCCACGTACACGTACACGTGATACCACGTAAATGAACGCCGGGCAAATGTCAAAGGTCGCACTAAAAAGTGGCCTCCGCCCCCCGGGGAGCCTGCGCCCCCCGGGGGCCCGCTCGGACCGATGCACGTGTTCCTCGTTAGTCGATTTCGGGGAGCTCTGCCCTAAATTGGGTTGTCAACTCGTCCGATGAGGGGATTGCTATCGTTTTATTCGATCGGTCGATTTGTATTATTACAGGTACAGTAATTCTTTTGACTACGAACTGTCGAAAGACCACGTGAGTGATGAAAGAAAGATGCACGTATCCAATCATATACGGACAATCGTTATATGTTCTGATAATGATTCGATTCAATTGAAAGAAAAAGAGTATGAAAATTGATTTGTTAAAAATTCAATTGGATATTCAGTTATATTAGCTCTGAATGATTTCAGGAAAATAATTTCGATTATTCCTTTTTTTCAAATAGACAAACAATTACATATGATTTCTTAATTACCGTGAAAGCTCTTACTGTACATTCAAATAATTACGTGGATAAATTCACTTTTCACGAGAATCTATCGAAATTTTGTCACGCAATCATTCAGCAAATTTTCATTAATTTGGTACACAATTGTCAAATAAGAATGATCCTGTTATATTTTTCATTAAAATTGAGAATTCTTTTGTTTGAAAATTAAGCTACGCATTTTCACAGATGTGACAAATTTTCCTAAAAATATGTTTGTGTACGCAAACGAGGAGAAAAACAACGATGAGTGTTTTGTTTGTCTTTCAGAATGTTAACACGAAGAGGAGCGCCGTCAGTGGCGATCTCTTCATAGTTCACTTAGCAAAGATGCAACATGAGTGATCTGCAAGCAACGTTTGAATTTTCCGTGGAGCTTTACAAATTCTACAATGTTGACCTATTCCAGAGAGGGTAAATAATTAGTTGTACATTGTTGAATTGCATTTATAATTGAATTAATTGTATTTTCTTTGTCTCACTTTTGGCAGCTTGTATCAAGTGCGGGTGGGGCTGCGTGTGTCCCCAAAGGTCCCCGTACAAATTGAGGCGATGGTGGGTGGAACGAGCACCAGGGGGCCTGGAGCGAATGCGGCTACCCTCATAGGAGGTCTCGGTGCTTCTAGAGCCTTTCAAATATTATACAGAAATGAAGAAGTTACCCTAAGAGACATTATTCAGTTCAGAGCCCACCTTTTGGGTATATACATTCTACATTGATACTATTTTCATAGGTATATTATAATTGATTTGCACATCAAAATACTCTTATTTGTTTGATAGTGGACAGTAAGAACTTGAAAGATAGTCTGGAGCGGGCCGAGTGGAGTCTGGGTGTCGAACTCTGGTGTGGAGAAGGTACCCCAACGAACAATTCACTAGCTCCAGTATCATGTAGAGTGTTGCGATTGAATTTTCAACCATCACAAGGACTTCATTATCACCTGCCAGTTCTGTTTGATTACTTTCATCTAGCGGCAGTATCGATTACCATTCATGCGGCTTTAGTTGCTCTCCATCAACCATACATGAAGTATGTCCCTTTAATGTATATTTCAAAATCTAATCGTTTTATACTTCAAAATATAACATTTGTATTGTTTTATCTTTAACGTATCAGGAAAAGTATATTACATTATGTTCAAAGTTGGTGAGTCGACTCGAAAAAAGAATCCAGTTGAATTTTGAATAATAATTTAAAACTTTTCGATTAACAAAAATATTTTTTATAGCACCCCAAGGTCTAGTAAACAATGGGGTAAACTAGTTCGCAGTGGAGGTAACAGTGGAGGTGCACTCGAAAGCGTTCTCTTCGGTTCTTCTATTAAATGTGGAGGCGGTAGTGCATCTACTCGAATTGCCCATGCAAGGTAAACTTTTTTAAATTTTTTTCTGTAAATTTAATTTTGAAGTTGTAATGAACATATTCTGAATGTTAGGCAAGTCCATGCTGAAGTATGTGGAATACTACTCGGGTCACTAGAAGGTTTGCAAAATGCTTTGACACTATGCGGTTCAACTGGTACAAGTCTGAGTAACAATAGTAATTCTAATTCACTTATTGGTGAAGTAGCACAAAGAATGAGTGAGCTAAGTGATCTTGCTAAAGTAAATTATTTTATTTTATTATTCATGTTGAACTTTTTGCAAAAATAAAAAATTAACTTTAATTATAGTGTGGTGATAGTGAAGAAGAATTTGCATGTAGTGCTGCTCAAGATATAGCAAGATTATGTGCAGAAGTAAGAATCATACAATTTTAAAAATAAAAGAAAATAAGATTTGAAAAGAAAAAATAACATTTTCTTTTACTAGGTCACTCTTCAATGGGCTAGTTTGTTAAGAGCGGTATCTGGAAGACCCCATGCTCATCATGCATTGGCGGCAGTCCATCATGCACTGAGGTATAATATAATTTAATATAAAAATACATATAGGTATTACTAGTACTTATAAAGAAATGGATTGATGTGATGGGTATATTTTTTCGAAATATGTACTGAGTTCTACTACTAAATAAGTAAGATGAAATTATTTGTGAATAAAACTACTATTTTTACTAAATAAAATTACAAAATCTAAACAAATCGTATATTAGTGACGAAATTTGGCTTACTGACTCTTAAAGGATCAATCTACATTTCTCTAATAGTATTACGCGATATTGCAAAAAATATCCCTGCCACTACTTTAATATTCTGTTTTTTTGGTACCTGCAGTATTTATATTCCTAAATCCGTGTATTTTTTTTTTGTCTATAATATTAAAACAATTATATTACAGGATAAAGAGATTTTCTGAATGTTTCTTCGTACTGGATAATCCACGCCATTCGTTAGCTGGATGTTATGATGCAAACTATCAATCTTATCAATCAATAAGTGATCTTACTCGACGTTCTCGTTATCTTGCACTTTTGCCACCACTTCCAGTTCATTGTATAGCACTAGATGGTGATCCTCACATTATGCCAATAATATTTGAAGATCGGTATGCATAACATTTTTTATCACTCATAGCACGTTTCAAAAGAAATTAGCTAAATATGGAAATCTTTTAGATATCAAGATCCAGCTGAATTTGCCAGAAGAAGATCTGGTGTTTTAAGTGCTAGTTCTGCTAAATCTGGAAGTGGTAAGTTTTTTAAAATGATGATTTTCGTAATGTTGAATCAGATATTTTTGTAATTATTTGTTAATTTATTCACAGAACCACTCTTGTGTACTGAATCTGTTTCTGATGATTGCTCTTGTGGAGTAGTTGCCTTGTTAGATTCACGTAGACCATCTTCAGAAGCCTCTAAAGTGTCTTTATCTTTGCCAAAATCAATTATAGATGTGATGGAACCACAATTAAGCAATCAACATCAGAATGTTGTTCAAGCAACACTGACTTTAGCACCACAAAAATCTGTAAATGGTTCTCCTAAAAGATCGACTATTATCAAACAAACCGTTAAAGAATCTACAGCAAAAAAGCAAAAAGAAGATGCAATGAAAGTTGTTACTGGTTATAGCAGATTCATAGTACATAATAATCAAATTAATGAAATCCAAATGCCAACACCAGTGTTAAAAAAGGTAGATTCGTTTGTGCTGGAAAATTCACACGATAATAAAAACTTATCAAGATATTCAGCATCAACTCTAGCAGATATTGGAAACGACTCGAACAAAGCATCACACAAACAAATGATGAAAACCCAAACTAATGGATTTTCAAATTTATCTAAAAATGAGATAAGAAATGTGAGTACATTGCCAGCACGGCACAGTAAATCCCTCGATCAATTGAAAGTCTCTCCGCAGTCCTTGTCTATTGGCCATTCATATTTACCCCAAACTCAAACAAATAGAATACCGGGAATGAATCAATGTTCCAATTCATATGTACCACAAAAGCCTCAAACTTTACCTAGAAATTTGACAAGTTCTTCGTTGCACAATCCTAGAAGTAATGAATTTACACCGATGAGAAATGAACTTCAAACAAGATCAGGAAGTCAAACTGTAACTCCTAGTTATGGTACAAAGGGTGATGAATATAGACGGAATATAAATGAGTTTAGAGAAAAATATAAAAACCCGTGTGGAACTGATGTGAATAATCGCAATAAAATAAAATCCGTTGAAATAAATCAAAACAACATAATCCCAAATTGGGTATCCAATGTCCACCCATTTTACTATGTTTATAATAATGAAAATATTCTAATAAGCAATCCATTGGAATTTCAACGTGGATATAATATGACATTGCCACGTCCAATGTTACCACCAAGAAATTCATATCCTCCTGTTAGTAATAAAAATCAACAAATTGTAGATAATTCAATTGTTTCAAACAAAAATATTCATAGGTCAAATTCTACTCACGCATTTCACCAAAGGGTTTATAATGAAATTGACCAAAATTGTATGCAAGTACAACAACAAATGAGAACAATCGATTTCATCACAGCAAATATGCCTTACAATCACAGCTATAATGATTGTACCATCCTTTGCCAAAATGGAATGAAATATCCAATCGCCAATGACGTTGAAATGGGAATAACATCACGTATTGAAAAACCTCAAGTTTTAACAAATAATTTTGTTTCTCCAAAATCACCCCCGACAACGCTATCTGGGCAATCAACTATCAAACATAAAAAGAATAAATCCAAAGACCAGACTAAGTTGCATCATAGTGCCAAAGACTTGACGCGAATAAATTCAAGCAAAGATTCTTTAAATAGCCACCATTCCAGTAGATCAAGAGAAAGTAAAACAGATAGATCTACTCCTAAATCAGAAAAAAGATCATCTAGTAGCACTAGACATAAAGCTTCTGAAAAAATGAGTCAACAAATTTCTGAAGCAAGTACTAGTTCCAGCAATGAAAGTTTACCTCAAACATCTAAAAGGCTTGAATCTTCTGCTAGTGTACCTTATAAACTTGATCATGGCCAGGAAGGATTGAGACATTGTAGAAGTGCTGCTTCAGTTCTTGATGAAGCCAACATGAACAATAATCTTTTTTCTGAATCATTACCCAACCTTGCTCCACCACCAGCATTTGATTCACCTCCATTAGATATCACAGACGAAGACTTTAAAATACTTCCTCCAGACACCTTTAAAAATGATGAAGATTTGGAAAAAAAGAAAGATAGTGGGTCTACTTCGAGTCTAAGTGAACAAAGTGGATGGGTTTCGAGTAGGCGTAGTTCTGAACCTTCTAGTCCTGATGTAGTGCGTTTGAAGAAATCTTCTAATTCAACTCGCTCAAAATCATCTAAACCTAATACAGATGGATTACACACAAATACTTTACAATCTAAAGCATCACAGCAAGATAACAATAATGCACTAGAAGTAAAACGAACTGTGCTTAATGGAGATCAATTGAGAGAAAGATTATTAAAGCTAGCAGTCAAAGTTGCCAAAAATAATATGAAAGATAACTGTGAATGTTGCTGTGATTGCAATCAGGAATTAGCTTATGAATCTTCTTGTATATTTTGTAACAACATTCCAATCAGTAATTTTTTAAATGCAACCAATGGAAGTGGCTTTGTTGTCCCAAAATCAAATGTTAACAATGATAATAGCAAATCAAATAATCAGTTTATCACAGCTAATAGAAAGTCTCAGCTTACCACTAGACACAATTCATTCAATACTGTAGAGTCACTTAGTGCTAAGCAAAATCAATGTTTCATGAATGGTGTTGTTAAAGACACTGTTACATCTAAACCATTTGTGAACGATGAAGGACTTCATCCTTACATAAGAAAAGAACTTCCTCCAAGAGTGCCAACTAGAAATAATCAATTGAATAAATCCCAGACTCTAGATAAAGTCCATTTGAAAGAAAGAATTGAATATACTGATAAATTATTAGCAGCTGAAATAAGAAGTTTAACGATGGATAGGATTTGCAAAGATAAGCATTCAAGGCAAAGGCAAATGACTAGCAGTGGAAGTTCCACTCCACAAAAGTCTAGCAAAAACGATAAATGTAAATCTGAAGTAGATCTAACACATTTAATGGCTGATATGCCTTACGAAGATCTAAGACTTCCCCCTCCTCAACAATTCAGAGATGTGCCTCCTCCTCCTGATGAATTTAAGGTTATTTAAATATATTATTCACAATAGAACAATGTCAAATGCTTAATTTGATTTCCAAATTCTTCAGGATCCGCCCACAATCATGCCTTTGCAATTAGATAACCCTTTATATCATGTATATGAAGGAGCCCGGGAACGCCGACAAAAGCGTACAGGTTCTATAAGTTCTAACGGTCTTACTAAATCACAAAGTACTGGAGAGCTTGCTAAGCACAATAAAGACAAAGGTACTATTATTATTTCATATACTAATTTGAACTTATAAATAAAGTTATACTTTCTTTTTCGTGTGTCAACTTAGAACATGAGCTGAATTTAGTTTCTTTGGTCGGTCTAGCTGAATCAGAACAATTATTTATAAAGTGTCGTGAGGAATTCCGCAGAAGTGTGAAGTATTCAGGAAATTTATATTCAGATTTCTCGCCTTGTGAATCTTCTTTGCCTTATTTTCATATCAGTGATGAATATAGAATGTTTAATCCTGAAGGTATATATCTACGATATTACTTTTTATTTAATAAATGTTTGTCAAAATGATGAAATTATAACGATAAATTTTATATCCAAAGGACTTCATCTCATAGTTTGTGTTCATGGATTAGATGGAAATTCAGCAGATTTAAGATTGGTGAAAACATATTTAGAGCTTGGACTCCCAGGAGCTCATTTAGATTTTCTTATGTCGGAAAGGAACCAAGGAGATACATTTTCAGATTTTGATACTATGACTGATAGGTAATATTATATATTTTTGATTTAACAATATAATTTACATTTACATAATATTGAACGATATAATTAATAAAAGAAATAAATTGTCAAATTTACAGGCTCGTCCAAGAAATTTTACACCACATAGAAGCTTTAAGAACAGAACCAGCTCGAATTAGTTTTGTGGGTCATTCATTAGGAACAATTATTATACGATCAGCTTTATCCCGTCCTCAGTTACGTCCATTACTTCCGAGACTACACACATTTCTTTCTCTCAGCGGTCCACATCTCGGTACTTTGTATAATTCTAGCGGTCTTGTGAATGCAGGTTTGTTTTTCATCATATTTTCATGTTACTTTTTTAAACAAAAATATTTGAAACAACTTTTTCATTAGGAATGTGGTTTATGCAAAAATGGAAACGTTCAGGGTCCCTGCTACAGTTATCGCTTAGGGATGCACCTGATCCCAGACAAAGCTTTTTATATAGATTAGCACAGAAATCTACTCTTCACCATTTCCGTCATGTTCTATTATGTGGAAGTGGACAAGATCGTTATGTTCCTTTGCATTCAGCACGACTTGAGCTATGCAAAGCAGCAGTCCGTGATCATAGTAATTTAGGAGCAGCTTATCGCGAGATGGTAGTCATATTTATTTATTTAACTCACTTTTTTAAAACATTCACTACATTATATGAAAATGAATTACAGGTGAACAATATGGTTTCTCCACTCGTTATAAGGGGAACAGTTACAGTAGCGAGATATGATGCTCAACATGCCCTTCCTCATACGGCCAATGCATTGATCGGCCGAGCGGCCCATATTGCAGCTTTAGATTCTGATCTCTTCATTGAAAAGTTTTTGTTAGTGTCTGCGCTTAAATATTTCCGATAACAATTTCATGAAAAATAGACTTGTGATCTTTAAAAAATAATTAAAAATTAATGTTTTTTTCAAATACGTAATTCGTGTAGCTAGTCGAAGTGTAAAATACATTGAAGTCGTGATATCAATTTTTCATTTAAAAGTTTTCAAAATACATAGGTACCTACAAACTGAAATTATATGATACATACATACTGTCATTTGTGTATGGTATTGATTGTTTTTATCTGTTTTCTTTTTTATTAATTATTTATTGAAATACTGGTCCATTGTACTGAATTATGAAAATAAACATTATAGGTACATTTGATTCAGATTATACACATAATATTTATTTAAATTATAATTATGATTTGTATCGAATGGGTATTTATTTAATATGATTATTTTTCATTCTAAAAAACTTGTCGAAAATAAATTGTTTGATGTGCACAAAAAAATTAAGAGAAATTTGTCATGAATTTATATATTCTAGTAATTTTCGGGACCCATGGCCTATTTGATTGACTGAGTCTGAATAAATACTTAAACTTTACAATTATTTTCAAAGGTTTAATGTCCAAATATGTATTCATCTGTAATTATAGAAAATTATCAGAAAGTTACAAATCTTCAGGAACTTACAGTGGATTCTTGAATTTAATTAAAAAAGTATTCATCTTATTAACTACTTATAACTTAATTATGTTAATAATTTAGATTTCAAAAAGGATACTATAAAAATAACCACTGCCATTGCAAATATTATCAAAACATTGTTAGATTGAAAAATTATGGAAATACCTATGATTTATATCCATATAATTTTGATACTATTTTTATGACACGCAAAAAAACCAACTATGGTATACCCAGTGGTGGCGATTTCGAGAAAAACGCACTTAAAGTTGAGCGTCTACCTACATATACCTACCTATAATATTAGGAAAGGAACAGGTGATATGACGATATATCCCTGCACAGGTTCCAAAATCATTTATAATCTTTTGCCATCAAATATATGAACACAATATACCTATACACAATTTCTGCACTTATCTTAATTTCGGAAAAAAAAACGTCACCTCAGTTATTTTCTGGGGTCATCATATGATATAATAATATGGTACATTCGTATTGATGTTTTTTATTTCCAATTGAATATAGAATTTCATGTTGTGTTTAATCAATTTGGAATACATAAGTCAATATTTATTAAATGTATAAATTGTTAAGAATAAATAAATATAGGAAAAGGTGCTGTTCTTGTGTTGTACCGAGTAAATTGTATAAACGATTATTAGTGTATATTTTAGATTATATAACGAAATTTAATAAAGGGTAAAGTTGTGCATGATACCTTACATTTAGTATTTTAATTGATAAGTAGTTTGCACTTCATGTATCATCAAACAATTCATTGTAATATGTATTTGATTTTATTATTATACATATGTATATCTACCGATATCAAAATTTCAACGTATTGAAAAAAATATAAAATTATCACCCAAAACTCATTTGAAATATAAAAATAACATGTTGAATATGTTGGTATAGTTTAACAAGCAATAATTATAATATTTGCATAAAATTTGATTGGCTAAACTATGAGTCATATTTCGTTTGGAACCACTTTAATTCATATAAATAATCTTTAAATTGTGATGAAGGAATGCACCAATTTTTTTATATTATACAATTAAATATATTCAATGGTTTTTTTTATTACATAATTAATAGCTAACTTGTTTAATGTTCAAATATTTTATCAATTTATACTAACATTAAATTTTCTTGAAAATATGCAATATCAATAACCAGTCAAATGTATAGTAAATAAATATATTATTTATAAACTTATTGAACCATTAATGTTTCTGAGCTTATAGAATTAAATTAGTGACTTTTATGTTCTTGTTGTTTCCATGAATTGATCGATTTTACGACTTCGTTTTGAAAATATGGGCAAATAACCATAAATTGATATCAATTACCGTATATACCTACCTATGTGTTTGTAGCCTGATTGAAAATTTATATTAATGTGTGCATGTAATAATAAAAAAAATGGCCTACTTTATACATATACCTACATTGTTGAAGTAAACTTTTAATATGGTAACTATTTAAATAAAGTAAAATCTGTTACACCTATAACTTAAATACGTACCTTCTTATATTTTGATGTGTTACATATTTTATGTATTTATTGAAATATCCTATGATTTTAATATAATTAATATTTATCCAATTAAATTTTCTAAGCGTCATCAAATCATCCAAGTTGATTAAATTTTATATTGTTTCAGATTTCACAATCGTTTGGTTTATGAAGTACATATTACTTAATACTTTCACAACGTAAATACAATTATCTAGGTACTTTTTTCAATAAACCGTGTACCTAGTACCTATACATGTTAAATATAAATGTATGGAATGCTTATGTATGTATGTATCTAAAAAAATAGTTAAAAATGTATCCTCTGTTGTGAGAGAGTATATTGACGTTAGACTGAATTACGTCTTATAAAACTAGCATTTGAATGTTCTTTAGAAAATATTCATATTTTATGTGACTGATAAACGTATTTAAAAAAAAAACGACTTTTTGTGCGAATACTGAGCTCTTTAGAATTTACTCTGTCCATTCAATCTTGTAAAGATATGTATATTTTATCAGATGTGTATTGAGTGCATTTTGAATGAAAATACCTCACAAATTGCTCATTTAATGAAAAAAAAAATGTGAATAAGCATGGTTGCGTTTGTACATATTCATTTTCAGTTTAGTGAAAATAGATTTTTTTCCTTTTGTACATTCAAACCATAAAATAAATATGCCTAAATTAAAAAGATGCCTTTTATTCTGAGAAATCTTCATATAAGAAAGAAAATTCATGAAATATGTATGTACCTACACTACGACAATCAGACCTCCGTTAATGAACTGTCTTCGTAGTTCTAATTGTAAGTATTATTCCATTTGTCTAATTCCACACTATAATGCTGAACATTGCATAGCGTTTTTTTAATATTATAGTTATATTTCTCTCGATTATGGTTGTTTCAAAGCGTCTGATCTGAACATTTTCAATGGAATGACTAGAGACATCTATTACAAATACATATAAAGTATATCGAATATTATGCAGATGAAAAAAGATAAAGTCATTTTCGATTGGCTAATTGTAAATAGATTTCAGAATACACAATTCTTTTAACAATGTGACGACTTAAAAAATAATTTTTCGTTCAAATTGAATTCAGTGAATAAATGATAAAATATATTAACAATGTTTCTGATCGCAGCTGGAACGATTGGATTCATTTCAAATCTGACTTTCTTCCTTATCTTATTCATTGTCAGTAGATTAGAATACCACTAAATACTATAGAATATTTACGCTTTCATTTTGGAACTCGTATATTTTTTAACACTTCAATAGTCACTGACATACGTAAAACGGTCAAAATACAGAAATTATTTCAATTCGACTGAAAACGACAATCTGAAAGTTATTACGAACTCCATCGACCTGTAAATTGTTAATACAGTCCAACGAAATCACCTTTTACGTTAAAATTTCACACACTTTCATAACTTATACAATATTTCTAGCGAATTTCCTCCACCGAACTTCGTTTTTATTCAGTCTGGCGAAAATGACGTCACCGATGATATCATCCAGGGTATATTTAGGGGATGAGAATAAATTCCCTCAAATGTGAGTCACTCGAACACGCCCTTTCCCAATTTCATCGTCATACAAAACACCCAACAACATTAAATCTTTCCCAAGAGGGACACGATCAATTCGACCCCTTCGTCGTCATGGAATTCTTTATAAACAAACGGAAAAAAGTTCGAAAATGGAGAACGAAACTGTCTTGGATGTGATCGAACGACGCCTAGAAGCTATGAACGCTGTGAATATAGTCGATAATATTTCATTTTAGTCGAAATGGATATTTTTGGAAGTTTTTATTTCGGTTTTTAGAAGTCGTTCGTATTGCGCGTCGCTTATATAGGGGAGCACGAGTCTAGCGATTTGAGTAAATTCTATCAGGATTCTATCAAGAGGATCAATTCTGGATATTGCGATGTTTCGTTGGCTGGATTCTTGCTGGTTTATGAAAATCGGTTTATTGTGGTGATGGAGGTGATTTCTTATTGAATAAAATCGTTTTTAAATTTTCAGTGTGTGAAATATTATATTTTCTATGTTGTAGGGATCCGAAGATACGATTATGCGTCATGTCGATAGCGTATTAAATTCTGGTATGAATATGAAAAGATTGAAACTATTGGCTGTTTATCATAACGTTGAAAAGGTGTTTGGTGAATAAATCTATCGAGTTATTGAATTGAATTATGTGAAAAATGATTTTGTGATTTCAGAGATTTTTCTCGTCGTGGAGATCATTTTATACAGATCCTCCTTTATCAAATTTTAAAGACGTCGATTTGACTTCTGAAAGTGAAATGCTTAATCTCGTTTCTGAATGTATGAAAAAAATACATTCTCTAATATCGATCATCGTTAACAATCCAGAAGTATAATCAATATGATTAGATTTTATATTTCAGTATATACATATGTCATTTTAATATTATTTCAGCTGATAGTAATCGGCGATATAAATTCAGACGTAAAATCGCAAGCCTTCCCAGAAATTTCATTATTGGATCCGATTTTATCGTCTCCATGCATCATGAATCTGAAAGACTATCTGAACATGTACATGACACTTCCTGAATACTGTTATTCGTTCGGTGAGTTCCAAAAATTGACTCGATATATTTTTCATCTCAGAAACTCAATGTCACAGTCGCCGTTTATTACGAATCCTTATAAATTATCGCCTTGTTTCACAATCGTGTGTCACCTTCATAAACACGCATAATACACTGTGTGATTTGTACACCTTTTAACAAGCAATCAAGCATCGCCTACATCTAATATCGCACAAGCAATTTTGGAATCTTCTCTAATTTGAATCTGGGTTTTTTATCGTTTTGCTCTTTCAGAAAAATGCTGGCCAGCTCCATTTGATTTCACTCCTACTCTTGAAAGCAGATCTCGTTCTGCTGCGGTTCATTTTCCTCCACTGGAAGAAATAATCGAAAACTGCCGGAAGAAGAAACAAGAACGAGAAAAAGGTGAAAATGAATGAAACGCATAGTAAGAGTCGTGATAATAACATTTAATATATAATTTTAAAAATTCAATCATACATATATTAAATAAACGAAAAGTCACAATAACAATATGACGAAAATCTACTTATGTAGTTTAATTATAATAATTATAATGAAATGTACTGCTTGGAAATTATGATTTTTCAGATTCACTGTAAACAAAATGAAAAAGTTTAATATATTACGACATGAAGCTGTGTGTGTTTGATTTTTAGAAGCGTTTTTAATTATTTTTTTCTCATTAGTGACAATTTGATTATGTGTCATTATTGTTTCGTCCTTAGAAAGTGGTCCCCGGAAAAATTGATGAAAATCATAATTTGCTATCACAATTCATAAAGTGAAAGTTTAGCAATGTACGGCATGGCAACATCGATTTTAAAAATTACATTAATTAACTAATATATAGTAACTCGAATATTCCTAGTTTGTATATTAAAATTTCATTTCATGAACGTAAGTTTACATTTGTATAAAATATATTAATATCGTTACGATTTCTTAAAGTTACTCTCAATATACTGATGATAAATTTCTATATTCTATGACGATTTTTCACTAATCGAAATAAATAAACTTGATGGAAGATAGTTTGGTTCTAAAAATTATTTTTCACTATATACATAAAAAAATAACAATAATATTAACAAATATGTGAATAAATGATATTAAAATTAGGCTGAGTCTTTCAAGCAATATGAGTTTGAAAAGCTAAACAAGCGATGTTTGAATAGAAGACACGCATTATCACTTCGAATGGAAAATAATAAAAAAATATTTTATAATGATCAATAAATATAAAATACCTATGCATTTATTTATAGCCGAGTATAAAATGAGTTATTGTAAGCACATCAGATGTTTCGAGAACATTTAATATCACAATCGAATAAATTCTCCGATCGCTTCACAATTTTCATAAGTTCCGCCCTAAAGAAAATAAAGCACCTAAGTACGATAGATTTCACGATTTTGAAATATTGAAAAAAAATCATCTAACCCAAACATGAGTCTCATTCAGGCACGTGATCGAAAATTAAACAACGAAAAAATTGTACGAGTCTCTCCCGAAACCATATGGAACACATCTTTTTTTGTACGTTTTTTAAAAAATCCTATGAAAATATTTAGCATGGAAGTATAATGTGTGTGTACGCATGATTTGTGTGATTTTGTGATTGATGAATGTTGGCTTTTTATGCGGAATTAATGATGTTTGTCGTACGTGTTCTTGTGCTGATATCCAGTGACGTATCCAGAAGTATCCGGAATGTCTTTGCGTCCAGCAATGCCTTTTCCTTTTCCGGTTTCGTCGAATCTTTGCTTATGAGATCCTGTATATTTGGAAGTGTCTGTTAACCTTTCGACGGCTGCAGGAGATTTGCCGACCTGTAGACAAATATCGATAATGATGGATTAGAATAATGTATGATTTCGATAGTTTTTAAGCGATAGATTTAAGCTTTTGTATAATACATTATTGTATTCATGCTTTTTTAATATTCGATGATTGAAAAGGTCAAGGGTACAAGTGGCTTCGCGATGATTTCGAGAAGAAGATATATCTCGGTACACTTTCCGAATTCATTTATATCCTTTTGCCTCCAAATAAGTGGATGTGCATAGAAGCGATTCATATACATATCTTTATTTCGGCAAAAATGTTTATTGTACCCCTTGGCCTTTTCAGTCGTCAATATAACATTGCTGTAAGCACAGAAAAGTGTTCTAACACAATATAACGGTGCAGTTAATCGTTGAACTATTAAATTATTATTAAACGTTTTTTATACGAAATTATGCAACCGATTTTTCCATAAGTAAGTGAATCATTGCTGAAACGTATTAGTAAACTGCCAAGGAAGATTATATTACAAGACCCTTATTCTATGAATATTTTATACAAGCTTAGAGAAGGAGAAGCGAAAATAACATTTATGTAGTACATATGAGTATATTTTTTACCAAACGTATTAATCGTTTATTGATATCGGAGTTATAAATTGCAGCATTTACAATGCACATCTATGGTTAATAATCTGAAAAGATTCTTATACACATCTTGATTTTTTTTTCATATCAATTGAAAACAAAATTTTGACAAACATTTTTATTAAATTGAAAAAATATATATGTATAAGGTGAAAAAAAATCTTACCCCAGTCCCAGTATGTCCAGGCGGTCCGCAGCTGGACATCTTCGTTTTGATCTCTTCCACTTCCATCTTTTTACTCTTGGCCAGCTCGTCGAGGAACTTCTTGTAATCTTCGATGCCGACCTTCAGCGACTTCAACTTCTTGAAATAGATGCCGGTGTCCGTCGTGGTGATCTTCTTCCCGTCTATGACCTTAGCCTGCTTCATCCACTTGTCGCTCTGCGACAATGTGATCATCTTCCCGTCGGATTTGATGTCTCCGAACTTGCTGAATGCCCTGAAGCTGTCTTTGAAGGCACAGCCGCTGGAGGCAGGAGTTGGAGATGGACAGGCTTCTCCGTTGGCTGCTGGTTTAGCATCTCCGTTGGATTTGTCCAACTTCAGCTCTGACAACTCCTTGGCTGGAGCCGCTTCCGTTTCCGTCATTTTAAGTGCTGAAAACTGAAAAAAGTAGGATTTTATTAGAAAAATGCTCGGTATAATTGACTCGTGGAAATGTCTCTAACTATGATCTGTCAAAAATCCGCATGAGTGACAAAAGACAGATGGAAGTATGACGAATGTACGTGCGTCTTTCTCACGAAGATTTTTGACAGTTCGTAGTTGGAATTTTGCCTGTACTGATATTGTTATAATATGTGACGTGCATTATTAGCATGGCAATATTAAATCCATTTGTAACGTTCTCTGTCTCACGTTATATATTTATCTACTGATTTTGCTCTATCACACTAACAAAATGTCATTAATTGAACATAAAAATCACTTATTTCATCTTCTTATTTAATAGACTATTTTTGATGACAGTTTTCAAGTAGGAACGAATAGAAAAAACATGTGAAATTAATCTCATCGTCAGTGAATTATTGCAATACCTAAATCTTTAGTGCATTTGTCAAATTCCAAAAATCGATAGTGTAAACACACTGTTATTCAATTAATTATTATCTGATTTTGATGTTTTATTTTGATATCTTATCTTTAATCATAAAATCGATCGGTTGCTTTTTTTATCTCGTAAGGATTATGAAAATAAACTAGAATTCAGTTCGCGAAAATAACCGTTTTTACGACTTCTTGATAAAGACCGTTAAAGTTGTATGTTTGTTCTATTCTAAGCGTGTTTTTGAAGTATGTTTGATCATTAGCGAAAAAATTCAAGTGGCATTAGTATTGTAATGAATTTTATTTCAATCAATGCGAAATTAGTTGAAAAAATCATATTTGAAATAATCATATAATACTGAACTAAAGAACATTATTTCAACTGTTGATCAAACTACTTTTTTTAATTTTAACTTTAATTTTTTCTATATAATTCGACAGTTCGAAGACAAGACCTAACATAACAATTTCTGATTTTATCCAAAACCGTTCGATATTCGACCACACCTTTTTCATAAAAAATGTAAAAATTGCCCATATTGCGTGTCAAAAAAGTAAATATTACATACAAGATCGAAACCCACCGATTAATCACGACTTCCGCGTCACACGAGCCCCCGGTTGAGATCAGCTGCACGAAATAGACAAACCGCGATGACGTAACTTTAGAAATAGTTTTGTATAGCTTTATATATTCATCGTTAGTCCTTCAACTACGAACTGTCGAAAATCTGCGGAACAGAGTCGGGTGTGTAGGAAGCGCGGCAAATATGGAAATATTTTAGTTTTAAAGCGTGTATTTTCCATGTATGAAAAATAAACAACGTTAATCGCCGATTTACAATAGAAGAATTGTCCTAAATATGGAAGCATCTAAGCTTTAGGCGTGTATTTTCCACGAATTAATAATAATTATTAGATTGAGGACTAATATACTTAGTTGTGTGTTAATTATAGTAAAAGGAAGAAATAATCACTGAAATGAAACACAATGAAAAATGATTTTTTCGTATTTTTTTCATGTGTATCAAATATGGAATAGTGTTATTTTAATATGAAATAGTCAAAGGGTGGCAAATATGGAATACAGAATTAATTTCAAATTAACCCGATTTCAATCTAACAAATCACCAAGTAATAATCTCATAACATATCCTAAAAAAAATATCACACTTCAAAGTTATAGCTAATGTTGTTAAAAAAAACTTATAATATTTCAATCCTCAATATGCTTACGATTAGACTCAATGTCGATTTTGTTGTTTTTCATTTTGAAATCTAACAATAATACTATTAGTAACTGATTTTATGCAAAATTAAATAGTCGAAACTGTAAGTAATAAATATCGCGATGCTCCATATTTGTGGCCCTTGCAATATTCTGTTTTGACAGTTCGTAGTGGACTTGACATTCATAAAACGTGTAGCATTGAAATGATATTGAACACTACTCGAATTAGAATTTTTTTTCATGTAGATTTTTTTTTGAATATCGTATGTGTACCGTTCTATGTGCTGCTATACGAAATGAAATCACTGTTTGAACAGTATACGAATAGTTAATTGCGCATAAACGAGATGTGATCTAGTGAATTGTTATGATAATACGACCGCTCGGATGAGACTTGGACCGATTGTTCTATTAGGCATATATTTTTTTCAATTATATTCTAACTAAATTCAAATGTAAACATTTCTGCAAAGAATAGTTGAAAAATGCGTTTTCACATCATAAACATATTGCATTGTTAAAATTATGTTCATTTTTAAGACTCATTTTTATAAAATTCTATTAATTTATTTAGCAGTGAAATAAATAATCAAAAGGTCGTATAATTGAATGATAATAGACATTTCTCAAAATAAATATGAGCGCATTTACACGTTTCACAACAAAAAGAAATTCTCAATTAGAATATTCAATTAATTACACCTTTATTACTCACTTTGATACATCGTATAAATATTAATTAGATTTTCCTATTAAAAAAAAACATATCTTCGCAGTTCTGTTTACGTTAATAATTAACTGTGAACGAACACATGTCCTGTTACGAAACGTCCTCATTACAACAATTACGACAGTAGTTACGAAAATATTTCAGATCGATCAATTTATCTTAAATTTACGAAACATCTAAATAATCGTGCAATGGGAAATTGCACAAATTTGAAATTTGCATTCGTGATGCAACAAAACTGGTCAAAAAAATTATTTTCAATTCGTTTTTTAGGTACACGTTTAACTCCATTGATATGACGTAGAAAAAATGGAAATAAAATAGCAATGATCTCATACATACAGTCGAATACTTTTAGAAAACACGTTAGCCAAAACGACTCGTATCTTTTCAAACACGTAGTGTTAAATGTCTGCTCATTTTCTGCAATGTTAGAAATCAATAAAAATCATTGTGATATGAAAGATAATTGAAATTGTAAGAGTGGGCGACGTTTCGGATTCAAACGTCAATCGAATTATTCTGTTTTCGAATTGCGCGCTCATTGTTCTCGTTTTTTCGAAATAATCTGGATTAGAATGATTGCAATTAGACTCACTGTTAAATAATAACAGTCTGTGGGTGTTTTGGATATTAAGAGTGTAGAAAAAAAATCGATCGAAATCTGAAATTGACTTGGATGAAAATGAGGTGTGAGCAATATCGGTTTCATTGTTTGCTCGGGATTGAAATGGTTTCAATTAATTTTTAATGAAAATATTTTTAGATTGTAATACATTTGCTATTAAATTATCTTTGTTGAGATGTATTATCGAAATATTTTTCGTTCGGTCAGTGAAAAGAAAATTGAACCTGCTTGACCCACTGAACTTTTCGAGAAAGTTCAACGAAACATGAGTGTTATATAATGTTTACAAGCTCAATAATTAGTATATTTTCTTTGAATAATATTTCATTATTGACGAAAATATGCTCAAACACACGAATAGCCACACCTTTTATTACAAAAAATCAGTTTATTACACAAGTTTTCGCATGTTAATGTTGCATAATTTGCGTTTTGAGTAAAAATTAATTTTGATCTGGAAAAAAAATTCGAAATTATTTCGTAATTCGTTTTCCATTATAATTCAATCACTCGACGAGCGACTGCACTTGAATAAACGCGATGAAAATAGAACTGTCAAAACATTTTCGTATCGATTAGTGCTTTCTTTAATTCGATTATAAGTGAAAATGTAAGAAAAAATATGTCTAAACGTACATTTTCTATAGAGAGACATATATCGATTTTGCAAAAGCAAATAAGGTTGAACTATCCAATAGACAATTCACACGTTGCAAGTGACCATCGATTTTTTTACGATACAATAATAATTAATATGGCACTGTACACTGAGAATATGAATTTTTCAGCATCGATTTATAACATGAGGATAAATTGAAAAGTCAGAGAATTTTTTTTTGAATTAATTAAATCTTCTATGAAATAAGCAGACGTTTCCAAGCAATATAATTCTATTTATGTACTCTAATTTAATTCACGACCTCAATACCCTTGATATATATTCAGAAAATGGCGTGAATTTCGAAGAGCCTGTCACCAATTTTCACATAGCAGTGGCTCGCGTGAGAAAACTCACCAGTGACTCTAAAACTGTGGCACGAGTTCAACATCGATTCAAAACCACACAAACTCAACATAAATTTACATATGACGACTGAAAAGGCCAAGGGGTACAAGTGGCATCGCGGTTATTTCGAGAAAAGCGCGTTCAAAGTTGACCATGTATTAGGAGGAGTTCGAGTGATTTGATGATATATTGAGGCACGCGTTCCGAATTGGTTTATATCCTTTTGCCACCAAACATAGAAGCGATTCATGACGATTTCGGCGAAAATGTCACTTGCACCCCTTGGTCTTATAATAGGAAAAACACTCGCATTTCAACTAGTTTGAACGCATGATAATAAACGGCTGAAAACCCATGACCTCGACACGACAAGCTAAATATAAAACGAACCGACTTTCGAAACAATGGTCTGTGCGAATTTTCACCGAATTTCACCGACAGATAAATATAATTTGATATAATTACGATTGTAATGTGTATTTGTTTAATTGCTATATGAAAGAAGAAGAACAATGCGATATTCTAAGATAAAATCGACAGATATTTCTGGTGTGTGTCGCATTTCGACTTTTATCAAGATGATGCGTATATTTCCGCAATAATGTATGGTTTTTTACTGTAATTACGATGGAACAGATTTCGTTTTGAATTCTGAACTATTCAGAACAAATACGACGAATATATTGTGTGTTTTCTATGCGTTCGAAATGTGTTAATGACAAAAGCAAACGAATAACATTTGAATGAGCCGACATGTTTCGTTGCGAAATTATTGCTCAATTCGCTTTACGTGAAGATAATGCAAAATTAGAGATTTATTTTCGAATCGAAATCTTTATCGTTTCCTATCTGCATATATTTAATATTCGTTGAAAGAAGTGTCCTTTTAAGGATATAGAATCGATTGATTCTTGTACGAAAAAAAAATACAACGTTAACAGTAATATATGAATATGATTATCATTGCCTGTGCGTTTTCGTTCGATCATAATTCAAATCGAAACTCATTAAGTACGTGAAAAAACTGCATCATTGTATGTTGTAGATTTGTCTGAGTTTATTTATCAATATGAAGTCATTCTATCGATCAGCATTCACAAATTCGAATATGCTATAAAGAAATAGGAATATGTACTGTAAAGTTTCTCAATAAAGTTCGCAATAAATGTAGTGAACCAAAGTAGGTAACCATTTCTAGTTTTCCATACTTGACATGGTATACGTATATATGGTAGTTTCTACAAAAATGAAAGTCAATTCATTTTTTTCTCTTTTAAAGAGCATTTAGTAAATAAGATACTTTGTCACGTTATTTAATAATGTTATCCACGATTTTGTACCAATGTGAAAATTTGGCAATATTAAGATTTAGAAATCGATCGTCATAATTTCCTATAGATTCTCGACATTGAATATTCAAATAATTATAAAAAAATATATTATTTTACAACATCGAATATATAATCGATCGATTGTTATCGGTGCGTCATAGTGATGAATCTTGTGTTTGAATTGCACAATGGCATGATAAAAAGCAGTAAATTTACTGTAACGTGTAAGGTTTTACAAGTGTAGCTTTATAAATAGTTTACTACTATATGACTATGATTAGTTCACCATATGATTTCGTTCAAACTCAAAAGATTTTCATATTACAAAATATCGTTTTAAAAATATCTGATGCTTATTTTGTTAAGAATTGTATTTTGGTAGTTCATCGTAGCAAATCAATAAGAACAATAACTGGGTTATTGATGATTATAATCTTTTTATTATTGAGAATATTCTTGATATGTAATATAAAGTTAATGCCATTATCCTTTTACGACATGAAATAAGTACAAGTCTCAATTTTATTACTTCATATTGAATAATTTCAAAATATACATTGTATTCAAAATGAAATCATTGAGTATAAAATTATTAAAATGTTGATATATCATTGTCTGCTATAGAAAATTATTTCTTATCAAAGATGGAAGTGATTTTAAATCCGAAAGTATGTGATAAATACGTAAGAATAAGAAATATCAGCTTTCTTCAATAAAATTCTACCAGTATTGTATTATACAGACACAGTAAAATAATGAAACTGTTAGTTTTTCACTTAAGAAACTATCGAAACGATGCACTTGTAAGGTTTTCTATTATCAAGATTATAAAATATTTCAATAATATATCGATTTTCATATGAGTACGAATTTGTGAAATCGACACGGTTAGTGAACAGTATGGGAAATGTTCAGTTTATCTTATCATAAAACTGCACTTTTATCATTAATGTATTTGTACGTACTTATTGTCGAGTTATTGAATACAAAGTGACATAAAAATAACGGAATCTAATCAGGATTATCAATAATAATTAAATCTATTCGAGATTAAAAAAATATTTATACTATTGAAAAAAATATAAACGATCAACTCACGAAAAGCCTATGCATCAATCCGATCAATCAATACCCTCTTCTACGCTTAAGCTAAACTTCAAAGATAAAACGAATTTAAAAATAATAATTTTACTGTTCAAACTGTTTATTATAACGATTTGGGTCATAGTCGAGTACCGAGCAATAAATGGGACGAACATAAATTACCTCACACCTATTAAAATGGATGTCACGTAAGGCTATTTGTATTGGACATAGTGAAAGGGTGCGGTGCATTTTATTATAACCCAAACATGGGCAATTTAACGTCACTTTCATACGTTAGATCCTTTTAAGAGAAAATGAGATTTTTCTCAGCAATCCGCAACTGGTATGTCGATTGAAAGTGACAGTGTTTCTACGAAACGTACACATATGAAAAGGCCTAGGGGTACAAGTGACTTTGCGATGATTTCGAAAAAAGCGCGTTCAAAGTTGACCATGTATTAGGAGGAGGTCGAGTGATTTGGTGATATATTGAGGCACACGTTCCGAGTTCGTTTATATCCTTTTGCCACCAAATAAATGAGCGTGCATAGAAGCGATTGCTGTGCATAATTCAATTGCGGTGAAAATGTCACTTGGGCCCCTTGGTCTTTTCGATCGTCATATGTACGTGCAGCTTTTCAATTTCATTAAAAGTCCATCGATCTTTGTAATTTATTGGTATTTTTACTTTAATTTAGAGTAATTATAATATTTTTTTGAATTTTGTATCGTTAAATTATCGACCCGTATAAACGTGGCATTAGAAAACGAACAAACCTATTGAAATAATCTCACATACTATTTTTTCACTCATCGATATAAATAAATGTCATTTTTCTACGTCGAAACAAATTCATTAACACTGTAACCGATGCATTAAATTAAATCGAATCGAATGTATATAAAAAAAAAAAAACTAGAAAATCAACAGGGAAAGTAGATTAATGTATAATAATACGACGTGAGAACTCTGCGTCTCTTTGTGCATAAAAAATAGAAAACTAACAAACGTCTTCCGTTTCGATATAGCTATAAATGGTCAAATCATCGTTCGACGAGGCAAATATAATAATAATATAAGACCGTAATTAATCTGTGCAAATTGAAAAAAAGCGATTACACGCATTTGAATATATGGACTCAGGCAACTTTCTACGGCCGGAAAATAAAAGTGCGTCTGCACACAATGAATGGAAGAAAGAGGTTCCCATTCTTTGGTGGATCGACGAGCATGTAGTTTTTAATTGTGATGTCGTTAAATTGCGGACGAATCTGCCTTAATTGTGGAGGTATGAAACAATGGTTAAATACAAGAACGGATTGAATGGTAGTAATTGAAGCATTTAGATTATACGTCGACGAATCTGCCTGTTTTTCCGACTTTTCTATTTTGAGATGAAATCAAGATAGATTGAATCAGAGACAATTGTCGGATGATATTTTCATTGTGTTAAATCGGAATACACATGTAAAAATGTGATATTGGAAGCGATTATAAAAAAAAACATTTCGATTTATATGCGATGAATCAAAGAATGACTTCACACGTAATGTAAACACAAAAAATGGTAAAATCTATCTAACGAAATGGAAATACAGCAAACACGACTTCTCCGCATATTTGCATATCAAAAAAAAAATGAAAACCACACAAAAAAAGACAAAGCCTTATCGTCGAACGATTCGAAAAACACGCAAATAAAAATTCGTTCATATTCAAAATAAAAATCGAATCAGAATCATCAACGATCTAAAAACAAACTATACAATCACAATGTAAATAAGAATCAAGAAAAAAAACCGAGGAAAACTGCGGAAAAGCGAAGTGGGCGTCGTACTCACATTGACCGGACGCGCTCGTGGAAAACCTTCCGGAAACGACGCTTTCAGTATCCTCGAAAGCCTTCAGCCGATCGAGGATATCCTCGAGACGATACTCTGCGTTCTCAAACGCCAAACACTCGGATCTGATGCGGAGGAGACGCGTCAGAAGCGTTCGGAGTTCTCCGCGACAATGACTTGGAGCGTATCAGCGGAGGCTGGAAATCGCGACTGGCGTCCCTATATCGATCCGCGTCGTGGGAACGCTGGGAACGCGCTGTTTCGCGCTCTTTTCTGTATTTTTTCATGTTTAAATAGACATGTTGGGTTTTTTGGCAGTTTTCGATTCGTTCGAGGTCTAGAGGTGGTGAAAATTGGCGGGATTTTTCGAATTTTGGGGCCGTTCGAAGGCCGTTGCGTGCGGCGTTTGGGTCGTCTGTTTTGGCGTTTTTTAGTTGGTTCGTTTGAAGTTTGAGGTTCTCGGTGTTTCAATACAGTTTTATGATCGAATGAATGAATACGAAGTTTTTATTAAATTGTTTATGAAAATATTGAAGTTTTCGATCACTATTTAAAAACTGAAATATTTAAATTATTTTTATTTTTTATTACTGTTAAAATATTTTTTTAATGCTTTTAATAATTTTATTTAATTTTTTAAGCTATTTGATTGAAATTTTCGACATTAAAATTTCAAATGAGTATGGCCAACTAAATCGTTGTTATAATTAATTTACAAAACTACTCTTCAAGTGTCAAAATAAATTGGATCAGTTTTATTTGATTATCATAAGCTAAACGTTCTATTCGCTTAGTTTTTATATAAAAATATACAAAATTTACGTTTCATATTTACAAATTCATTATTTTTTCAACTGGTCTACGTTATAAACTTCCAGTTTGTTAGTTTTGAGTACAAAACGCATATCGTAAACAATGGCCACATTGGAAGATAGGATACTGGGAGAGAAGACCCATTACTACTGCAGCAGCAGCGAAGACGAAGACGATGATAAACCATTTTCTGGAGGTGCAAAGAAGGGAGGAAACCCAGCTCCAGAAGCTCCTCGGAAGAGTATAAACGAATGGGGTGGCTCCGCCACAAACACTGGACCAAAAGGTGTCTTACACGATTGGCAACGCTTCAAACAACTGGAGAACGAAGCTCGAGCTGATCAGGAGAAAGAAAAATTGGAACTGATGAAGAAAATGACTCTGACATGCATGAGTTCGCAAGAAGAAGAAAAATACAAGAAGCAGAAAGAACTAGATGACGAACTAGATGAACTGCTCAACGATGAAGTCCTCTTAAACTTTCAGAAACAAAGAATGCGTGAGATGATAGCTCAAGCTGGTTGTCTTCCTCGATTCGGCAAAGTTGTACATCTTAAATCGAGTGACGAGTTCTTAGATGCCATCGACAAAGAGAATAAGTCGGTTACTGTTATAATACATCTGTACGAAGATGTAGTTGAAGCGTGCCATGTAATGAATGGATGCTTGATATCCCTTTCTCAAGATTATCCATGTGTTAAATTTTGCAAAATGTCCGGATCGATGGCCGGAGTCAGTAACAAGTTTAAGGTCTACGGAGTTCCAGCTCTCCTCATTTACAAAGGTGGACAGATGATTGGAAATTTCATTCGGATTTCAGATGTGCTTGGTGATGATTTTTACGCTACTGATTTGGAAAGGTATCTGATTGAACACGGACTTCTTCCTGATAAAAGTTTCATTCCAGAAATCATACAATCCCCGCAAAATAATTCTAATGACACACGTGATGATGATAGCGATGTTAGTTTAGATTAGTAATACTTATGTATTTTGAATCTTTACCTGACATTTTATTATCTGAGATGTTTTGAAACCAGTTCTTTTGAATATATAAATGCTGGTTATAAACCGATTTTTATTAATATTTTTTCTCGTAATTAAGTGGGTATTATCAATATATTTTATTGAAAAATATTTCAAGTTTCATAAAACTATGAATGTTTTCATTATAAATAATATATGTACTGATTGCATTTAAACCAGATAGATATGTAAAATTATAAGTTGATATTTTTCATCGTAACCCATTGTGTAAGTGTCTCATGTTTTCATGTTTTGTTTTCTGTCGAACTCAATGCCGTTTATGGAGGGAAAAAAACAATATTTGTTCAGAAAGAAATCAGTTTCATTCATATGTTTCAAACTTCAGAGTTAATTCCTGCAACAATTGAAATCCATTTCTTATATTTTTATGTCTTTAAAAGTTTTTCTTGAAAAATCACCCGTCTTAAAAGTGTTAATGTATAATCGTACTTATTTCATACATATAATGAAGTAATGTAAACATCATAACGTATTTTTTTAAGTGTGTTCATTATTAAATCTTATAATTATCAGCTTTAATTGATGTAATACTATTCTGTAAATAGTATGAGTAAGTTTTAAGATCAAAAATTGTTTTAGTATAAAAATCCTTCAGAATTAAAATTTAAATTCCCAACTTAGTAATAAAACTTCAATTAATATTTTTCGCAACCTACTGTTAATTTTTATATTGCATTACTTTTTATTATTCCAATAAGTAAATTCATTATTATGGATGCATAAAATTATATTATTGATACTTAAATATTGTTAAGCGACTCAAATTTTCAATTTATTTTATTTTTTTTGGTTTTATAGTGTATATGCACTGTAAATCTATTTATTTATGTTTGTGTAAAATTATTTCTGATTCATGTTTTGAGTAGGTACATAATTTATAGGTAAATATTCATGATGAAAATTGATATTTTTACTGTTCTGAAAATAATTTTCTAATTGATTTGTCATTTGCCAGATACTCAAAATACCTACCTATAATTCAAATATGTACCTACTATTTTCATTGACTTATTGATAGGTTACAGTCCTATTTTTGGTTTTCAAAATACACCTATTATAGATCAAAAACTTATTATACATAGAAACATTACTCAAAAATATGATATAAGAATTTTGGAAGCTTTTAGATACTATACATAGAAACACTAATCGAACAAATATTAGTCTACAGGGTTAACAACTTTCTATTTCGAAAATGATCTAGGATTGTGACTTATTTTAAGAATGTGAATTTTGAGTTCTATTCGAATAGACTTATTATCCAAGATGTTCATATATTGAAACAATTAGATGTCTTATTATACATTGTGTTCTATTGAATTAAATAAAACAAGCTTTTTATATATAAAAAAGTATATTTTATTATAAAACATACTACTTACATCAACATCAAATGTTATTTTTGTTACAGGTGAAAAACACTAAATAATAAAATCACAATGTAAGAAAAATTCAGTGTCCGTCATGTATTAATATTTTTATAACATAAATTACTTCATGTAATTTTTCATTTATACAATAAAGTGGTGCACATAGGGGATGTTTTTGAAATTGAAATAAATGTGATATGTTTAGAAAAATAATTAAAACAAAAAGAGAATCTGAATTTTAATACTATTTTATCAGTTTGTAAACTTAAAGGAAAACTGTAATAACACTAATACAATTATTTTAACTCAGATCAATAATTTGAACATCGTTCGAAGATGTTGCGAGTTTAATTTTTTTAGAAGGAGGTTGATCATTAGAATCATTTTCTTCCAGTTTTTGTTTTTTGACTTCTTCGTTAGCTTCTTGTTCATCTTCTATAATTTCCATATCACTATCGTCACTTTCACGAGCAGATGCTTTGCTTGAACTCGGTTCGGGAGATTCTTTAGGAGCTGAAAATCAAATATATATATTTTTTCATACGTAAGTTACGGAACACTTACATGAAATCATTGAAAAAAAAAGATTACCTGAACCATTTCCATGGGATGTGCTCTCTTTAGGTTTTAAGCTTTCAGGGTCTGCTACTATTTCAAATTCTTTTGCTTCAGTGTTATTTTGAATAATAACGCGTAATAAATAATTCTGATGGAAATCGTCTACCTAAAATTGCATAATTATCATTGTTTAGAAATAGGTTATTATTACACTTATATACCTACTTTCAAAAAAATATTTCAATACCATTAAAACACTGCCATCACCAACACCTAAATCTTGCAAAGGTTTCTCCATATTATCATCAGTTTCTCCTTCTTCTGAAGATATCACAACGGTACCCTGACCTTCAAGCATAGCATCCGGTGATACCATATTCAATCTTCCAATGAGAACAGCTGATTTTAATTCTCCACAAGTTAATTTGCTCAAATCACAGACAAGAACTACTTGGGGTGTTGGAGAGCACACATAACAATCGGGATTCGGAGGATTAAGACCTATAAAAATTATCGAAAGATACATTAAAATAAAATTATAACAAGATGTTCAAACATAAAAGAAATTAAGCAACCTCGTTCTGGTACAAAAAGTTGACCACGATGATTAGGCTTCAGTCTCAAATAAACAGATTGACATTTTGAAAACTCATTCATCAAAATGTTGAAAGCATGCATAACTACTATTCCGGCTACTATTGCATTTGTTGTGGCAATCGCAGGTATTATATTTCCAGCCATTGCTGTGAACAGAAAATAACGACAAAGATAAAAAAACATGAGAATTTATCACTGGTGCACATTTATTATTATTTTTAACATACATTTCACATCAAAACGAGTTTTTTGGGCTATACCAAAAATATGAGCTCGTATATTCGCACAAGCAGCAACAAAATCCATTGCGCTCTTATCATCCTTATCCCAAACAAGATGATCTCCAGCGCTGAGAGAAGCTAGAGAATCTTTCAAAGCGTAGCAACTGTCAGCAAAGACCTACGATCCGATTTATAGTTATTGATAGTTTATTTTAAGTAATATTTTCTAAAGATATGAACCTAAAAAATTTCAATAAAAAACTACTTACTTTAGCGCATTCTGCAATACTCCATAAGCGTTGATCTTTCAAACCAGAATCATTTGATTTGCTGCTTCCGTCGACTAAATAAAAATAATAAGACTGAAATTTTATTCTACAAATTTTTGCAACTCAGTAAAATAAGAAATTGATTACACACCAGCATCTGGCAGATTATTAATATCTAACGGTGTAGGTGGTCTTCGATTTTTCCATAAGTTATCCATCGACAATAAATATTGGATATCATCTTTGAAGAGTTTGTTAAACAATTTTGTAGGATCGTAATCGCAAGCATGAGCCCAAGCTCGAGTACTGGTGCGTTCCACGTTCCCCTAAAATTACAAAATTAATTTATTTAAATAAATGTGAAATTACATATGCGGCAAGAAACATAGTGGAATCAATTACTTGTCCGTTCGATGGTGTGGAGCTGAGAGCACGTTGTCCAGCATCTCCTGCGGCTTCTGGATCTTCTGTGTCGGGAGATACATCTTGATCTGGATCTTCTTCACCATATAATTGGCTGAAAAAAAACAGATATGTGAAACCCATACTAAAAATGAAACGTGAAAAGAAAATAAATGCATACTTGAAAAGATGTTTAGCCCAAACTATGCAATGGATCGGTTCGGAAGGAGTATTACGAATTGTACATCCTGGGAAAGTTTTTTGAGTAGCTTTTGGTTGACATTCGTAACATTGAGTTAAGCCTTTCTTAATCAGCTCAACCTACAAAATAATACATCAAAATTGAAAGATTACATTTTGTACTTATCTAATGATTCAATAATATATGAGATGATTGATTTTTGAATATTTACCTGTCCTGCGTAGCCGGCAGTTCCACTTTCTATAAGGGGAACATTAGCGGCCAAGCACATTCTATTGACATGATTTCGAGCGGCTCTGTTGTCTAAAGCGTTCATTACGAGAGCGAATGTTTTGAAAAAATTAACACCATACTGAACGCTGAAAATAAAATTGTAAAAAATAAGATTTAAGTCAATTTAATCAATTCAAAATTAACCATTATATTAATATATAGTTAATTTGAACTAAGAACTTATCTCAGTACATAGAATGAAAAATAGATTAGGGATTAATTTATGTTAGGATGCATGTTGAGTTATGAGAGAGATTGGGCAAGGTTGGGATAGTGGTATTCGGTATAATAGATGAGAATTTACTAAAATATGTTATGGGCCCAAGATAAAACAAACTTACGAAGTAATACTGTCGTGGTAAGCTTTGATGGAAACGTCAGGGTTGAACTTGAGAGCGGTCTCCTTGGCCACTTCGGCTTTGGACTTCCCGACGTGTTCTTTGTGAAAGAGAAACTGACGATTCAAGTTGCTCACGTCTATAGTGTCCAGATCGATCTAAAATTATAACATGAAACTGAAAATTAACAGATTGATTCTTAGGTGCGTACATTCAATTGTAAATCGACGGAGATTGTTTACGGCTGTCAAAATTCTATAAAGTACTCGCAAAGTGGAACACCCGCACAACACTGGATGAGTTGGGTTAAATTTGGGCACATTTCACGTCAGATAAGATGAATATCGTGCGGATGATCAATTTCACGAGTATCGCGCATAGAAACAAAACATGAAGGTTAGGATTAGATCTTTCGACTGTGAATCATCAATCAGTATAAATAGTAACTGTTGGTTAAAACTGTGAATCTGTATTCTGAGAGATGAAGAAACTTACGATATGAATATCGGTGAATCCCGAGAGGACGAGGTTCTTGAGGATCTCGCAGCCGATTCCGCCGGCTCCGACCACCAGCACCTTGGATTCTCCGACCGCGGAGCCCAGTTGGGATTCTCCCGATTCGCTGAACTCGCTTAGCCTCTCCGAAGCCGACATTTTCGCCTCGATCTAACTTTAAACTCGAACAAATTCAAACTTTCCACTCGAGCCGGTCGACGACGAGAGTTCAATGCGGCCGCGGCGGGCGACAAGCGTCAACCAATGTTTCATACATTAATTGTAAATCAAATTTGTGTGCTAACATAGATGTTATGAATTGTATGAATAAGGGCGGCATTTCTATGTAAATATTTTTCATTTCAAATTTGTAGACTATAATAGATTTTATGTTTAATATTAATAAATATCATTTTAGCATATATTAATTTTATTCTTTGCATTTTTTATTTTGATCAAAGAAACAAAAAGTATATTTCACAAGCATACTTCATTTTATTTTAATCTGATTTTTTACTGAATTTGTCCATAAATATGTTTGTGATTTTGTTTATTTTCTTTTAATAAATACTTTTTTTAAAGTTGACAACTTTTTTTCACACAGATCTTTAAGATCAACATTTTCAAATTCTTTTGTTAAAAAGTTCTAAAGAAACGAAGAATAACGTTGAAATGTCACACTAATAGGTTTCAATTCAACTTCAATAAATTTGGAACCGTTTAAAAGTGTTATTTTAAAAAATATGATAACAGAAATGTGACATTGAGAGATAACATTTTGACGTTTCACGCCGACCCGGAACGGCGAGTCCCTTCGATACGTTTGCCATCTCTCTCTTCTCCGGTCATCGCGATGAGTAGAGGTGAGATAAAACATATCAGTTAGGATTGTGTAAATATCGAACGAAGGCTTCGTCCTTTTTCCGTCGAAACCTTCAATTTGAAAAATGTCCGATTCTGGATCCGATTCAGAAACGGATGCGGCTCATCCGCGCTTCAAAATACCCTTCAGTCGTCATTCGCCAAAATTATTCAATGGTCTTAAAAGTTTCCACAAAATTCTAAAACTTCCAAACTTTCAAATTTTACCACCATTCATAACTGATTATTTAACGATTACTTGTTGTCTTACGCATACTATTGTTCTAACGAAATCTTATAGTGCTTCGTTATCAACTTTACTTAAATCTAGATCTATCTTTTCAAATAAAAAAATATAACCTAATCCAATAGTTTGCTTATTTGCAAATTGAGTAAACCAGAAGTCGAGAGGTGTAAATGATAAATTTAAATCACTAGAATTAAATTCCTAAGTAAATTTTGTTGTAAATTCAAATTCAATGATTTAAATTTGGACTTCTAGGTTCTTCAATTTTCTGATGAAATTTTAATCTATATTTTTGACTTTGTTGCATAATTACAGGACTTCGTGTAGCATTTATACAATTGTTAGTAGGACCGGATAAAACTAAGAACATTTCTAAAGCCGTAGAATGCATACGAACAGCCAAAGAAAAGGGAGCCGAATTAGTCGCATTGCCAGAATGCTTCAATTCTCCATATGGAACAAGTAATCATTATAATAAATATCTTTGATTATATTGTGAGCTTAAAAATGTGTCTTGTTTTGTAGAGTTCTTTAACGAATATGCCGAAGAAGTTCCCAAAGGTCCTACATGTGAGGCACTTTCGAATATCGCAAGCGAACTCGGAATAGTAGTAGTTGGTGGAACTTTACCGGAGAAAAGCGATGGAAAGCTTTATAACACGTGCACTGTTTGGGGCACAGATGGTAAAATTCTTGCCACTCATAGAAAGGTAATTTTATAATAATACACATTTTTTTTTCATTTTACATATATTAATACTTTTCATAGATTCACTTATTTGACATTGATATACCTGGAAAAATCACTTTCAAAGAATCTGAAGTTCTATCGGCTGGAAACACTTTGAATACTTTTAAAGTTGGCGGAGTTAAATTCGGTCTAGGAATATGCTACGATCTGAGATTCGAAGAAATGGCTAGAGCATATGCAAATATGGGTATAATATTCAAATAGTTACTTATATCATTATTTTCATAAAAAAGGTTTGTTGATAAATCTTTATTTCCAGGTTGTAATGCGTTGTTGTATCCCGGGGCTTTCAATATGACGACAGGTCCTCTCCATTGGGAATTATTAGCTCGTTCGAGAGCTAACGATCTACAATTGTATATGGGGACAATAAGCCCAGCTAGAGATACAACTTCAGGATATGTAGCGTGGGGGCATTCCACTTTGGTGAATCCGTGGGGCAAAGTCATCGCTAAAGCTGGTCATGAAGAAGAAATTCTGCTTGCGGATATAGGTGATTGTTTAGTGTTTTTGCTATATTTACATATACTGTGTTAAAAATAATATAGTTTGTTTCCCATAAGCAACTGCTCACATGATTTTATTTTTAGATCTGTCCATAGTTGATGAGGTCAGAAGTCAAATACCAACAACAAAACAACGGAGAACTGATGTTTACGATACGATCTTGAAAAACTGTTGAAGTGAAAATGTAGAAAAAAGATTGTTAATTAATTTGCAAAATAATATATTTTCTTATATAAAAAAAATATACATACATCCAAGTTAAGTTTTTATTTAATTCAAATACTAGATACCAACTGTTTATCTCGAATTTTGAACAATAAAAGATTAAATTTGTGAATTATTTTAAATTCCAACATTGCAACATTGATGTAAATTTTTACTTTCATGTTTCATTGTTTCCGATTTCACATTTATTATTTTAATAATTGAAACATACAATTTTATACATGCCATTATCCAAATATCTCTGAAATAGTTGGATTCAGTTTTCAAATGTTGAACTTGAAACAGAACTCTTGTATATCTTATATCTTACAATTAGATTGTCATACGTTAAATCTAATACATATTTGGCGGGTGATGCAGATGTGAATTATATGACGATTCGTTACGATCTTACATTGGTATGCCAAACCACATTGAACTTTACAACTTTAAATATGTTCCTACACATATATTATCACAATAATAGTCTACAAATTATACATATGAATAAACACTTTCAAATTTGAGACCTGATGATAGAATCTATTTCCAATTGCACTGCTTCTAATTGATTATTGAATGTTAAAAGTTCAGCAGTTGACATTTCTACAAACGTTTTATTTGAAGGTTTCATTGAATTCTGAGTAGTTTTTAAATCTAACAACACAGTGGTTTCTTTCTCTTTTTTGTTTAGATGCGAAGACAAAGCCAAGTTCATTTGCCAAGATGGTTCGGCCAACTGATCTATATGTCCGAGGTTTTTAATATCGAAGTCTTCGAATATGATTTTCATTAAATCTCGCCAAAAGCCAATGAAAATATCTGCTTTCTCACTAGACATTTTCAGCTTATTCGTCAAATCAAAATGTATGTTTGATGGTTTCATAACAAATCTCGAAAGTCGTTCTAAAATATACAGCGTTACTTTTATTAGAAGAATCACTTGATTTGTTTCCAATTTGAAAACTCTTTCTAATGCTGTGGCTTCGTCAGCGGTGAACATCTCGTTTTTAGTTCTAGTTGCTGAATTTTCTTGGATATGTTGAAGAAACTTTTGAAATTTGGATTTGTCGAGTTGATTTATAATTTGTACTCCATTTTCTAATCTAAAAAGTAGATATAATTAATATGATAGTCTCAAGTTAACTATGCACATGATAAATCAACAAATAGTATACTCTGGAGACGTGTTGATCCATGGTAAATCCATAATTTGAAATATTTCGATTAAACAACAAACTGTTCTATAATTTGACTTTAATGTAAACGTCAAAAAAATTGGTCCTAAGAACTTTATTTTCGGGATTGTATTTTATTATTTCATGAATAATTTGATTTCAAAATCGTAGAAATATTTTATCTCAATGAACCTTTATTATTTTTTTTTATTTTTAAAGTGATATTCTTCTAGTGGGACTTAAATAAACATGATAAATAATGCAATAAATATGTTTTCCAGTTGGCAGCATTGATCTAAGCGCGCTAGGTTTGAGAAATTTAATAAGCATTGTTTTTACATAAAATTTATTTCACTATTTGCCATTACTTAAGTAAATAACAATACGAATAAATATTTTAATAATACTTTTGATGAATTGAACACAAATGTTCCTATGTGAGTATCTAATGTTTTCGAATCAATGTTTATTTTCTACTATGAAAATTGTTTTAGGTAAATTTTCTACTTTGGAAATTGAGTTAACAGACTCCATCATAAATGCACACAATCCTCCGATAGTCGTTAAAACTCCAAAAAACGTGAGAGGCACTCCATCTCCAAATTTCACCTGTATTAAATTAATTTTATAATACATTTTGTACATACATATGTATACGATTATTTTCATACACACGTTTTATAATTTACAACTTACCGTTGCTCCAATCAGAGGAGCAGTGAGGAAAACTATTCTTCCTACTACAGTTGAAGCATACATAATTCTCTTCTTATGAGGAATGGGAAATAATTCAGCTGTACAAGTTGTTAAAATGCATAAACACGCACTTATTCCTATTTTATTGAGCATTGATATTAACAGTAAATCTAATAAATAATGACTCCCATCCACTACAAAACCAAAATTTTCAGATAACATGAATTATTTCGAACATTTTTTATTCATAAATAGTATAATACAAACCATAACTAGGCAACAACCAAATGAAACAATTTATCAATCCTGTTAATGCTGAGAATGCTCCAATGATTTGCCATTTATAATTACCACTAAACATTATAGCTATGAAACCTATAAATACTCCTATAATTTCACATGATCCTAAAAAGTAAAAAAAAATATTTATTTTCCCAATATTTGCCATTTTCAATATGTTGGCTTTACCTGCAATAGCAGTATTCATGTAAAGATATTCACGTCCAAAACTTCTAATATTGAGAAGAGTTCCATAATAACATGTTAACATCAAACCCCAAGATATAAAAGACAAAAGAATCATTCGAATAGATTTTGGTAACGATATTAAATGCTTCCAATTATTTTTAGATTCTAAATTTTTAATTCTGTTAAAACAAAATGAGATTTAACATGATGTCAAGTGAGACAAAAATTTTGAATCCACTTCCTTACTTTTCTATAATATTATCAGATTGATCTTTTAATCGCCGAGATAAATCTTCTGTGATATATTTTTCTAAGCCATTGCAACGAGCTGCAGATTCTAAAATCGATTGCGCTTTTTCCACATTACCTCTTTCTAAATGCCAACGAGGAGAATCTGGAATAAAACTGAGAACAAAAATGGCCAAGATTAAAATTTTCATTCCAGATCTATTATTAGTTCATCGATGAATCTATGTACTTACAACCACATCACAAAGAATACGACAGCCGATGAAGTGATCGTCAGATAAATTTGCAACCAATTATTTGTAAAATAACCGATAGCTGGTAAAAGAATAACACCGACTGACCAAAAATGCTCAAAATTGGCACTCACTATCGTCTTGGGCCGATCGTTCGTGATGTCTGAAACTGTTCAAAAGTCTAATTTGTAAGATTAATATTGTCATGGTATTTCGATATATACAATAAAGTGAACATCCACATTATTACATATGGCACTTCCTGGTGTGAAAATCATCGCACAACAAGCTGCAACCAAGCATCTACATGCAACGTGAACCCAAAACCATGGCGCGAAACCAGTAGCTAATCCGAAAGGAACCATTGTTAATATACCGATCATCATGACTACTTTTGGGCTATAACTGATTCACAATAACACATTTCGTCAGTTACAGCAGTTGGGGTGTGATCATAGATCGTATAGCGTGATTAATGAGCGATTGAGAAAAATTCACATACTAAACCATCAGCTCGTTCGAAAAGATTCCTCCTAACAATACTCCGAAGAGATGGAAACTCTGGGTGATGGCGACCAGGATGTTTCTCGAGCAGACCAAATCGAACTTGAAAATAAATATTTTTCATATTAAAATCTATTAGAAATGTAATCGGATGATATCACCAAAAAATTTTAGTGACAAGGTGAGAAATTCTATTGTAATAGAAAAATGTCACGATTCACGAATGTTTGCCAAATATGTATGTGTAATTAGAATTTATATTTCATTGAATAAGATTGTTAAATAATATCATATTAGAGAGAAAATTCACTGATTACAATACTCGTTTACCTCGTTATAAATACCTTATTTAAAAAAAATGCAATAATCGTTTAACATACTACATTAACGAGAATCTGCTCTACACATGTTATATCATTTTTACAACTTTTATCTCATTATCATACCTGTGTAATTAGAGTCGTGTAGATATCCAAATTGAACTTGAACGAATCACATGGCACCACACTCTCTTTAGGCACGTCAGATTGATTGGATTCCAAAATAACTTGACAATAATCATATTGATACGATCCATCAGCTGTGATAACTTTAGGATGTGTGACTAGTGACCAATTTGAATTATTTTCATATTTGGAAACATCACATTGATAATCTTCATACCATGGAAATGGAGCGGTGAAAATTATACAAGCCATGAGCCAAGCAGCTGGGATTTTCGATAGATAAATCATTGAGACTGATTTCATTTGCCATTTTCCCCAATTTCCCATCAATTCAACACAAATATCATTAGGTGGTGGTGTGTTTGTTTCCGATGGCATTTTTTCCAAAAGTTCTTTAGAAATTGATGGTTTGATTTTGGGTAATGGCTCTTGAATTGGATCGAGCAGAGGTTTCTGCAATTTGGTTAGATTTTTTATAGTAGATATGAAATTTTGATTGATAATGTGATGACCAACAAATGAAATACATATTAGAATATTTTATTGTGAATTTAAAAAAAAAATGAATTTCGGTACTGCTTCGTATGGACACAATAAGATTACTGAGATGCAAAATTTACAATAGGAGGAAATGTTTTGCGAAATTATGTCGATAAGATACTTAAATTTAATCAGAAATCAATTTTTTGAATCAGTCCTTGAATTTAAATATGTACATATTCATAATCTTGATATGACAAAATATATCTCCCAATCAGTATACATACCTACATATATTTTCCGGAAAATCTCTGATGTTTATGCAATGTGATTAAAGATTGTGACATAATCGAGCTATTTTCTAATCCGAGTAATTACGATTAGGTACATGAATTAAATAGACGACTTATTGATTCTCCATTAGGGAGTTTTTATACTGAAAAAATTCTCTGAAATATAACGAACTTGACTTCTTAACCGTTGAAACGTTTGAATGAAACTAATGCACAACGTTTTGGTGTTTTTCCAAATTTTTCACGTAAGTAGTTCGTACAGTAGATCCTATATTTAACTGGGCTCGTTTCGAAAAACAAAATTTACGTCATTGCCAACATTTTTAATGATCATCAACACGATTGTGATTTATATTTGAATAATTTTATATTTGAATAGACTGAAAAAATACTAAGAATTTTATTGAAAAAAATCTATTGTGAGTTAATTACTATTTCTGTTCATAAATAATTGTTATTAAATATTACTTCTCATTAAATTATTTATTACAGAATGTGTGAAACATGTGATATTCAGTCGATTTAAATAATGCTACAGTGTACTGATGAATATAATTCATCTACATACAATTATATGGGTCAACAAATTGGCAATCTCAGTAAATTTTATTTCATCGTTACACTAATATACTGAATTTAATGTTTGTTCCTTAGGTTATGTTGATGAGATGTGATCTCATCTTATTGGTCTATCAATTCGTGGATCTACTGTAAATTTTGTTAACATCTTATTTCTATCAGCTTGTTTTTGATTAGAGAAAATTTATTTTGATCCTACAAGTGAAATGCTAATTGCACTAAAATACATTTTCAGAATGTGTTCGTAAACGGAAATCGATAGACATAAGAGAATGGAACGAATTATATAAGAGGAAAAAAACTAAGAAAACACAAAAAAATCAGTATTGAATAGGTATAGAAAAAAGTGCCTAATTCAAAATGCTTAACTAATATACTGCGATTTCGTCAAATATTATATTATAACGCCTATACATAAGTATGTATATTTTAGTGTACATCGAGTGATGCTTAAATAAAAACATACTTTACTTTTAAATGTATGTGGCATATATGTATCAATAAAATTAATCTACGGTTTTATGTTTCTTGATGTTTTATCTTGTTGATTCATATGAATTCTTTGCGAGAAAAGATCGTGTCGATTCGGCAACTATTTGTGAGTTTCGTTTATTTTTTCAATAATTTTATCTTATTGTAAGAGCATGTGTATTAAAAAATGTATCATCAGTAGTTTTATGTTCATTAATAAATAGTTTTGTTTATTGTTGGTTAAGTAAACGTTGGTATGATACAAACCTTTAAAAAAAGATGGTGACAATATTTGCAGTACTTAATCGCTATTGTTTTAATCCAAATGTAAGCCAAATAGGTTAATTGATCAAATACGAAAATATGTAAGTAACTACCTAAATGACCAAACATCGTTAAAGAACCTATATTATGTGACTAGAGCACAGCACACTGTGTATGTTTAAATAGTCAAATTAATTCAATGTCATAATGTGAACTTCTTTAATTAGGTAGTTAATTTTCGTACTATAATATTTGAACTGAATATGTTCATACGAAAAAAACAAATTACACTTGTTAGTATCGTGTGTAGTTAAAATATTTCAAATTTATAAAATACCTAATTATACAATATGTATGTATGTATGTATGTATGTAAGAATGTGTTATTCATCAATATCATATTTTTTAAAGTACCTATAAGTTTTTCAGGAAGGAGTTATCAATAACAAAGGTGACGATGGTAAAATTGAAAAAGAAGCATTTAGAAAATGATGGAAACCATTTTACCATTTTCACATCGGGTCTAGAAGAAAAAATTTTAGGGTACTTTCTAAACTTGGAAATTCAGCTTCCTAAAATATATCATTGCAGAAGAATATTGTTTCGAAGATTTTTGATCAGTTTTGAAAATAATATGTGCTTAAATGATTTTTAATTGACTTATTTTCGTTATTTACGGTTACACCGTGTATTTAAGTATGTGCTCGTATGATTATTTCCTTGTTTTTTAATCCAATTATCTTCACGAAAAAAAAAATTTTTTTTTACTGTTTTATAATCATTTTACAGAAAGAAAATTGGTGTGATATCTTAATATTTAAAACTTAATATAATACAATATAAATCTCAAGGTAAATATTACTAGTGGAAGACATTATGATTGACGATTCAAATTGAAAACAATTGGTCTGCGTTAATCAACAATGAGTATGTATTTTCATTCACGTACTTTACGAAATCACACAATTCATTCTCGTTGCATATTTCCACGTTGAATTATTATTTCTTTGGTAAATAAGAATGTTAATGTGAATCAAACGAATACGAATCGAAAACGTTTGTTAAATAAAAATACAAATCCTGATTCTATCCATCTCAACTTTGAATAAGTTTCAACTTAAAAAATATTTTAAATTAAACCATTCGCTATTGAATATGTATGCACATATGTAGTTTTGCAAGTGAATTCGTGATTAAAAATGAATTCAATGAAACGTACATAAGTCAAACTCTAATTTAATTACTTTCATGATTTTAATTGACGTGTATTGTTTGAACGAAAAATAAAAATAGCTTCAATAAAAATATATAATACATTCATATATTGTAACCACATAGCAAACAAACTATAAAATGAAACATTAACAATAAAAATTGATGTAGAAAATCATTGTCTCATAGTTCACAATCCGTATATGATGTGTTCATAGACAGACACATTATTCGAACAATAAACTGTTATGCGAATGATATCGATTTCTATTTACGATAAAAAATCTGATCACATTTTATCATAAGCATTTCGTACAATCGCATCGATATTTGCTAGTAAAAATATTCGAAAATTTCACCGACAACGAAGAAACAGCATAAAATTGGCACATTCTCATATGAACTTAAAACAGGTTTGAATTTTCGTTTAAATATCATCCGTTTAAAAACTGATACACAACTCTCCAACACAAAGCAAATTAGAACATTATCACTACGTAATCGTATCAAACACTTGATAAACCCATACAACATTCGAAAGACATTTTTTTCCAAATCAATAAATAGAACATTCTAATTATTAAAAATATTATTTATATCAAAATTTATTATTAAAATACCCGAGTTTCTCCATCGTGGCCATCTCGCAATTCCTCACTGGTGTCCATCTCGACTCCAACTGATCGACCTTTGATGCTTCGCTGGACTCGCAGATCTTCGATAATGAACTCCACAGAAAAAGTTCAGACTTCAATCGAGACGATTTTACACATGGCTTGTTCACAAATCGACTTTTTTATATGAAAACGAATAGAATTTGAAGAACGTATCTCGAGGGTCTGAGCTCGAACTGCAGTCTGATGCGTTTTGTTTCGGAAAAACACGATAATAAAATATGTACAATCAGTAATCTGTTCAGTGTGAAATTGTAGAAGTGATTATTTTATGCATGTTTATTGTCGTATAGTGAACATTGTTTGTTTTTTGTCGATATGATGATTTTTTAACGTTGAAGATATTGTGTTTCGTTTTGCTATTTGAGCAGTTGTTATTTGATCGTGTGTAAAGGTATTTTTCCGCAGAGTACTCAGGATGATTGGTTGATTAATTTATTAGATATGTGTATAAAAATATGAAACGTGCACATATAAAACATAGATGTAATTGAATGATTCATCAGAAAAAAAAATTTAAAGAAAAGTTAAAGAGTTGGTTTTTAAACATTTTTTTTCTCGAGAACTGCAAATATTGATCATTGTAATGTAATAAAAATGCATAACAATTATCGATATGCAGAAGAAAAACACGTTTTGCAAATATGCAAAAGAATTTCAGCTGATTTGTGTATAAGTATTTTGATAAATTTGACTTTGGACCCGTTTGCACAATAATCAAAATGATAATAAATCCAAAAAAAGAATGATTTCATCATCAAAGTGTTCTTTGATTCGAAAAATTTGCATCAATTTTAAAAAAAAAATCGAATAAAGGTGAACTGTTTATTGAAAAGTTACAAAATTTCCACGCGAAAACGCATGTTGTGAATTCTTATCACAAATAAAGAAAATTAGCACGATTTTAGGCTTTTTGAAATACGATTACAGAATAGTGTATTTCTGTCATGTTGTAGTTGAATGTTCAAATGTTCGATGAATTATTTTCGAAAATATTAACTGTTAAAAGATTGTGAATCGTTAATTAATCGATCTCTTGTGTCAGTATTAATTCGTCTACGGTTCGCGACGTACGAAAGTTCAGATTAATAGATTAACTTTCCATTATATCTTATAAAATAACATTGAAAATTAGCTATTCTTATCATATTTAATATAAAATGATGATAACGTATGTAGATGTGATTATATTCATTATAATATTTTTGTTTGTATTTATTTATTATTATGGAATGAAATCATATAATCATTTCGAAAATACGGATTTGAAATTCATAAAACCTCTATATCCGCTATTGGGTTCATTAGATAAACTCATATTTCAAAAAATTCATTTGTATAAATACTTCGAAGAGATATATTGGAAATATCCAGATGAAAAGTAAACATTTTCATTAAATTATTAACAATTTATCAGTAAATTGAATAAAAATTATACATTTTAAAGATACATAGGCCTTTTTGAAAAAACAAAACCGCTGATTCTGATAAAAGATTTAGAACTTCTAAAGCGAATCGGAATCAATGATTTCGATCATTTTCAAGATCATCCAAAGACAGTTGATGCACAAAATGATTTATTCAGCGATATGTTGTTCAATATGAAAGGTAAATCAACTTCATTCAATTCAACTTTAAAATAATCAAACAACTTTCACATTTTTATATGAAGGGGATAAATGGCGAGAAATGCGATCTGCTTTAAGTCCGGCTTTCACAAGTTCCAAAATGAAGTTCATATTTTCATTCATCAACGAATGTGCACAAGAGTATTCAGAATTTTTCATGGAAAGCATTAAAGGTAATTCAGCTGAAAATTTGTCGAATTTAGTGATATTTATTCTAATTTGATTGTAGACGAAGATGGTGTAATCGAAATTGGATTCAACGATGTAATAAATAGATACATGAACGATGTCATAGCTACAGCTGTTTTTGGATCGAAAGTCAATTCGCTGAAAGACAAAGATAATGTGTTTTATAAAATGGGAAAAATAGCCAATGACGTCGTAGGGAATCAACAAGTCAAATCGATTTTGTTTATTTTGTTTCCGAAAATTATGAATGTATGTAATTCAGTTTTGATTATCATTCGAAACATAAGATAATTCGAAAAAAAAAGAAAACGAGATGTAAATAAGAGTTTATGAGATTATTCATTTATGCTTATGCTAATGCATTTTAGAGTACGCACTGCTATTATGTTAGATAATATTGTATATCATAATCTATAATATTATAATTGATGATAAAAAAAATACAATCACATCGAATTGATAACAGATTGATGAAACACTCACAACTCATTCAAAATAATATAATTTTCAAATATTACAATCAATAGAATGTGTACCTATACTTTTTTACAGGCATTTAATATCAAATACACTCGTGATGTCACCACAAAATTCTTCACTAAGATCGTAACGGAAAACATTAAAAATAGGGAAGATACAAAAACGATTCGAAAAGACATGATACATTTATTAACTTTAGCGAAAAACGACTCATTGGTGCACGAAGATGACATGAAAGATTTCATTGAAACAAGTTTTGCGATTACGGAAGAATCTTCACTCGATAAAGGAGAAATCAAAACAAGTATTTGCTGAATTTGAATTATTAGCATAGTTTGCAAATTTCAGGATGAGGTTATTTTTTTTCAGAATGGACAGATTCAGAACTAGTCGCACAGGCTTTGTTGTTTTTCATCGGTGGATTTTCGCCTACTTCTACAGTTCTTTTATTTTACATTTACGAAATGATTCGAAATCCCGATATTCAAAAGAAGGTGCAACGGGAAATTGATGATTTTACCGCCAAATCTGAAGGAAATTTGAATTATGTCGATATTCAAAAATTGAAGTATTTAGACATGACTCTTTCGGGTGAATTTTGAGCATATGTTACGTTTATTTTTTTACACATTTCATTATAATATCTAATATTTATACATATTATTTTAAGAAACATTAAGAATGTGGCCACCTGCCGCAAATATAGACAGAGTTTGTAAAAAGGCATATACACTTCCACCTCCTAATGAAACCAGTCAAAAATCATATGAGGTGTCTATTAAATAAATTATTTTATACAATTAAATAACTAGTCGTTATACACACTCCAAAATTTGTTTATAAAAGATTATATTTACTTTTTTAGATTCAAAAGGATGAATTGGTGTGGATACCTGTCCATTCGCTATTGCATGATCCAAAATACTTTCCGAATCCAGAAAAATTCGATCCTGAAAGATTTTCTGATGAAAATAAACATACGATCAATCCGATAGCTTATATACCATTCGGAATAGGACCTCGAAATTGCATAGGTATTTTAATTAGATTTATCATGAATATGAAATTATTAAACATATTTTTCTGCTTCCAGGTTCTCGTTTCGCTTTATTGGAGATCAAATTATTCATATTTCATATTTTTTCAAAATTTGATGTAGTTGCTACCAAAAAATCAGAAATTCCAATGACATTAAAAAATGGAATGACGTTGTTAATGTCGAATAATGAATTTTGGGCAGGGTTGAAGAAAAGAATAAACAATTTGAAATGATAATTATTTTCAACAATATGTAATTTGAACATTTAAATTGATATTTAATAAAGAAACAATTTATGTTTTTATTCTCATTTCACTTCAATATTTGTATCAAAATGTAATTATGTCGAAAAAAAAATTGAAAGAATATAAAATAAATAAATATGTAAATCAAAAAACGAAAAATTTGACATTTGATCCCACACCCTCCCTCTCTCAATTTTGTAAAATATATTAAAAACTTTATATTTAATTGACAGTATCAAGTAAACCCAATTGTATTCTAAGTAGAATTTTTTTCGGATACGATTGTCTAAAAGAGAGGCAGTGGCAAAAAAATGGGGATCAAATGTCCCCACTCTCCCCTAGTACCACAGAAAAAAAAAGATTTTTTCAATAATAAAATCTTATCTAACTAAAAATATTGAGTAAAATGGCAACAGAGATTTGTAGACGATCAAATGATTTCTTTTCGATAGAAAACAAGAAACATGAAATTTTGACAGCGAACGAAAGCGTGTGTCAGCACTGCAAAGTGACGTTTGGTGCGCGCTGCAGTGGCAGCAATGTGGTGATGTGTGTTCGTCCGTTTTCCGTTTGGCATTTGTGGCGTTCGGGAAGATCGAGGCTTCCGGTCGTATGGCGTACCAAACCTTGCGCCAGGAGTACCTCCAGGTTCCGGCCGTCACCAGAGCCTACACCACAGCCTGCGTGCTCACCACCCTCGCCGTGGTAATCATGCTTCAACCCCTTACTTTTGCTCTTACTCTTCTGCTTCCATCATCAGCTCTGGTTCACAGTCTAATTCTGGGCTCTGAGCTCTGTCATACTAGAGTGAATATTCATCTCCGGTTTAATGCTTTTCGGGTCGGTCTAATTATGAAATGTAACGGTTTGCCTGGTCCCAATCTTGTAATCGTTTGCTAAAAATATTTATTAAAGTGTTAGCGTTTTTTATCATTTTAGAGTTCGATAATTCTTAGAACTTAATCTCTTAAAATAAAATGGTCAAGCGTAGTCTCACCTAGAGTGAATTTTTCCCATGAATTTGAAGTCCCGGATTTTTCAGGACAAGGTCGATGTCTAGCAATCTATCTCATATGAATTACTATGTGTTCTGGATTGTTCTACAAAATACTACGGTCAAAATACTAGTTTCACTCGGGGTGAATGTTCATTCCTATTTGAATATTTCCAGAACGATAACAATGATCAGTAGCAATGATTAGCTTATCATTGTCTCTGTAATGGTGAATATTTGTCCCATATTTTCTTATTGTAAGTTGAGACATTTCCAATAATTTATATATTATACTTCACTCAAATAAACATAAAACTTGATCACATACAAATGTTTATTATTTCAGTTTTTCTGTTAATCGAAAAACTTTGATTTTACTTTGTCCATAAAAATCCATATTTGTGCTGTTGAATTTTTTTTCTAATCGCTTCAATTTATACAGAAAATATATTTTGTTACTTTGATTTGTTTTTTCCTTACAATTCAATATAAATTTGCATATAAAATTAAAAAAAAATGATGATATATTGTTTCTATGTCAAGAATGTTAAAAACTATATGATAACTTGATAAAAAGAGAAGCATTTAAAAATCTAACCTGACCCAGTTTTTGACCTAAAATTGAAGGTATTTACATATAACAAAAATTTTCATTGTGTTTATTTCTTACTTTTATATGTATGTATTTAAAAATAATATGCTCGTTTTTTGGATTTTGATGCTAAAATTTGACTTTTTTGGTTTTCAGCAATTGGATTTGGTCACACCGTTTCAACTATATTTCAATCCAATTTTAATACTCGAACACTATCAATTATGGAGGTTCATCACAACATTCCTATTTTTGGGTCACATGGGCTTAAATTTTTTTTTAAATATAATTTTCACTTATCGATATTGTCGAATGTTAGAAGAAGGCTCATTCAGAGGTCGAACTGCTGATTTTGTAATGATGTTTTTGTTTGGTGGTGTTTGGACTATTGTATCCTTTACTTACAAGATAGTCAATGAATCATATTTTTCCATTGCACACATAAAATCCTTAACTAATAATTCCAGCTGTTTGCCTTCTTTGTTAATATTTTATTTTTAGGACAAGCTTTCACTGTGATGCTTGTGTATGTTTGGTCTCGTAGGAATCCCTTTGTACGAATGAATATATTTGGATTTAATTTCCAGGTACGAATTTCTAAACTAATTACATACTTAATTTTAATTTTCAAAGAGAACTAATTTTCATATATTTTTTCCTTCAGGTACCTTATTTACCATGGGTTTTACTGGGATTCACTGTATTATTTGGTAATTCCATTAAGGTGGATATAGTCGGTATCACAGTTGGTCATATGTACTTTTTCATTGAAGATGTTTTACCTCATCAGCCTGGTGGTTTTCGTATATTAAAAACTCCCCAGTTTTTGTGAGTTAATAATTATGTTGACATATCTAAAATTAAGCTTTTTTACATGTGATAAATAATCCATTATTGTGTGAATTCAGGAAAACTTTGTTCGACCCCGAAGAAGATCCCGATTATGTTCCTTTACCAGAAGATCGACCTGATGCTCCTGATAGATAATTCTGAAATTGATGTCTATGAATCTATTTATTTTTATCTAAATTTTTAGTTATAATGTAGCGCATGTGTAACAAGTATTTTGTCAAATACGAAAATAAACTCATTTATGTATTCATTTTAATAAAATCATACTCAATTTGGCAACTGTTACAATGTTAAATATTGCACAAAATTGCAGACATATGAAGTCACAATTTTTCATACCAGATTTTTTTTCTTTCGGAAAGGATTCAATACATATTTATAATATAAATTACCATATTTATTTTTCTTACTTTGAAATACCAAAAATTTCAATGAAATTGTATCAATTTTTTAAGATGTTGTAATTTTTATAATAAATTTATAAAAATGTTGTCGAAATTTTCTATTGAAATATTTTAAGCACAATCTAAAAATGAAAGAATTTTTTTTTTCAGAACCTTTATTTTTGTAACAACTGAAAAACCTAAATATTAGGTACATTCAGAATACATGTAATGGTTGCTTTAATTATCCAGTTATTGAGTAAATTTAGAATCACCAAACAAAATATGTGTCGTCTAATATCAAAACTCACCAGATCCAGAAAGGTCAATTCTATAATAAATACAAATCTAGTGAGGAATGATCCTCAGTTTATAAAGGATCTGGCAGGGTATTATATTGAATACAGTTTATGATCTCAATTTATTATTATAAAGATGTAGCAGAGATTGACACGAATTTATTAACGGGGAACATAAATTTCATTATAAATGAACTGTTAAGCATAGCATATTTTTTGATAAAATCGGATATGGCAGCTTTTGATACTGGATGACACATATACACATTTGTATCATACTAAATATTATTATGGTATAACATGGTAATTTATAAAAACAACTATTTTAAAGATAATGAAACTAAATGCGAAAAAAAATGGTCGGTCTTTTCGCCTCTGGTTTGAAAACAAAACGATTCTAAACTACATGTGGTTCTCTAACTACTGTCAAAATCTGAAGGAAAGAGGTGCATGTATGAATTGTTGTATGTAATGTAGTATTTCTCTCTGTTCGCGGCTGTTTTGACAGCTCATAGTTGGAGGGACCGCAAGTAATTTAAAATTGTTTTATTTTCAAACCAGAGGTGAAAAGACAGTTAAGCCAGGCTAGATTTACATCACGTGATGCAAACAGAATTTTGATGTTTTTTTATATTAAAGTATCGTGTACATGAGAATTTGATAATTAGAACAAATACATAGATAACAATCTTATTTCTTGATACACATCAAAAGCAATTCTTTATTATGTTGAAATATTAAAACTATAGCGTTAAATCTTAAAGGTTTCAAACATATGCAATATGCGGCTAGTATGTATATAAAATTAATTACAGTATAAAACAACCTCATTTTAATTGTAAGCGAGAAAGTGCATGTATGGTGATCTTATTTCCACATTATTTATATTTTCTTAAAATTATAAATCTAATTTCACCAATAGGATTGCGTTTCTATAATTAATCATCACATTTGAATACAATGTGACAGTTTGTAAATAATAATAAAGAAACCTTAAATATTAACTTAGAATTAAACTGCCATCAATTGACAAAAGAAATATTTATATACTTATATGAAGAAGAGATTGCGAAATGATAAGACTTTTGCAAATTTATAGCACCACTTTGCTAGAACAAGTAGCTTGAGTGCATCCTAAAGAATAATTACAGATTTAATAAACAAATTTTAACATGTGATTAATTTAAAGATGTGAAAATGTATAAAAAAAGGCCACCAATTACATCCAGATTAACAATTAATGTTCTTTTGTTACACATTTCTTCAAAATATAAAAGCGATTAGATTTATTTATCAGTTCTTTTTCCAATATAATGATATAATTTTCGAAATGAAATAATAATGCAAATAAAAATGAGATTAAACTATTGACTCAAAATTATCTCAAAAAATCCAAACTAATCTACCTTTTAATCAAAATAATCTACTATAAAAAATAAAACATTTTCTACGTAAAATAACTACCTAAGTGAATGACGATTAATAAGTATCACAAAAATGAAAATTTCACAGCCTTGCACAAGCTTTCAATATTCAAAGCAACGAGACGATATTTGACATTGACAATTAAAATTTGAAAGCTGCATTTGTGAAGAGTCTGTGAACTTAAATATTAATATTACTATTAAAACTTAGTAAACGATACCAATAAAAAACTTAATTTAGACACATATCTAAGTTATCTTTTAAACACAGCAATCACCAGAATAAAAAAAGTTGCAATCGTCAATCAGAATAAATCAGTGTTCATTACTCCTATAAAATAATGACTTCCTTTCACAATGCTACCGTTGCTAGAAGTACTGTTATATCATCTGGTTTTCCACCTGAAAACAAAATGAGAAGAAAGATGTAGTGAAAATTTGAAAAATCATGAGAATTTTGATATTGGCAATTACCAATTGCATATATGCCATTGTTTCTAGCATTCTCGGCAAATGGTGACATGAATTCGCCATCAAATGATAAACTTCTAGCCATCCACGCAATAGAATCAGCTATCGCCTGTAATGAAGACGCATCGGCAAGACCTTCGGCTTTTTTCAATTCCGATACTAATTCAGATTCTGGAACATTGTCGAAAACACCATCAGTCGCCACCAAAATCACATCACCATCTTCCACGACAAATTCTGCGGTATCGGCGGCTTCAGGCCTGAAAATGTCACATCATAAATACCAAGTTTAATAAATTTGTAATATAAAATACATTTTTCTAGAACTACCTGTCGCTGTGGACATTAGCTCCATGACCCGGAGGCGGAAGACTCAGCTGGAATGGTGTGTTAAAATAATGCTGTTGCTCTTGTGACCTATGAATAATCCGTCCCTTCCGCAAAACCATATATCCAGAATCGCCGATATTAGCTGTATACATTACGCTGTTTTCTTTGTTTAATATCATTACACACGCAGTACTACTACCTGTAAATTAAAATTAAAATATTAGTCAAACAAATATATTGAATTTACATTAATTAAGACATTGTGCATATATCCAATCGAATGTAATAAATCAGTCTGTACAGCCAAATCGACGGTTACATAGTTGTACTATTGTCCCGAGTTCGAAACTTGAAAGTTTCATTGATCTATACGATTAGTTTGAACAAATGGATCAGAACGAATGTGGAATGAGTCCAACGAAAATAGACGATCAGAAGAATTCACACATTGTACGAAACGAATAAAATCGTCAAAACTATATGAGACAACACATCGTCAGAATGCTTTTAAGCTGAAGATTTATTTTCGCATGTGCTGTAAAAGCATATAACATACATGCGAAAACGTTAAGGATTTTCAAAAGATGTGCAAATAGACGAATGTGAGAAGACATGAGAGAGAAGCTTCCGACTGCCAAATCACGAGGCTGCCTTCACGTGAGATTTGGGCTTGTGTATATGCACTAATATACACCAGATTATTTTAGCTTTCCACATTTAGAAGTCATGGCGATCACGAGACTTGTTAGTTACTCAACAATCTGCAGCTATTGTAATCTCAACATTCAGCGTGCAAACATGCACAACGAATTTGATATTTTCAAGCACATAATTTAGAATTTCTGAATGGTTCGTAAAATTTCGATGTAGTATTTGTAAACTTGAGATAATCCCGTGTTCAAATAAGAAGCTGCATCTGAGGAAATACGTATGTATGTGCTCAAGTACGAAACCGAATTATGATCGTATGTATAATAAGTTTAGCACACAAACGAGTTTTCGACGAGTTAGTAAAAAGGCAATGAAAATAAAAAACTAAACACATTCACAAACAGGTAGACGATTTAATAAGTACAGACTCGCAGTAGACTTTGAACTCTTTCGTGAATTCGATTAACGAAAGTATATTTCGAAATCTTTCCATAATTAATTCGAAGATCAAATTTTTTTTTCGAAAATAATTATAAAATGTGTTTTTTATAGAAAAAAATAGAAAACAAATCTCCCAAGCGTGACTTTAAAATGTCAACATATCCAAGATACTCCAAAATATGTAGTCTAAAATGGACGTTTCATTTTCGAGATCATAAATTTTAAACACGCTTGTCAAATTTTCAGACACAAAGAGCACATTCTTTGAACAGATGTATCTAGTCTCAGAATTTGAATAAATCTAAACAGAAAAACTTGGAAGAAAAAAAAACCAAAGTCGTCTATCATAAAAATATGATAGATCTGATAATTAACGTGCGACATTAACACATGTTTTCGAAAATCTTACAAAACACATATGATTACAATCTGAAAAATAAATTAGGAAATATATAGATACTGATTAGAAACAAAAAGGGCAATTCGAATCGAGATTTTTTTTACTGTGGAGAAAATTTCTGGTTACGCACGAAAAACTTGGCAACTCTCTAAAACATTCATAACGGCGAATAAAATGCGTTTTAAAATAGAAGAAAAACGTCCCGTTAAACGAGCGACGACGATATTTTCGTTTGCGATAAGAAAGTGGGTGAGGGATTTTCTTCAAAATGTCGATTCATTCTCCGAAAATAATGGAACATAAAAAAGCACAGAACTCATTCATCGACACGTGATGTTATTTGCATTGGACTCATTCAAATAATTTTAAACGTGAGATTCATTGAATTGTTACTTTTTTTCAATTCGTGTGACACAACATTGGAGTGTGTTCCTAGCTCATTGACGATTCGACGACGTCATCGGTACAAAGTCTGAGCGTAAACAATTTATTAGGCGAGATTCATCTTTATTGTTGATCATTGAAATGATGTCGAATGTAGGTCTGAATTTTTAACGATCTGTATCTGAAATATCAACGTTGTTTTTCGAAAATAAAAATCACGAAATGTTTACAAATGAGAAGTTTTCTAAGTAAATATTTTGGAATTATGATAAAATTTTATATAAAATCATTCAAGCGTTTAATGAATGGAAAGAAAATAAGTTGTGTGGAAATTTTTTAATACAAACGAGTTTATCGAAATCGATTTGGAATGCATAAACCAAGAATAATAAACGAACATGGACTCTGCTCAAGTACATATTTGCCAAGTGCACACTGATTCGAATTGCTCAAAAAAATCATTAACTAAACAGACATCACATTCAAAATAAACAATTAAAATCAAACCCAGATATTACGATCAGTTGAAAAAAAATGCTTGGAGACTTCACAGAATCGAAAGACCGTACAAAGTTAAGACCATCAATAAGTAATTTAAAATAAGCGACGGAATTCCTCGAGTGGAGTAATTAAGACGACCTCTTATCTAATCTGTAAAGTCACGCGGGATTCATAATAAACACTATCACACTTTACATGCATTATTTATAACTTCAGATCTATGTACACATCTAGTGTACGAATTTCCCGAATTAAATATAATAGATCAAATGATTCAAGTTATAATTGGAGCACTAAAACTACATTCTTGTATCTGAGTGCACTAAAACTAGATAACGAAACTAGTTTCGGTACCGATTATTATCGGTTATCTTCAAGACTTGTTTCATCGTTTCGACTTAAAACACGAGAAATGCTCTCTTTGAATGAGATGTTATTTTTTCAGCACTCCATTCGGTGACAGTCGTTTTTTCATGAGAATTTATTACTGACCGAATTTATAAGCATTACATGCGAATTCTTGCTAAATACACAAGCAAATGGGGCAACATTGAAAGTGCATTGAATACGAAAAGTGCAGATTATAAAGATTTTAGTTGAGTAATTCCGAAAACAATAGAGTTGCAAAAATCTCTCGTTGCAACGATACGCGAGAAATCTTGATGTATTTGTTTATGTTTTTTAAGATATCTAATTAAAAATGAATAAATATACTATAAAACGTTTCAGATTTAGTATTCTACAACGTAGAAATTATATAGACACTGAAATAGTATAGTAATCAATCTTCTATTAATGACTATTTGTAAACACAGGCCAATGTCAACAAATCGTTTGAGCAGATCAAAAAAAAAAATAACGAATCGATTGAAATATGTACTACAATTAAAAAATCTTCAAAACATATTTCAACTGTACAATTCACATCAAAAGAAAAACTACATAATACATACAAACATAGCCAAAAATATACATTCGCCCAATCAAAAAACCATTACACCGACGATACATCAAAGAAAATCGACTACAGGACGCAAATTGTGCGATTTTACTTCACAAAAAGAACAAAATAACACGATATTCACTCATACCATTTACGATACAATAATGATCGCATACGTTTATAACATACAAGGCAGTATCAATGATATCACCGAGGAGTGGGCGTGATTAGATAGTTACGAAATAGCATCCTGGAAGAAGCAATTCCATCATTTAACCAGACTTCCTTCTAATGCAAGCGATATGTATCGAATATGGCAAAGATCGATCGATCTTTCCATCCCAAATGATACGATGAACGGTCGTCTATGGTGAAGATCGATAGATCTTTCCATCCGATCGATACGATGAATAGTCGTCTATTTGTGGATACGTCTGAATGTGAATAGAATTGAATCGAACTGCATAATTCAAAGATCTAAATCTGAATACGAGGCAGAGAATTTGTGAACTTTGTTCGGCGTGGATCAAAGTTGAACGAAAATTATGAAAAACATTGTATTGTGTTGTTTTTCCGACCGATTTTTAATCTGAAATAGCGCGTTTCATAAACGTATATTGAAGTCGAGAACGATAATAAAGATAAACAGCGTATATTGTTTGTATCGTTAAAATTGAAAGGTTCAATTAGATCGAACGTCATGAGCGTCGCTTGAAGATTTCGCTGACACGTCAAATAAACTTATATCAACGATATATCAAAAATATATGAGATATATTTGAATAGTAAATCAGACTTAATGATAAAATAAACAGAAAATTATTTAAAATATAAACAAAGACTTAAATTTTAATTCGTGTATTGTTTTTCTGAATGCTTTAATGAGCAAATATGTAATAGTGAATTTAATGTTGACAAGATGAGCAAACAAATGAATCAAAAATAATCATCATGAGACTTCATCAACGACGACTAACTTTATCTTTCACAAAGTTACGAAATTCGACGAAAACAAATATGAACTGTGATGTGTTGTAACGAGCAAATGTTTAAGATATTTCTGTAAAAAGGAAAGAATAGCATCGAATATAGAATAGAATTGAAAAGTGAATGCATTTATATGCAGTAAGTACGTACAGTAAATGGTGAATCGATTGTCTGGAAGACTTAGTACGTGTGTGCAATTGTTGGAAAAATTTACCGTCTGAGAATCGGATTTCCCAAGCTTTCAGTATGATTGTGTGAGAGCAATTTCATGAAGATTTCTTCGAAAAATAAACAAACTGAACGTTATTCGCTTGTTCAGACAATTGCACTGTCAGTCATAATAGAATATGCGATGTTTTACGGATGAAAATTGATTTTTTTCCCATGGAAATTATATTCAATCGAAATGGTCGTTGAATTTTATTTGTATATTTTTGAATATTTTTTTCAATATTTTTCTCTCTAGACAAACACTAATCTCTCTGTAAACAAAAAACATAAAAAACCAAAATAATTACTCACGGGTCCATAGAACAAATCGACATGTTGATTGAAACGACTATAATTCATTTTCCAAATGAGATTTGAGAATCGAGCATAACGAGAACACAGAGTCCGACATGACATGCACAAACTGATCTATCGACTCACGACCTTTCACGAGTTTTTCGAGGAGCTGATGCGTTCGCAGACAGAAAAAAACTCACCTAAAATAGGCTTCTTATGTTCTAACAGTTCGTAGTAGGACCTCGCTATGAGACCTGCTGGCTTCGAGGGGGTGAAGTGGCCAAGTTCGACCAGCCGCTGGCAGGTCCTCATCAGGTATGATGAGAACTCTCCAGGATCGATGCCGTAAGCTCTCCAGCCTCCGACTCCATCTGCTACTCCTGTAAAGTGAATAAATATATAAAATTAATCAACAGTTCTAGTAAAATTGTGATTTTTAAGCATTTTTGAACCACTTTGTTTAAGATTTGTATAAGAATCGTATATATTGTTGAATCTACTTGGACTGAACCAATTTAACTCGAAAATGTGACGGCTTTAGATCCTCGGTTTTCGAAGCTTTTGTGTTCAATGAAATGTAATATGTTTGAGGTACGTTTTATGGTTTGATATGAATTCATGTATTATTTATATCACTTGCGTCGAATTGAATTTCATGCTGTCATGAAAATTTATGTTTGACTTGAGGAAAATTTATAGAAATTATATTGGAAAAAAATATTAATAGGATTTTTATATTATAATCGATTGTATTGATAGATATAAATTGTATTGTATTTGGAATTAGGGTAACAAAAAAAAGCAGCCAAGTGTAATAAATGACAAACACGGTTGGGATGAAAAGAGGGGACTTTGATGCACTCCATTTATTGATCTGCTGATTTCATATAAATAAGCATCAGACGACAAATACATATTTACTATTTTTTCGGATTTTGTATTCTCAATCTCGTTATATTTATAATGGTTTTATACATCAATGGCCGGTCTTTTCACTGTTTTAAATAAGTTACAGTCGGTCCTTCCACTATGAACTGTTAAAAATCCGTGAGATTCGGGTTGAAAAAAGTGAAAATTTCGGTCCTACATTAAACAAGTACTGTCATATGACCGGCATTGTATGTGATGTAATTTATTTTTAGTTAACAATAATATTTTCAGCTTGATTTGATAATATATTATTGCGTGACAATTGAACGACACGTACAATTTCTCAAGATTTCTCTTCAAGAAAACAAAATAAAGCTCATTGCAAGTGAAACAATTTGAATGCGAATGCAAAAACGTGCAATTGCATTATAATTATCTGAATTAGTCAACCGAAGCCGTTTTGGCGAACTGTCAAAACACAAGAATAAACCTTAACATTTTTCAACGTGAATACATTTTTAATTTTTCTAAAAATATATATGTTTTTTTAACGTTCCAATATAAATTATGATGCCGTATCGTTAAAATGGAATAATGATAGATAATTCGTCGGAAGGAGTTCAGACATGTTGTGTGAAGTTTTCTAAGTCAAGATTACATTAAAGTAGCTCCAACGAGTCACTTTAAATAACAAAACTATGAAAATTTGAAGAACCGTCCCGTTAAATAAAGTGCATCACGGTCACCGTACGCTCGAGACGCATCGAAGTAATCAGAAATTCAGATACGTAAATCGTTTTAACGAGTAATTAGTGCAAATTACGAAACGTCATCAAATGTACGCATCGATTCAAAAGTCGAAAAAATCGAGATCTTTCTCGTTTGACGACGACGATGAAGATAGTACGTAGACGAAAAATTGGGTTATATTGTTTTATTCTGAACTACGCGTCGTATCGGAATCTATTTCGAATCGTAACGGGATCGAGAAAGAGACTACGAAGTACACGAAATGAAATGGAACCGGGCGAAATTTTACGACGTATTTGGAGCGACATTGAGGTTGTCCGATTGAGGTTATGCGAGGTTCGCTCGAGCGTCGGACCTCGACACGTGTGTCTAAGGCGAAGGGAGGGTTTCTCACCGATGACGTCTGTGGCAGAACAGGAACACGTGAACCACGCATCGTCTCCGAACTGTCCTGGGACGCGTCTCGCCCTCAACGAGTCCTTGGGGAATCCGCACGTCACTGCTATCAGGCGAGGATGAGGACGAGCGGTCTTCAGGCGGACGAGGCCCCACGCGCCGTTCACCCCCGCGACGGCCAGACGACTCCACCACTGCGTCTGCATCTCACCGAAACATGGCACGAAACGAACCGACAGAAACTCGCACCACCGAAGGCTTCGAAGCGCCCGAGAACACTGACGTTCCGAAGCCGCAAAGCTTGTTATTCACTTTTCATTCATACACGCGATTATGACCCTTGTTACGTTAACGGTAACGAGTATTTTGGTCTTTGTTGAATGTAAACGAGCAGCCGCGAAACGGCGACCGAGCGCGGAAGCGCCCCCGCCTCCCGCGCCCCGCGATGCTCGCTTACGTAATTTCGTTTTGTTGAGCTAGCGACGTATTTTATTAAGCCGGCACAATTCGCGCCAGTATAGTTGTTCGACGAACGCGAGGGGATACGGTTTCGGTGCGATCGTAGCGCTTCTTCGTAGTCGAGCTTTCGGGCGAACGGCCCCTCCGCGAAAACATGTGACCGAAAATTCCGTCGCCGAAAGTTCTCTCTGCACTTTGTAATTTCTAATTTTATAAAATTAGATTTCACTTCGTAAAAGTATCCAACAATACGAAACGAGTCTCGTTTATCAACAATGAAAGTCAGTTAAAATTAAATAATACCTATATTTCTACACTCGATTATGACCTATGAATATTCAATTACAAAAATGAGAATAATAATACATCGAGATACTCGATTCACAACTATTGAAAATATTTCGATTGTTATATTATTCGACCCAATCGTCGCCAATGTTGCGAGGAGAAGCCTCCAATATGTCGTTCGATTCACTGAAAAATATAAATTTGATCGTTATCAAAATAACTCGTACAAAAATAAGGTTTCAATTTATTTTCACGAGTACCTATCTAAAGACGGATCGTTGCTGAACATTTCCGTCGGAACCGTCGGCGGAGCCCTTTCAGGAACCAGCTCTAGAAAACTCTGTCTCGATTGTAAATGACGTTCGACTTCTTCGGGAGTCATGTGACCGTCCGAAGTCAAGTTCAACGATTTGGATACGGGCGGTCGACTCTAAAACATATATTTTTTTATTTAAAATATAATATAACCTATTAAAAAAATTAGAAACAATCATACAGGAGGAATTGAATTCGGTACGACTTTCTTTTGAGGCGGAGGCCTTTTTCTTTTCGAGTTGCTCTGCGATTTTTGAACTGTGACCGTACTCGACGGTACGCTACGGTTGCTCAAAATTGGATCTATTCTTTTTCTGAAATATTTTACACAATGTAACAAAATATACAAATAAAAAAAATAATAATGATTCAATTCTAAATTCTTACTTTTTCGATGCATCAAATTTCGTCGGAATTGCATCGTCTGAAGATTCACTATCGTCTGTTTCAGACGACGTATTGTCCGGTTTTTCATATTGTAGTAACCTATCTAATAAAAAGCTTCGATCTCTACAGGCTTTCAATAAACGCTTTTGTGAAGTACGTAATGCATCTTGGAAACATTCGTTCTCCTAAAAAAATCAAATTATACATTAGTTGGTATAGTTTAATTTGAAATTTTTGTGAAGTGACTATTCGTTCCCGATTTTCCCAAGACAGGAATGTTTACCGACAAAGCTCAAATCGAAACACACAAAAACATTACTACCCCGGTAAATCTAGTACGAATGTTCACCTCGTTTATAAGTAGAGTTGAAATTTTCATACATAGATTAAAAATTTTAACTTTTTCTTGAGGGTATTATATTGTGTTTTATAATTGACTCGTTCGCGTTCACTTTGGCTGCTATCGCTGGAATATTCTTCGTTGGACCGCGAGGCGTTCGTCTGTGCCCCTCGAGCCGCGGCCTCTCCTTTAGCTTGCATGTTCGCTATAGAACGACAATACCACCCGTCCAACATGATGCCGAAGGATTTGACGAAGATATCGAACAATCGCCAGTTATTTTATAACAAATATATTTATTTTGATCGAGATTGGCGTTTTGTAAACGAATTAGATTTACGACGAACGTGCTGTCGCTAAAAATAATGCCGTTTCGAAAACATTTCGTTTGACAGAAACGTCAAACTAGCACGTTTGTATTGTAAGCATCATATTTGACGACCATATAAATAAATTTGTAATATTGATAATTGATTTGATGGGTAGAAAATAGATTAATTTGATAGTTCGGGAAGCTATTTGAGTTTATTGCAATAAAAGGAAATGGAATAATGTTACCTAATCTAATTTTAAATTTTACCTAATCTTATTTAAATTAATAATTAACATATCTTAGCCAAATGAATTCTTTGAAAGATGAAAAACTAACCCAATTATTCAGTATTTTATGTTTGAATAATAACAAATGGCATATTATGAAAAGAATCGCTGTAAAAACGATGTTTTTTCAAAAATAATTGATAAAACAGTTAAACGTCTAGAAAATGACAGTTTAAAGATGATTCATGTGTATATTAATGAAAAAATAGACTCTTTGTGATGAAAATATAATTTAATTCGAATGAAATAACGTTTAGAAACGAAATCTGTTTCGAGATGCGGTCGAAGAGGACGAGAAGCGTCGCGTTTAGGCCGCGGTGTGTACATTAAAAAGCGAAATCGCTCAGTTTGCCGGCTGCGGCTGCGGGTGGAACGTGTCGTTGTGCCTCCGAGGGCTCAGCCCGACATGACGCTGGGGGCGCAGCCTCCGGACGCGAAAGCGCACGACGCCCACCACTCCGGTAAAGTGATCTCCGCCGAAGCCTTCGACCCGCCCTTCCCCTCGGTTACGTAACCGGGACCACCTCCTCTAATACGCACACTCTATTCTCTTCTACACACTATAATATATCGCACGTCTCGTGCACGCCTCGACTTTCGTCTTCCGCATCGCGACTCTTCGAATCCTTCGAAAAAAAACTGCGCAGACTCCCGCACGCACCTCGGAACTCGGCTCGCTTTCCGTTCGAACTGTGACCTTTGCTTTTCAGCGACCGCTGAAAAAAATTCAAATTTTGCACTTCCGGTCACGTTAAGTTCAAAACGAACGCTTTCTTTATTTTATAAAAAAAAAGTTTCGAATTATATTAACTATGTTCATTTCGAAAATATTAAAGCACATTTCTATCTTATTTTACGAGCGCTTATAAAAAAAAGCCTTCGGCCGAACGTGACTCAAACTGAAAAAAAAAATTATTCGATATCGGTAATGTTTTACAATTAATCACGTGACATTAAGTAGCAATCTCTAACCATGCTTTTGTGCCATTCGATAACATGTGTATGTAGAACTTAAGTTCGTTATACAATGCTGAATTTTTATTTTACACATTATTCAGTTGAATCGTACAATATGCGTCGCTGAAAGAATGCTGAAATATCGTCGAAGGCCACGAAAGTGAAGTTTATTTCGGGTGTAGCGTTTTATGTAATGAGTTCAGTTCGATGCCGCGCCGCCTTGTGATTTCGCTCGGTTGCATCATTGCGAAAGCTGAAAGAGATCCGCTTCGAATGTCTGAAAATCAAATGCGAAATTTCGTCTTTCGATCGAGAAGTTTCGCTTAGCACGTTTGAAAAGTCGACATCGTTGGCGGTTCGGCGTGCGGCGGAGTGGGACTTCCGGTTGTCAGTCGACCGCATGCCGTCGAAGACAGGTTGTCCAACCTGAGCGTATGCAAAAACGTGACCGATTTCGATCGTTTGTTCCTATGTTGTTTCCTTGTTTTTTTTTCATGTTTTATTAGCATTTATATGTATGTTTAATTTTTTTTTATTGAATTTCTTTCAACGCTTGTACAATGATTAGTTTGTTGAAGTTTAAATGTCTCATTGCTCGTCTATTTTTATTAAATTGATCTATAAATAATTTTCAGAATAATGGTTAGAAATTTATCCATGTATGTGTAGATTATTTTTCACAATGCTTTTTTTTCTGATTCTTATCGTAGAAATTTCGTGTTATTTCTTAACGTAAAAGCTGTAGTTTAATTATTGATATTGTGAAATTACAATGACTTATTATTTTATTGAAGTTTTCTTTTATATTAATAGTTTTCGATTTGTTATGAAATTTTTCGATTTTCCAATTACATCATGTGTATCGAGGATCGCGATGCATATGAAAATGTTTCAAACATTTCTGATTATTTTTTTAAACTTATTAAACCACGTTCAATAAACATACCAAAGACAACCTATTTATAGCAATTAAAATTTATTTTTAATCAATAAGGCAAAATTTTGAAAGAGGCAATGCCTCTTTCCGCCCACCCTTAATCTCGTCTCTGTTTTCGACCGAATTTCATTCATCTCGTCTAAATCGATTCGACGATTGATTTACAAGTGCGTGTTGCATTATGTTTGCGTCGATTACTCAAATAGATTAACATTTGAAATCGGTTTGGCCACGTGCCTGCGAAATGCGAAAAGTGACGAAACAAAACCTAAACCTAGACCTTATCACGCATCGATCTATCACCATGCGATGTATCTTCGAAGTTTTCATCTCGAACGAGGATTTGTAATAACGGATAGTTTCACTAAACAGATTCAAAATATATTAAAATCATTAGAATCATAATCAACAATTAGATATTGGAAAACAGCAATCAACCCATTGAATATATGAACTCAGTTTTGGAGCGTTACATGGACACACAGATGTACAGACAAACGTACAAACAGAATAGCGCTATTATATAGTTAGATATCATGATTTTTCACTATGACATTTTCCGTAGATTCATGGAAAATCGATTTTAAATCTTTTCATATTGACTTTCATTCACGGGCGAATGAATCTTATGGATGCAAACTATGTTTTTTTCGAAATACATTGATCGGGTTAAATGTGATTATAGCAATATTTTAAGATCATAATTCGTTAATTATTATCAAATTTAAATGTGTTGAAAGGATGATCCACTTGCCATAAAAAGCTGCGTATTGACCTTAGCATTTTTTGTGCAATCTATTAGAAGGGTTCGGTTAGTTCAGATTGGGTTTTTCAAGCAATATTTTAAGTTAGGTTATGTCGAATGTTTCGCCAACTGAATAACACACACGAGTGTCATTTTTCTTATTGTAAGTCATTCACCTTGCTTCTTAAATGCAACGCGTGTTGCACATTTGCACTTAACGTGGGTCCCCTCGACATAACTCCAGACGTCTGCGTCTCCATCATTCGAGTCCTCGTGATCTTTTTTCTCCAATCCGAAATAGACTGCGTTGTCTCCAGCCGAGAGATGGATCGTTCTCTCTCTCGTCTTATTAGACCGTTTATTTTTATATTGACTCGGTTATCCGAATGAGAAGTTTACAACTCGACTCCGTTCAAATCGGTCCCCAATGCCAATTCTTCGCATAATCGGCTGCATTCTGGCATCGTTTGTCATCGTGGCTGTTGCCAAGCGAGGTTTGACTCTTCGTTCACATAATGCCATTGCCACTTGCGCCGCCGTTGCATGAGAAAAGGATAGATGAAACGGCAGCGCGAGTTGCAATGGTATTATGTAAACTAGCAGTAGGCGCATGTGTATCGAAATTGTTCGGAATTAATCAAATATCGTATTGCCACGGATGTGTTTATTGCCATCTATGTGTGAAATAAAAAAATATTTTACGCCTTATATACATTAAGCGGTGCAGTTTCGTAAATACGACGCGTAGTTCGGAGTGTAAGGCGCAGGCTAATAAATTGAACGCCCGGGTTCTCGAGGCACGGCTGTGGCTGAAAATTTCGAGCATCGTTAGCAATGTATTTATAATATAGAAGATAGATGAGCGTTTAAATATGGTATTTTTCTGTTATCCAGTTATCAGTATGCTCGATACGTTCTTGGATATTCTAATATACAAAGACCTACGATTGTTTTCATAGGGATTGAGCAGTGTCCCGATTATCTCGGAATCTTGAACGGTTTCGTTCGTCAGTACAGTTTGCGTTCAGATAACCTTTGTGGCCCTGTATCGGTGTATTTTTTCGTCGACAATTGGTTTGTTTTTCATCTTAGCGATGCCAAAATGTTTTTAAATCAGCACCGCGAGCATCGCAATCGTTTCAATCGAGCGAGTAAAATCAATCGTCCAAAGGTCTCCTCTTCGCCGAATCGAATGGTTCTCGAAGAGAATCCTTAGAAATCCCAACAAGAATCGATCAAATCTCAAAACATCAAGACATAGTATACAACGGACAAAAGCATCGTCTGGCCAGTGACCAAGAAACGCATAAAAAACACATCCACGAAGAAAAACCCTATGGAAGTCTATTTCGGCTCGTCTTGTCACACGGCATCATCATAAGCAACCAGCTCCACAAATAATAATCGTCACGTGCTTCTTCGCTTCTAAAATAAAATGGTACCTATCCGATTTTCAAGGCTCGCGGGAAAATTCGCGTTTTGGACACTTCGTTTCGTATGAATTTTGCATTTTGTGTACGTTAAATTTTTTACCTGATCGCGTAATAGATGGAAAATTATGCCGAGGGTTCGTCGAGCGAGCGGAGCGTTTATTATTCAACGGTCGGATTATCGAAAATTGGCTTTCGGGTTAAATATAATTTTTCTGTGTTTGCCTTCGTCGTTTTACTTACTGTCATCTCAAATCGTTTCAAAGGTAAATTGTACCTATTTTACATAGAGATTACTTTTTGAAGTCGAGCTTTCGTCCACAAAGAGAGACTGTTCGTTAACGAGATTCAAAATTCACGGTGTCGTCCTTACTTATTAAGGTCAGTAACGAACAGCACCGGAAGGCGAAGGTTAAAAGTCAGCCAGTGGAAAAAAATCGAAGAAGTGTCTTCTGAATTAATGAGCTTGTTTTGAAAATTTGCGTTGGATCGATTAGCACGTGGTTTCAACGTTTGCAGCGCAGCTTAAATTTTCATGTCGATTAAGTAAAATCTCATCTAACTGAAGTTCGAATTTTCAATATTTAGTCAGCTGTAATTAGTACATAAAGTGATTAACTCGAATTTTCGAAAGAAAAAGTAGATTTAAATGACGAATTCTGTCGAAATTTCAACTATTGTTTCAGCTCTAAGGCTCGGTTAGTAATTAGCTAGCATTAACAGTTGTCGAATTCTTTACGGAAAAAAAATAAGTTCAATCAACGATCGAAATATCGAACCACAATTTTCAATCAGATTTTAACAGACAAGTGGACAATCGACGATCGCTTTTCGTGGACAATCGACCTCGCATTATCTAATTGGCGTTTGCGTCATCGGTGTGGTCACACCTCTTCGTCGGACGTCATAATGTGTGGGGATGTCTGATCTTCGACTCGTCAGCTGTGGAGACGACGAAGGTCAGCTCTCCAGCTCCAGCAGACGACCCGAAGTGGGTGTATCGTATTATATATATGTGGCATTTTGCTCTTGAATACGTGTTCTGGTGTAAGACCTTGACTGTGGTCAGTTTCGCGGTTTTTGGCCGCTCTTAATTGGACTGGTTTTGGTACTCGTATGTTGGTGAAGATGGGTTCAGGTCTTTCATGGATGCTTGGGAAGTCGTGGTTGAAGTAGTATAGTCAGTCCTTCAATTATGAACTGTTAAAAATCCGTGGAATATAGAAGGATTCTATAACCCTAATATTGTTAATTAGTGGCGCTGGATAGCACCCCATTGTCTGTATGTTTCATGGATGTTTTGACAGTTCGTAGTCGAAGGACTGACTGTACATGTGCCGATCGAATGTTTGCTGGATTTTTCCACGTGTTTGCTTGTCTTGATTTTTTTCTTTGCTTTCGAAGAGTAGACGAGTCGGTGAAGCCTCACGATGGTATCTGTATTTATATGTGTTGACTCAAGTTTAGTTCGGGGGGAAAAAAAGGAAATTCAATACGAAGATGTCGGTGTGCTGGAAGATTTTAAGGCTTATTGAAATTGTGGGTTTCTTATCGATCGGGTATTTTCAATGGGAAATCGTGATGTATTTTTGGCGCTTGTGTGTCGATGCTCTGGAATTTGTGCCGAACAGGAAATTAAACGATATACAGTCTACGATAATTTTAATTGTATCGGATAATTTTCAATATTAATATTGAAATTCTGATAAATATAAACATTATCAGAAAGCTCATTATTGATCGCGGAAGCAATATTAGAATTGCACAATGGATTCAATTAGAAATATAAAAAAATCATATCTAAACCAATCAGACGTGTAATTATATGCGTTTACACGTGTACGCCATTACGTCCGTTATTCGATATCTTCCCTCAATATTTCAAATGACAAAGGGCACAAGTAACCTTTGTTTAATTCAGTCGTCAAATATTCTTTTCGATTTGTTATTTCGAAACGTTCCCATGTCAAGCTCAGCACAAATCCCATTCGGTTTTGTTCTTCGAAACGTGTACATATTATGGGGATACGTTCGCGTGTTCGGCATAATAAGCAAACAATTGTTCAACAATACAAAAACGAGATGGAAAATTTTACGAAGCACACACTAAAAATGAAAGTGTACTCACATCCACATTTTTAAAATCCTATGTATAATTAAACATCGAATAGGACAACCCTTTCGCGTTAAGTTCTCTCGAAGATAAACCCTCGTTTATTCGAGGACGAGTATTCTACCGTGAAATTAACTCGGATCTTCTCGAAAGTTTTCCGTATAACTTACATTCGTACAATACTTTTATTTGCGAATTCTACTCCTTATTTATCGACGATGAAATGTCGCTTCGTATCGAACATATCAGAAATTACGAACGCACATTACTATCGAAACGTAACGTTATTACTCTTTTCATTCTTACACAATAGAATTCATAAATTTCATGTCTCGTTATATATAACAGTGCAATCGTGAAACGTTCACTGGGTTAAATAAACATCGTTGCTTTTATCGACGGATCGTTGTTTAGTTCCGCGGTGTGGACTGGTAATTTTGTGCAATTGATATTACTATTTTTTTTAAGGCTTTTTTGTTATATTATTCGTATGTAATGTGTAGTGTAATAGGTGTGTCAACAAATCTCGAATGTCGGCTCTTATCAGTGTCGTCGAATTTTGTCTTGTTTATTTTTCGAGATTGTGCTACGATTCGATAACGCAACTGTGCTTGATATGACATTTATTTAGTTTGTACCATGTTATAATTTATATCGTATTGAATGTGTAAGTGTAGAATTCTTATATTATTAATATAAATGATACAATAGACATCAACCGTAATCTTATTGAATTTCTGATAGACTCATCGATGATTTTCATCTACATAATTATATCATCTTTCGACGGATACGATATTAATTTATACAGGACATAATATTAAAGCTGTATTACACACAATACGATCGAAGGATACAAACTGAATGGCTTCACACGTCGTAGAAGCTGAAAACTATCGGTCGCGTTAACCGATAAAGTGTCAAAGTTTAAAGACATCAATCTCGCATATGACGCACTTTGTATCGCGACTTTGCATGACTCGTTAAATAGTACATGTAACGAGTTTTGGGCTAGAATCACACTATATTCGACGACTCAAAAGGCCAAAGGGTGCTAGTGATCTAGAGAAATACGCGCTCAAAGTCGAGTGTTTCGATTATGTATCTCGGTAAGTTCCGAATTCGTTATATCTTTTGCCACCGAATATACTCAAGTAGGTACATAACTCGATTTCGGCAAAAGTGTCACTAGTACCCTTCGGCCTTTTCGGTCGTCGTTCGACATTTGAAAAGATCCAAATATGTGTCGTAAAAGCGACGATTTTCATAACTCTTCCAATATGCTTTAGGTATTCTCGCGAAAATTCCAATAGCGATTCACTGTCGATAACGGCCGTTATTAACGGAATAATAGCCATTTTCCTTCACACGACGACCCTAAGGTGAAACCGTTATTTACATACATACGTAGACCATATCCTATTGTGTGAAGCATATTGTTGGGAATTGTTCGAATGAGTTTTGTCGTCGAGTTACGCTCCGTTTGCAGCTGAAATTGTCGGTTTAACTTTGTGCATATGGCGTTCGAAAAATCATTTGAATACGCACGATGAACAGTTCGTTACGAAAATAAGTCGAAATTGCAAAATGTTCGTATACATATAAGTCCAATGATTGAAATGATCAATTTCGTAGAAGAAATATTCGAGAAAAACGATGAAACGTGTTTGATGGGTTTTTCAAAATTGCTTATCCGAAATTGAAATAGGCCATGGATGTGATCAGTCTTTGAAATAAATCATTTATTATTCGGTGTCCAAATAATTTTTGTCGCATTTATTTTTATATAGAGACTGTTCGAATGAAAATGCATTTTTATCGTTTATCGTTAGTACTGCTTCGTACGTCGATAAATCATGCAAATCCCTCCAAATTTCATATGAAACGTTTAATTGAATGTCGCTAGCAACCCTCATCGGTTACATATCGATCGATTAGAATTACAGTCAGTCATACGACTGCGAACTGTCAAAAATTCACGCGAGTTACGTAAAAGAGAGTATCTTGTATTTCGTCGCTCGCGTGGATTTTTAACAGTTCGTAGTTGGAGGACTACCTATGTTCGGTCTGCACATAATACCGATCGAAGCGATGTCTTCTAAAAACGAATTCCTGGCTAGATTTTTTCCCTCCCTTTATTTCACATTCGTATTTTATTCAAGACAGTTTCATGTGTTTTTTTTTCATATGGCGGACTTTCGTTATTTTATCGAGCGAAAATTTTACACTTTCACCGATATTTCTACGCGAGTTTTATCATTGTGCTTTCTCGGATATATATTCGAAATTTTGATTTTGACAGAAACTTTCCTTTTTTATTACAATCTTTTTTTCGTACGTTTCATCATGATGCGAATTCTTTTGATACTCGTCAATCGCAACATTGTATCGAAGCTTAAAACACAAAGTTATTAGCCAAATTCGCCTAGTATATAGTCACCCCACCGAAATCGATACAACCTGACATTCTCAACAATGAAAATGTCTCTGAATTTCAATATATTTTCATTTCTACGAAACATCAATTATATTTCGATTTATTATCCATCGCTAAAATTCAGCAAACGTCAGTTACGATTGATATTCGAACGCAAACAGGTTTCATAGTAACATTTGTGAGTAGCCACATTACAAAAACGACGTACCTGCGTGATTATGTACCGTCATCGTTGTAATTATTTTCAATAGGTACATACATAACAGAGGAAAAAAATTACAACCGAGGACAATCGTTCGAAACTGTGATCTAATGTGAAAAAATGTCAACGCTTTATGCAACGGCGGAAAATGTTAGATTTTTCCGCATACTTCGAAGGATTACCGTATGCAGTTATGATGGAAAATGTATGCAGTCGAAGACTTTCAGTCTTTCGAAGAATAGTTTATATTGCGATGTCTCATTGTGTAGAATTTAGCTTTCTTTGCGTGTGATGTAGTGTCGTGATAAATTAACGCGATAAAGCGCTTTTGCAATGAAATTTCTGAAAATGTAGGCTAAACAAATTGCGTACTTTTTTCCACATGAAATTACTGCCGTTTTCACTTCTGATGCTGTCCTTAAATTCATGTTTTTCCGAGATGTTTTCGCCAGACTATTTTATACGGCCTAACTTAGTGTTAGAATAATGCTATCTGTCTAATAATAAGATAAAAGTAATTTAAGGGCTTCTTCCCAGTCGCATGTTAATTTTCTTTGAAGTTCAACGCTGCATATTCTAATCCGCAACACAAACGTTTCAAGGCCTCCCTCGAATCTCGCTAATCGAAAACGTATTAAAACTTAATAATACAATATTCCATCATCGCAACGAAAAAAAAAAGATAGAACCGCCATAAAAACGAACGTTTCTTCTTCTCGTAGAAGCGTGAGCAAACAACACGACACATGTGAATTGGGCGTAATTGGAGAGACATGAAAACGTCTTACGATGCATTCGTAAACAATTAGCACGTCCACAATGTGAGTTTTAAAACGAAAATTTCTTATATTTCTCGAATTCGTTCGAGAATTCAATCGCCTCTAACACCTGTACTTTGGCTTCTATGCGAAACCGTGTAAAATACCTTTACGCATAACGAGTCGATAACCTCGAATTGTTTGACTTGTCGCATTCGTATCGTTTAAGTAATAACTCAGATAACGAATATTTTATTCTTTAGCATGTTTATAGCTGCACCTTAAGCTGGTACATCGTCTGATATGAGCTTCGTTGTTTGTTCTTCACTCGCGTTCAGATGATGATGGTTTTGTGAAGCTGTGCAAATTGTCTCTTCGAATGGATCTAATTTGTTTTTATTAAGTTCAGGAGTAATTAACGCTGTCTTACTCGTTTTTGTCGAGTCTTTTCGTTATGCACTTTTTATTACTGTAGGTTTATTTAAGGTTCCTTAATTCGCTTTCGTTCAACGCTCGTGACGTCGATGAGTTTTTCTTGTTTCGCGTTATGGTCGTTTAAGCGATCGGTGAATTAATTCGAAAATTCATAGGAACGATTATGGTTTTCGGTGAAATCTTGCTCTTTTATGATTTGTTGCTAAGCGGATTTTTTTTCTCGCTTAGCGGTAAATAATTTTTCCTTGTATAATTTATTTTAATGTTAATGAAATTACGGCGATTATAGATTCAAATTAGATATCGTATTTTTTTCGCTTGCATATTTCGAATGCGTAGATATAGCGGCATTGAGTATGCAGAGTCGCTTAATTAATTCTATGACTAGTCATAATCAAAGAGTTGCAATAGAGATTTGTTTGAATAAGAAGTTTAAAGACCGTGTTACATAGTTTTAATGAGATGACAAAGAAAGTTTCGGTACAAACTCGCGCTAAGGATGTGGGCAATAAATGGATTTTCTTCCTCAGTGAGAAATTTAATACGACTTCTAGGATATCCCATTCCATGAAACATATCCCTAGAATAAAAATGCTTATCCCATAAAATATGATATCAACAGTACATTTTTTTCGTTTAATACTACTAACTCTACAAATACAATTGAAAATCTTTCAAACTGTTCAATCGTTTATTCACATACAACGATCATCGTCAATTAGAAGCATCATAATGCCCATCGCTAATTAAACACGATATCATCTACAATTTGAAGACTTGCACTACGAAACACGTTTCATTAGTTAACGTGACAGTTTTGATTCGTGGACGAAACGAGTTCGACGACCCTCAGGCTAAATTTCTTACTAATCATATCCTCAATATCGTCTCTCAATTTCCAATTCTCAAACTTAAGTCACATACATAAATTTAGCCAAGATTGTATGCTCTTATCTGTTTCGAACGACCCACTTGTTTTTGTATGTATATGCAATTCAAAATGCGCAAAACGCGCCAAAGATCCAAAGGTCGTATCGAAGAATCGTTGTCGTTTTGATATAAGAAGAAATTTTGATTTTTTTATGTGGATTATAAAGTAATTGGTAATCGATTTTCATTTATTTGATCCTGAGTAGACTCTTAAGCTGCTTTGAATATTTTTTTCTAAAAAAGTTCTATATAAAAATTGATTTGAATATTCGATGTATCGTCGTCAGAATATTTTATTTTATAAATAGAATATGTTAACACGTGTCTTCGATTGAATATGTATTTTTTGCCTGAAAAGATTCGAAAAAGCGCGCGAGAAAAATATAAAGACGTGACGTAGTTTATCGTAAATTTATATTCAATTCACCTACTTATACATTTTTAACACTAATAGCTTACGTAGTAGAAGAAAAATATTTATTCCACGTCAAAATAGATTTCAAAATACATTATCTCTTATGGACATTCGATGACTGCGTATGGTGTTCGAATATTCTCGTCCAGTTCGCTTCGAACGGTACTTTTAGATAATGTAACTTGTCAGATTCGATTACATGTTTTTTTTTTAGTTAATTTATTCATACGAATAAAAAATAAGCAGTCGTGAATAAAATAGCAGAGAACAAAATTTAACGTGTACAGTTCAAATTCGAAACTCGCGCGCTTTTCAGCGCACAGTTACGCAAGACGTTTCAGTTCCGTTCGATATTTATTTTTGCGCAAAATAGAAGAGAAATAATATTAGAAAAGCTTCTGTCGGCGTTTGTCTAATTACATAAGCTTAAGATATGAAACAAGAATTTAGCAGCTGAATCGTTCTTCTTTATAAATATTTTTTAGAATCATAGCTGAAACTTGAAAATTCCAATCTATAAACGATTTTTGTAATTCTTTGGCTAGGATAGAACTTCGTTTTGATTTCGGCCTGGACTTTGCTGCTTTTTGTTGGTGATGATGATGCAGACCGTTCTAAATGAGTCTTCTTTCAGTTCTATTCGGAAACTGGATGCTCGTTACCGGTTGAAGATATATTCTTGGCTTTCGAAAAAGTCGATTTTGTAATATCCAAGGAAAATCTATTTTTTTGAATTTCAGTTTAGGTGCTTTTATTCTGAATTGTGCGTCCAAAGTTTGAAAAATGGGACGATACATTATTTAAGTGTATTTGCTTAAACGTTTGATTCATGGCGAACGAAATTGAATGCTTCTTTTGTATTTGCATTTCCTGGCGATCTTATTATTTTCGTTTGACATTTTCAGTGTAATCTGTACTTTTGAATGACAAAAACGGTTTTGAAATATAATATAATGAAGAACCGTGTATTGTTCTAAACAACAAGAACAACTGAATGGTCTTCTGGACACTTAATGTTTATGCACATATTTCATGAATAAAACTGTGAACGTTTCTCGACGAATGTATGAACAATTTGTCGCAAGACACTCGAGTGCCGCATTACAATGAGAAACAGTGACGTATCCAGGATAAAATGTTTAAAATTAATTTCGAAACATTATTAATTACAAAGTATTTGATTCGAACAATCGAAAAACAAATGAAACGAATAGTGGCTCATGGAGCAAATGTTTATATTTCCGTTAGTTTCTACGATAGTGATGATATTCCAAATCTTAAGTGACTTATTTTTTTCTTCCGAATCTGATATGGGCCTGCGCTTTGGCTTCTTTTCAAGAGTGATTAGCTTTTGGACCAAAAATATTTTTTTCAGTTTCAGCAAAACTCATACACATGGCACATACGAAAACCGGGATTGTCTTGCGCCACAGAAGTCTGGCTATGTCCGAAGCCCGCTGGAATGCCATTTCAAATTTAGACCGTCGAAAGACGCGTCTCCTTGTCTTCCAGCATAGAAATAGACTTCGGCCGAAGAGTTGTTTCTCGAGTACGAGGGGAACTCATTTGTCACTCCTTGTGTCGGGTTCATTCAACTGAAATCATCGAGACGTGGACCCGAAGACGTTACTCTCCTCTTATTGTTTTCGCTTTGTTCCGTTTCGGAGAAACTGAAATGCGATTTTATCGCATTGGAACGGACTAGGGATGCGGCTGTGCTGAAGAAAGGGACAGTCGTATAGGCGTCCTCTTGTTTCGTATGGCTGTGTCGCTAGTCCGTTCCGTTCCGCTCGGCGGAGGACGTTGGGTCTCACTTGTATTTATACGTATTGGTGTTTTTGAATGATTGTTGGGAAATCGTCTTCAGGTGTGTCTTTGTTGAGGAAAATCAATAGTGCAGTTGCGTTTGTGAGTTTAGTAATACATTCTGTGATATTGATTGTGAATTTGAATTCTAATCGAAGATCGTATGATGTTTTTCATAAGGGAGACAGTCAGTTCTTCGACTACGAACTGTCTGAAAAATCTGAGGAACAGAAGCGAATGTATGTACTACAGAATATTTTGGCAATTCATAGCTAGAGGACTGACTCTTTCGATGTGTACTAAAATTTCAATTTGATGCTTCTTGATATAATTGTTCGATTCAAATCACCATTTTCTCGGAATCCCATTAAGTGTAATTATGTATATCGATAATTGAAGCAATTTTACGGTTACATTTTCAAAATATCGATCGTAACATAATGCAATATCTGTACATCGAACTATTTTCTTTCTAATACTTACAATTAGTTAGTTTATGCTTCTTGTAACCAATATGTGTGCGAAAATATGCAATGAATTATAATATAATTTCGACAATGTCACACTGTCATTGAAAGTTTGTCAATCACACTAATCGTCTAATAAATACAAAACGATCGAAAATTTTCCATTGCTATTCGATTTCATCGTTAACGATCACATTATTCGCTCAATTAATCGAGTTCGATACGAACTGCAACCATCTGTGACGTATAAATATACATATGTATGTACATAAAATAAGTTCGTCGAGCACAAACCTGGAAATCGAGAAGCTGTAATTTTCAATCTCGGAATTGTGTAAATACAGTCAGAAGTTGCATATAATTTCAATTTGCGCTCGTCTATTGTGCTGTATTTTTAGTCGGCGCGTGTTACTTGCGCAATCGCGTGCGAAATTCGCTTTCTGTTCAGTTCGATGTATGTATTATTTCATTAGAATTTCAGTTTTTTTATTGCGAATATTGTATCAAATGAAGCATAGTTCTATTTCTTTATTGAAGATCTTATCTTTAAAGGTTTTTGTTGAAAAATCAAGAATCGTTGTCGAAATACAAACAATCGAAATCGTGTAGTTTGGTATCAATCCACATTTTTTTTTATATTGTAAATTTCATATTTCACACACGAAAATAATGAATTATTAAATAATATGATTACACGTCGTTGCGTCATACGATATTATGCCGCATATTCCGCAACGCGATACTTCAGACTACAATTAACAAATGCGCTGAAACTGAAAAAAAAAAACCTGAAGCTCTCACGCTCTCGTTTCGCACGAGATGTACGAAAGAGGCGATTTCAGTCGCCGATTTTTGGCGATTCGTCTATTATTTCTCAAGAAGCGAATCTATAATACGAAAGAGCTTTAAAAAAAAAACGCTTTCGAGCTGATCTTCTCGACGAAAGCGAAAGTGGAATTTTCAGCATCTTTTTCAGTCATTCCGACCTTCGAAGATGACGCAAAAGCTGGCGTGACGCGCGCGAAATGCAAAGTTCGATCGACGTCGTCTATAAGGCCGCGTTCACATATGTCTATTGCTCGTGACGTAAAGCGTGCGAGACAGAGCGACGGATGGGAACTTAACTCCGCACTTTATACGTTCCTTTAATGCGATTAGATGCGGTGAATGAGAGCTTTAGAATCGTCTGCGTTGTGTCGGGAATTTTCATTGAGACCTTCCGCTTTGTTCTATAGATTATTGTCGGATTATTCGAGATGTGTGTGGGTTATACGTTTAATCGACGATTGTTTCGGAACTGTTTAATCTTCGGTGTTCTATCTTTAGTTTTGTCAGAATTGTTTTGGAGAATTTTCAAAATGGTCGATTCGACTTTATTTTTTCCTGTTGTGCGTTCGTTTATTTCAATTTTTGAGTTTACATTCGAATCCCCTTATGTTCCAATATGCATTTATATTTGATATGTTTAGTCCGCTTAGAATAGTTCCCGATTTTTATTATATCTTCCAGTCTGTTACGAAGAGGGAAAAGACATTGCCGAGCTGGATTAGTGCCAATTGTATTTTTTTCCTGTTCAATATTTCACTTTCGCAGCGAATCTGCATTCCGAAATATTATTTCAATCGAGCGTACTATTTTTCTGCAATCGCATTAAACAAAAGTCCCCAAACTCGTTTCTAATCGAAAAATTAAACACGACACTCATTCAATTAAGCAGTGCAAACATTCTAACTTATCGGCCAAGTGCCGTATCTGAAACGGGTCCGTGCATTTTAATCGAATTATCGAAAATTTATATGAAACGAGGGTGAGATATAAGCGATCTATCACATCGCACAATTCCATTACGAGTTTCGTTTTCGATGTTTGCAGACGAATTTATCATATCGCTAAACGAAAATTGCCATTCTCTCGAGTACACTTTCATTATTGACATTTTCCTCGTGCTGAGGAATTTCGATCTCATAAATGCTCAACTCCTCTTTTTAAAGAAGAAAAATGAATTCAAATGTCAAAACATTTAGTATATTTATAACTTTTCACGTGTGTGATAACTTTCTCGAACGATAAAGATAATTATGATCTAATGACTTTGACCACCAATATTTGCAAGTCCATAATTTCGGATGAACAGAATACATAATTAAGGAAATTTCTAAAAACGCATCTCATCGTCTTTTCATGGAGTTAATCACTTCGTACTCTGAACGACTCATACATTCATCGCTTTATCTTTCGATTTAAACCCTTGGCTATATTTTATGGCACCCTCTGCCATTTTAAATTATTGCGCGATACTTTCCGTCTTTTATTGCAGTGCTAGTCGCAATCTGACCCTACGTCGATAACGTTATAATTTCTTATACCTTGTGCCCTTTGCGTGACTCGACTCTCGACATAAGGTTTCGGAAGTTTCCGATTTATTTTTAGTTTATGCGCTGAAAAAATAGCATTTATGATATGTTAGGATAACTTAGATAGAGTTTTCCTAGACGTCTCATGTGCTATATTAGGTACTTGTGCAATAGTGTTGCTGCAGTTGGCAAAAGTGCATCGATTTTCTCGTCTGGAAAAGCTGTTTTTGCTTTCAGGCTCAATTCTATTAATATAAACAAAATATTAGATTGAAATTCACCCCTTTTTTCGCCGTACAAAATATTTTTTTCAATTTGCATAAAATCTCCATTTCGACAAATCAATAACACAAGTTGGGCGACACACTGTCGCGGATGAAAAATATTAATCAATGCATAATGTAATTGCAATTTTTTCTTTGCGAATACTTATCTGCGTATTCAATTGAAACGATAATGAATATTGTGAAGAGATTTCAATTAAACCAATGCATTTTGCCAATAAAGCGTGAGATATTAAACATTCGAATCGATCGCTATTCATCAGTCACAATCTCGAGTGTCGGAATTATTTTATCTGACAGCAGCTCGAAATCGTTCACAAGCTTATATTTGTTTTTGTATAGAAACGTTCCGATCAAATATTTGGTTTATAATCGAATTAGGATGTCGCATTAGACTCGTTCAGAACTCGCATATTCAAATATTCAACGGCTTATCGAGCGGCGATTCTTCGGAAACTTTCAGATGTACAGTTTCGAGTCAGTTCAGCATATTTTAGCCGTTTTCCTATACAAACACTTGCGTATTGAGTTTTCCTGATTCCTTGCACTGCAGCAACGAGGGGCGATATGCCCTCAGCGATCAATACGACGGTTTTCGCCCTTAGACACCGATTTTCAGCAGTTTCGAGAAATTTAAGCGAATCAGACACGTTTCAATCGATTGGCTGAATTTTTAAATTTTGAATGAACTCGATTGATTCTCGAAGTCGATTGAATTCGCTTTCGATTCATCCTCAGTCTCGCAGTCAGTTCGATCAATCTGCGATTTGTGTATTATTTCAAGTTCGTGATTTGTGTTTTGATTGTTTTTAGAGGATTATGCGATTCGAACGGCTTAAGATGTGTGTGCGTTTTTTTTAGTTAGATTGTAAATGTGGTTTCAACATTTTGGATGTTAAACGTTTTGAACTTTGGACGATATGTACGCATTGCTTTTGTTGATTTTGTGCTACCTAGATATGAAAGAAATCTGACAAGTGCGATAAACCGAGATACACGTGATTTTTTTTAACACCTTTAAACATCCTAGTTTTAACTGATTAGTTCGCAGATATGCGTAATCGTGAAAAACGTTTCGATAATAATTCGATTTAATGTTAAATATGTATGTTAATAAGCGATGTTTTAAGTGATTTATCCATTCGGTAGTAGAACTAGATAGAATTTCAGTGTTCTCTAATTGTAAGTTGCTGTATTTGATGCGTTATCTGCTCCTACAATGAGATGCCTTGAACCGTTTATACAATATTTACCTTGTCAAGTAGTATCTTATCGTTTGAAGTCAGTCTTCTAACACACTCGATAAGGAAAATCACATTTTTATGGGGCTGAAAAATATTCGTTTTACCTTGAATGTTTAAAATTACATTTGTTTTTATATGTATAAGTATATATATTATTTTATTGACACTTATTCCGCACCTTTACACATATTTTTCATTAATTTTGTTTGTATCCACTTTTGTGTTCATTGACTTCTCAGTTTAAATCTGCTGATAATTGAATCAGTGCCAAACTATTAACTAATTCATTCTCGACTCCCGTTTATCGGTTGTGCAAATCACTCATGATCAGTTTTGTTTTCTCTTACTCTGTTTCTTAATGTGTTTGCAGGTCTTTAAGAATATTCATTAATAAATTTATTCTTTCCTTTCAGTGAAGAAACAAAAAGGTACTAATAGTCGCACTACTGGTGGAAACGGCGTAAATAAGAATGGGAAGATAAAATTAGATGCTTCCATTACTTCGTCCAAAACAAATGCTGCGCAATTATTAAACGGTCATAATAGTAATCAAGAGAAAGAAACACAAAAAAATGGCAAAATATTGCCCTCACCTGTAACTAAACAAAACGGTCTACATAATCATAACTCTATAGATAAAAATGGTGATATCAATGATTCAGAAGATGATACTATGCAAATCAAAAAAGCCAAACAAAAAATTTCTACCACTTCTTATGCTGCAGCAGTTGCTAAAACGCCAAGTCCCCCAAAGGCAGCGAACGGTAATATACTTTTATAATTATTTTTGTTTCTTGGATTTTTTTTTCAGTTTTAACAATTTTAATGGTTTAGAGGTGACATCAGTTAATTCTCCTGTCGAACCTGATACGGTTGAAAATAAATCAGAAGAAACAATCCATACAACACCAATTATGTCTCAAAGTTCAGACAGTTCAGAAACCGAAAGCAGAGTTTCTACATCTGCAGAAAGTACTTCAAATACTGTGGAGACTTCTTCAATGACGAACGGAGATGCCACAGTAGAAGAAGAAAATGAAGAGAAGAAAAGTGATCAAGAAGTTGTTTTTATACAGGATGTCGGATTCACTGTTAAAATTGTCAGCCCGGGGACTCAATCTTTCGACATTCAAGTAAATTCACGCGTTTTATTACTAATTTAAAGTAAATTGTTTTTCAGTTAATAAATTATTTTATTTTATATTCATAGGTATCAAGTATGGAATTGGTTCAAGAAATTCATCAAATTCTGATGGATCGTGAAGACACATGTCATCGTACATGTTTTTCTCTACAACTTGATGGTACTACATTAGATAATTTTGCTGAATTGAAAAATATAGAAGGTCTTAAAGAAGGATCTGTAATTAAAGTGAGAATTCAAATATATTCTTTAAATGAGTATTTTTTAATATATAAAATTTGTTTGTTATTTTTTGAAAATTTTCAGGTTGTTGAAGAGCCTTATACAATGAGAGAGGCTCGTATTCATGTGAGACATGTGCGTGATTTACTCAAATCATTAGATTCATCTGATGCTTATACAGGGACTGAGTGTAATTCGCTTGCATTTTTAAATATCATTACACAAGGTGATATCTTAGGTATTGACATAAATTTAATTCCACATATACATTTAAGTAATTTATGTTAATCAGTACACATTTTAATTTTATTCTCTTGTATTTTCTGATTTAGAGAAAAAGAAAACCCGTCCAGAAAGTGTAGATTGCACTCCCCCAGATTATATAATGCCCGGTAGTAAAGAACGACCTTTATTGCCTCTTCACCCCATCACAAAAGAAAGCAAAGGACCACAGTGTATTAAGGTTATTATTTTATAATTGTTTTTCTAGTATTATAGTTATGTATTTGGTTAATAAAAAAAGCTTGTTATAGGTACTTACGACTTCTGGTTGGAATCCACCGCCCGGTCCTAGAAAAATGAATGGAGATCTTCTTTATTTACATATTGTCACTATGGAGGATCGACACTTTCACATCACTGCTTGTGCACGAGGTTTCTATTTAAACCAGTACGTATCCCATTAAATGTTTATTAATATTTGCTGTGCATAAATGCAAAATATGTATGTATATCTTTTTGCAGATCGACTGAGGAAACCTTCAACCCAAAAGCAGCATCACCTTCGCATTTAAGTCACTCCTTAATTGATTTACTATCTAGTATATCTCCTGCATTCAAACGGTCATTTAGCACTATACAACGTCGTAGGACTCAAAAACATCCTTTCGAAAGAGTTAACACTCCATACCAAGTGTATTCATGGGCTGCACCTAATATTGAACATACCATTGACGCTATCAGAGCTGAAGACAGTAAGCTTATAAATGAGTTACAATATTCTTATACATATTAACTATTTACATTCAATATATTTTTCAGCTTTTTCATCAAAACTTGGATATGAAGAACATATACCTGGTCAAACGAGAGATTGGAATGAAGAATTACAAACTACAAGAGAATTGTCTAGAAAAAACCTTCCCGAACGACTGTTAAGAGAACGTGCCATATTTAAAGTATATTTTCTATATTTTTATTTGATTATAATTTTTGTTATATGAAAAACCAAAATATATTCGTTTTGTCCAGGTTCATAGTGATTTCGTAGCTGCTGCCACTCGTGGAGCTATGGCTGTAGTTGATGGCAATGTTATGGCAATCAATCCAGGGGAAGAAGCTAAAATGCAAATGTTTATTTGGAATAATATATTTTTCTCACTTGGGTTTGATGTTCGTGACCATTATAAAGAACTTGGGGGTGATGCTGCCGCTTTTGTTGCACCTGTATGTATTTAACACACTTATTTATTTTAAACATTTTTTTTGAGATTTATAAATATACCGTGTTTTAGAGAAACGATCTTCAAGGTGTGAGGGTGTACAGTGCCGTTGATCTAGAAGGATTATATACATTAGGAACAGTTGTGATTGATTATAGAGGCTATAGGGTGACTGCACAATCAATTATTCCTGGAATATTAGAAAAAGAACAAGAACAAAGTGTCATTTATGGTAGTATTGATTTTGGAAAAACTGTCTTAACTCATCCAAAATATATGGAATTGGTATGAAGATACATATTTATTTTCATTGGAATTAAAATATTTGTATATTTTTGTTAATAATACAATATTTCAATTATAACTTTAGTTAAGTAAAGCCGGTTTGCAATTGAAAATTTTGCCACATTCTGTTATAAGTGCCAAGGGCGAATCAGTAGAACTGTGTTCTAGCGTTGAATGTAAAGGAATTGTAGGGAATGATGGTCGGCATTATATTCTCGATCTCCTTAGGACGTTTCCACCTGACGTTAATTTCTTAAAATGTAAGTATGATATTTATGTATATTCTCTGTATTTTGATGGTATTCTTACTTACACAAATCCGGAATTTATTCAGTGGAAGATGTGGAGTTACCAGATGAAGTAAAAGCTTTGGGTTTCCCAATTGAACATAAACACAAGCTTTGTTGTCTTCGCCAAGAATTAGTTGATAGTTTTGTTGAGTAAGGATATTTTTTCTATTACAGACTTAAATGTTCTATTTTTTTTTTACATTTCAATAACTTTTTTAGAGCTCGATATTTAATGTTTATACGATATGCAGCTTTCCATTTGCAACAACTTGGTATAAAAAAACAAAAGGGTAAAGAACTATTAGAAATAAAAGAGAAATGTGAATCTGAAACTAAGCCTATAAAACCAAAAGAAGAACCAGAAAAGCCGAAAGTTGAAAAGGTCGAATCTAAATCTACAAAGAATGAAAAGAAATCGAAAAAAGACAATGCTAAGAAAGAAATTTTAGATAATCATATTGATTGCAAAAATGATGAACATATTTCAAATAATGCTCAAGATAAGTTGGACCTAAAAAATAAAATTTTAGATGATAAAGAAATTTTATTAAATGGTGATACAAATCAAGAAGCAAATGAAGAAAACCTCAAGAAACATGACGAAATTAATGTTACCTTATCTGAAAATGATGCTGTTGATACTGACGAAGCCAAGAAAATTGTAGAAAGCATTACAGATTCAATAACAAACGGGGATAAACAAGAAAGTGAGAAACTTCTAAATTTCTTTCTTATGTGAATTTTCAATTGTAAATATTTTTTCTTATCTTATCGTTAATGTTTTAGTGGCTGAAAGTACACGTGACATTGTGAGAGCTGCAGCACGCTCTGTAGGATCTTTAAAAGATGCAGAATTCGACATTCGTTTCAATCCAGATGTTTTTTCGGAAGGAATTAAACATTCATGTTCAGACGAAGAATTAGAAAAACAAAGACATCTTGTGAAAGAAGCAGCATCATTTTTAGTCATTACACAAATACCAAATTTTGTCAGTTTTTATGCTCTTGTTAATATATTTCGTGTATAAATGTACAAAAAATGTCAATCTCATCAAAATTTCAATTTTAGATACGAGACTGTTTAGACCATTCTTCTGCACCAATGGATGGTAGTACGCTTGCTGATGCTTTGCATACTCGAGGAATAAATATACGGTATTTGGGTAGGGTATGCGATTTATTGTCTCAAGTGAAATCATTATCATATCTACATACAATTGCTGCGTCTGAAATAATTTTACGTGCTGCCAAACACATTTTTACCACTTACATCCAGGTAATTGAGTTTTTTTTTACAAATATTTTAAGTGATAAATGCTTAAATATAATTTTGATTTTCAAATTTTAGGGGTGTGACCTTATGTCTATGTCTCAAGGCATATCACACTTTTTGAATTGTTTATTGTGTGGTGCTACAGTGCCTTTACCTCCTTTGTCTGAAGAGATTCATTCTCGTAATAGTAAGAAGAAGGGTAAGAAACGAGTACGTCCTATTGGCAATAATAATAATGATTCATGTGATTGGACTACTCTTACACCCAAAAGCTTATGGCAGCAAATTAAACAAGAACTGAAGGTAATTTTGTGTACTATTACATCGATACCTTACAGCAAAAGTGAATCGGCCGCATTCTAATGGTCCGTTGAACAATTTACTTGGCTCTCTTTTGCTGTCTCAATATAATTTTGTCAGGTTAATTTCGTGAATATAATTTCGAATAATTTAAGCTAGAACTGGATAAATCTAGAAATGTCACATTTTTTTAGTTCATAATGTCAATCATAAATTTAAATTACTTTGTATTGATAAATATAGTCAACATGATGCGGGATTGCTTGATTTATTTAATTTTAGGAAAGCCTGGTGATGTTTCATACAGTGACAATGACAGCCATTTACCTTACATACTATTTAAGTATTGTGAATTAAATATGATAAATATATTTTTTTGCAGTCTTATTGGGGCTGGACCTTACCATCTGATGGCATCGATGCCACTGTTGAGTTATACGGATTTCAAAAAATTTCTTTACTAAGGTAAAAAATGATTTGATTTGTCGCATTTGATTAAGAGTTGCAATTGATTTTTACATGTGAATATTTTCAGATCATTCTGTGTTAAAGTTGGTCTTCAGATTCTATTAAGAGAATATGATTTTGATAATAAAAATAAAGTTATATTTAATACTTCCGATATAATGAATATATTCCCTGTGGTGAAACACATAAATCCTAGAGTAAGTGGAATCTTCTAACTATATAATAGTGCTATTGTGTGTGTATGTGTGTATCAGTATCTGGTGTGACACTCCAAAACTGTGTTGATATATTTAACGGGTCGATTACTAATTTTGTATATTTATGAATAAATATTTCGATTTCATAACTCAATTATTCTTTTCAGGCTTCAGATGCATATAATTTCTACACAACAGGTCAGAGCAAAATACAGGCTGGTCAAGTTCGCGATGGACATGAGCTAATAACTGAAGCATTAAATCTCTTAAATAATGTTTACGGCCCAATGCATCCAGAAATTGCTCAATGTCTTCGAATGGTAGCACGTCTCTGCTACGTCACTGGTGAACACAGAGAAGCCATGGCTTATCAACAAAAAGCTGTTTTAATGTCGGAACGTGTCAATGGAATAGATCATCCTTACACTATCACTGAATATGTATGCTATTTATATATTTTTTTCAATATAAAATAAAGAATATAACTAATAATATATCTTTATTGGTTTTAGACACATTTAGCTTTGTATTGTTTTGCTAACAGTCAGGTAAGTAGTGCTTTGAAGCTACTCTATCGTGCAAGATATCTGGCTTTGTTGGTCTGTGGAGAAAATCATCCAGAAATTGCATTGTTAGACGTAAGTTATTTTTGTATATAATTTTCATGTGAAATAATAGATTTTATTGACATATCAACACGTGAAACTTTTTAGAGCAATATATCATTGATATTACATGCTGTTGGAGAATACGAATTATCTTTGCGGTTCCTTGAGAGAGCTGCCGCTTTGACTGCAACTTGTCATGGCCCTAGGTCATTAAAAACTGCTGCTGCTCGTCATCTACTTGCAAGGACTCTCAGTTGCCTCGGAGATTTCAGAGCTGCTCTTCAGCACGAAAGAGAAACCTATTCCATTTATAAACAACAGGTTTGTCTTTGTGTAATGTATTTATTTTTTATCAACTAATGTTGAATTTCACTCATTATTTATATACAGTTTGGAGAGAACCATGAAAAAACACGCGAGTCCTCTGATTGTCTACGCCATTTGACACATCAGGCTGTAGTGTTGCAGAAAAAAATGAACGATATTTATACAGGTCGTGCTCCTTGTGCGCCTCCTATACATATTCAACCTCCGTCGATGGGATCTGTACTAGACATGTTGAACGTTATAAATGGAATACTTTTTGTACAAATCAGGTTATATTTTATAGCTGGCTTTCAATATATTTTCATTATTGTTATTTTAAGTGATCTTTGCAATTTTAGCCCGCAAGACATTGAGCACTTCAAAGCTGAAATAGAGAAAAGACAACTGAAAGAGCTGACTCCGGATATTATTACAAATTCCAACCTTATCGAAAATCGTGAACTCACAATTGATAATAAAGATGCTAACGATGGTTCATCTAGCTGAATTTAAGTGATATTAGTAAAAATGAACTAATTTGAAAGTTTTAAGGGAACCAATAATAAGATAGTTCATAAAGCTTTTCGTAGTTCAAAGTGACGGCCTTTGTGTGATATTTTTGAACTTCTGGGATATGAAATTGCTACTTCATTATTGACATAATTATATCGTCTAAAAGACTGTTTCACTCGGGCCATTGATACGAGTCATTTTTCATCTGTTATCTGAAACTGCGTTTAATTTGTAGTTGTTTGTTACGATTTTGAAGTGAATATTTTATTCCTGTTTTATTTTTCTTTATACATATATTGTTAATAATGTATGAACACCCTAGTGTCTAGATTATAGAGAGGATTTTGGCAGAGCTAATTTGCCATTTGTTGAAATGTAATATGATTAAGTTGTGCTTCTGTCATTTCTACATATATATTCTCATAGATCATGTATCACGTAGTATTGAATTATTATAATCACATTCTCAATTTTCTCTAAGTTATTCGTCTATTCGCTATGAATATTACATAGATAATCATCCTTTAATTTGTTTTACAGTATTGCCACATTTTTGTACTTTTGTGACAATAATTATATCATTAATTAAGAACGAGTTACTACATACAAGTTTGACGAATTATGATCAATTCTGTAATTACTGTGTTCATGTGTTGATTAATATGGTTGCAGAATTAAGCCATGGCATGTTTTGTGTGATCACAACTGAAATAATTTAATTTTCAAATCGCACAATTGTATTCATTGTGAATGTGACAAGAAGAATTATTTTTACCAACGATGCTAACTCCATTTAGACGTAGAGTATATTTTCAATTATAAAAGAAAAATAAAATACATAGTCACAATAGTCTTATCATACTTATTTTCATCGTTGAAGTGAATGGGTTGTAACAGCTTTTTCATTAAATATATCCGATTCAGTCTCTCAGTAAATCCCGAAAACGAATTGTATGTTTAGATTATACACATTACGTATATGTTGAAAAAAAATTTTTTTCAATGTTATATACTTAATGTTGTTCAAAGTATGGTGCCTGTGTAGGTGCTTTAAAAATTGTTTATTTACGATCTTACGATTAATATTATGCTCTAATTCATGCATATATGTACCATTGAATATGTCTGAAATATTTTTTATTGTGTGCTTTGAATTGGAAAATTCTAATGTTCTCACAGATATGATGGAATATTTGAGACAACTCGACCGTGTATTTTGTATGCGTTTATTTTTCTGTTTATATGTATTGGCTAATCGAATTATATACCAGTGATTAAGTACCTGCATATCTTAGCCAAAAATATTTTTCGTTCCTATTAGTTGTAGTTTTACTCATACCGAATTGTCCAATTCTATCATATCTTTGGAATATTTCAGATGATGTGTGCGCATAATTTAACTGAAAATGTTTATAGTGTATGTTTGGCATATGAGAGCATGAGATATATAAATAAAAGTGCAATAGTACACTGTTCATGGCACGTGTACACGGTTGTGTTTGTTTTTATTAAATAAGAAATCGATGAAGAAAACACTGCCTTATAATCGCATGAAATGTGGCTATTCATAAGAGATAATTATTTTAGAGCATATGATAGCGATGCACTGTTATATTATGAGTATTGTTGAAATACATAATTACCGATACGTATTTTGCAATTAAAAAATCTTCGAAATTTCCTCTTCAAAGTGTTAACTTATTTTAAAAAGATTTCAATGATCGAATATTTCATTATTCGTTTAGTCAAAGTGTGTGAAGTGCGCTATCTAATGTTTTAGGTGGATGTGTGATTTTTTGTTTATTTTCGAGTTATGATAATAAACCTTTTAAATGTAGGTATATGTACTAAAGAATGATAAAAATATAATATTTGACTAGAATTTCTTCATTTAAATAAGTTTTTGAAAATATATGTATTTATTTTAATGAGAACAATTATTTCATTCAGTTGCTAGATGTTGAAATGCATAATTGGGTCGTTCAGAGCTAAATGTGCCTCACTTCATAAAGCAATAAGTCAAGAAAAAAAAATTAAACATGTTTACCACTTTTTTAGAAATTCTCTTTATTCCATTTTTCAAAAATTACAAATATAGGTACCTACAAATTTTGTTTTTAATAAATTTTGGATATTTTCAGTTCACATTAGAGTAATATATTAAAATGGCTTCTAAAATAAATTATTTACTATCCAGTGGCCTAACTTTTATCATTTAATAGTATTCATCTTATTTAGAAAATATATGTAGGTATTTCACACAGAAAGTTATGACATCAAGTGCATTGACATTTCAATCTCACTTTTTTTTCTTTCAAAAAGTGGAGTTGATGTTGTTTAGCTCTGAACAGTTCTAAGGTGTTTCACTTTTTTTTCCATTTTACAATCAATTTGAATATCTTGTATAAAAAAGAATATACATAAATCCAAATTTTCCATGTAGGTACATTTCATCTATGCAATAGTTAATTTCAGTATGTTTTGTGTATAGTCCAATAATTAAATATTATGTGCCATTCTAATCTCATATGAGGGAATAAGAAACATTACAACTTATCTTAAAAAAAAATCGAAAATTAATTAAAGCAACAACATTTTGCAAGTATCTAATAATATTATATTTCTTGAAATGTAGGCGATATTCTAAATTGTATGAATATATGCGTACATATCTTACGATTAGTATGCAAATTAGAATTCTGTAATTTCTTTGCATGAAAAAGCTTGTATTTGTATAAGTGAAAGTCTCATATGCTACATATTTTCAAAATATACATATGTACAATAATTTCACATTGAATTCTTAATTGTTTAATAGAATTTATTTCTTTCATTTTTAATCGATTTGTTTTGTGTAGACTTTTCTAATGTAGATATGTCTTAATTATTTTGTTGTTTATAAATCTTAAATTACATTTGAAACCATCAAAATTGTTTGCAAAAAATTAAACACTATGAACTTGTTAGTAAAAAAATATTGAGTATCTTACATGATTTATTTGAATATTTGTGCAGTTTTTTGTACTTATTCTATGTAATACAAAATTATGTTTATTTTATAATTTAATTTGTCATGCTCAAAAATAATTAGTCACAAGGAAAATGGTGCTTTTGTTGATTGTACGAATGCAATATTGAGCGATAAATTTTTCTGAAAGGCTACTGTTACAACCAATAAACTATGAAATTGATAATGTTAAATTTTGTTTTATTTAATTTCCCTAGATATCACTTTTTGCAATTTATTATTGTAGTGAAAATACCTATTCCAAAACTAGAATTAACAAGATGCAAAAAAGTGCACATTATTTTGAAAATGTCTTAATGTGTTGATAGGGAAATGATATCGTCGCGATATCGTTCACCCATCCTTTGACGAACACAGCGTAATTCATCATTATTGATCAGGTTAAGTTTTGATTCATTTGAATAGATGACTATACCAATTATTGGAAGTCTAATTTTCATGCTTGTTGAACCATTTTATTCTCACATTTTTTCTTTTTTGGCTTCAACGGTTTTTTCGTTGAAACTTTTTTGATGAAACCTTTTTCTACAAGCCTTCTGTGTAACGTACTAGTAGAAATCTGGATACCATTTGCAGAGTGAAGTTTCTTCTTGATTTCCGACATGGATTGGAACTGATTTGTTTTTAAAATTCTTATGATTTGTCGATCATCTCGGGCGCTCGTCGACCGAACTTTTCCACTTCCTTTTTTTCGCTGTATCGAGCCATTTTCACGATATTTACGCAAAAAAATATATACTGATTTGTGAGAAAAGCCCACTTTACGAGAAATTTCCCTCGTTGACTTGCCTTCTTCAGACAACGTTACAATTTTCGCCTTAATCGCAACCGACATTTGTTTCTCAGAAGCCATGACGTAAATTGTTCTCTCTTCAGGAGACGAAACCAAACTACCGCGATATTGAAAAGAACCGAATGTAAATTATACCTGTTCGCACTAATAATAGCATTCGGTCGCAAAAAGGGAGAACAGTATCAGTGCATAAATGTGAAGGGGAGACCGGTTTAATTGTTCATCATGCAGTGTTACCTTTTTAATGACAACAGCTGTATATTTTTATAAAATTGAATTGCATCGAAATTGCTATATTTTACAAAGTATACAGAAAAAAATGCAATACTTATGTTCATATGTATAGAACTTATTTTAAATTGCATAATATGTATAAATCAGGGGTAGATGGGGAGTAATCCGTCAGAAAGATTTGATTCTCTTTTGTTTTTCGCCTATTACTCGCCTATTAAAACACGATTTTTCAAAAAGTATTCAGTGGCAAAAAACAAAAAAAAGGATTAAATCTACTCACATTCCTCTATAATAAGTATTTTATTTAAAATAAGTCATAAACTAATATTAATTTAACTTCAGAACGTAAATGTCAAAAATTGTTGAGAAAAATATTAGATACAGTCTGTAAAACTAACTTTATAATTTTAATGTATAAAAGCGCGTGTTGACAGATAAATGACAAAACAATCAAACGTTAACCTATAGAATTATCTGATGCTGCTATTTAGCGGTTCTTTTTAATTCGGAATGGCTTCAGGTGATTATCAATAAAAATTGCGTATACTTATAAAACTATTAATGATTCTTCATCTTCTAATTGTGTACCTTGTTCATCTTTTAATAATTATGATTATGATTATGATTTGCTTTTGATTTAATTGCGAATCTTTGTGAATGAACATTTTCATTATAAGTGTGATATTTGTATTTTTTCAGCTGCTATTCCATCTCGCAAGAAGAATTTGTTGGCATATGACCGCTATGATATTATTCTTGCAAATAATTTTATAGAATCTATTGATAAATGGTGTTCTCACCACAAAAATGGCATTCAAATATGCAATGTGATATTTTCTATGATTACTTCATCAAAAACCTCAACGCTTGAAACTCATATTGGTGAATTGTCGTCGATAGTAGAAATTATGAAAGATAGAGTAAAAAGTAAATTGTGGATTGTTAGATATTTTTCTTTAATAGTTTGTTAATGTTAATTGTGTTTGTAGTCAAAAGGAATATTTTGGAAAATTTTAAAACTTTCGTGAAACTACAAAAGTCATCAAATCCAAGTTATGATCCTAAAACGCATAAAAAAATGTTAAATCGTTTGAATAAACTATGTATTTTGTTTGAGAGTGAAACAAATCTGAAAACCTACATTTGTGGTATTAACATTGATTTTGTGGTATTAACTCGTTTTTTTATTTTAAAATGATTATATGTTAATATTTTGTTTTGATTTTATATAGAGAATATGGCGCATTGTAACGATGAATATGTGTTGGAAATATTTAGAAGTGCATGGGAATTCAACACACATATTGTCGATTCGGAAATCGAAATATTAAGAAAAGAAATGGATCATTCTTAATATTTAATGAGAGGAGCTTGGGAAAGAATTTAAAAAATGTAATAAAAGTTATTTTCATAAAATTCTGTATATAATGAGCAAAATTTCATTTTATTATTTTTTTTAAGTATTGTAATATTGTAAATATATTTAGTGTTTATAATAGAGTATTGTGTTTATTTATGATATGTAGGTAGATAGTTTTAAGGTTTCAACAAATGCATTGATAAAACATAATTAGCACAAAATAAATAAAAATTTATAGTTTAATTTTTTCCTTCAAATGCAAGAATAGACTAGATATGAACCGGTATTGTCGGTACCGATGCGAGCACTTAGGGCAATTTGTTGAAGAGCCCGATTTGACAAAAGTTTTTCGTTTCTAGCTAAGAACCGTCGTATTTTTCGTTCTATTCTATGGTTTGAATTATATATAGAATGGTTTCTAGCTTGAATCTGGCTGGAAACGAACGTTGAGAAAGGACGGGGACGATCGGTTTTTTCTCTCTTCCCGATTTTATAAAAAAAAAATGATACCTACACTAAAAGCTTTGAGAGAACTTCGGAATGCACGAAGCCGTGCTTTGTTTTTTAGTTTTGAACTTCTTTTTGAAAATCGGATTTTGACGAAAATAATGACAAAACATTAGGAATTTTTTCGGGTTTGCGCGATACGACTTTGAAATGGCCCGCCGATCGTGGACGAGCTCACAAAACCGAAAGAGATGCAAATAATGCATTCAAATCGTATCTTAGGGACACAAGGAGTCGTATATTTGACGACGATCGGCCCGCTTTTAACATTATAGTCGATCTAATAATTTTAGTTTGAGTTTTCTCAATATATTTTTTTCCGTTTTCGGGTTTCCAAACGTCCATCGTCGTTTCCGGGGCCCCGAAGAGTTTCGAACCGACGCGAATCCAATTAGAAGAGAGTGCGGTTGGCAACAGTGCGGTTTTCTCATCGGGATCGCAGTAATAAAACATCTTGAGCGGCGATCGGACGTCCAAAGTTGAGTCTAGGCCTTTGAGTCCCGGAGTGTCCCGGAGTGTCCCGGAGTGTCCCGGAGCCCTTGGAGCCCCTCGGAGCGGGTGGAGGGTCCCAGGCTCTCAGACGATGACGACGGCCTCTTCTCCCGCTGAAGTACGGAAAACTACCACTACATATTATTGTAACTCACGTCTACAGTCAAAACGCTGTCGCAGCTCTAATTAGTGAACCCTCACAAAACGAACGGCGAGTCGGTCCCTCATCACATCGTGAGGTTCGGGCGACGTTTGTCGTCGCCGATAAGCTCGTTTAAAATCCCATTTAAAAATCTGCACAATCGGTCATTTTATACGTATGATTCATAATCGAAAATTTTCGAAATGCTGTGTATAGTGTTTTTACCGGCGAGTGACAATATATCGACAAATGTCTATAGTTAATTATCTCTAATCGTAAGTCGAGAATATTTGTCAGCTTATCGAATTCAAATATCGGTATTTTACTATTTTATGCCCTTCGCTGACTCAATAAGAGTTTCACTAATATGAACATATACTAACCCAAGTTTGAATCTATTGGTTGAAATGAAAAATGAAAGATTTGTCAATATAGTTACAATTGTGGTAGCGATCGAACCGGAAAGGACCCAAATATTTTATAAATAAATCAATAAGTATAATATGTATGTTCCCATTATTATGACAGCACTCTAACGATAATTATGATTCTTTCATTTTGAGATATTGAATGTTTCATATTTAAATTCAATTCATTTTCCAGAAAGTGTAAACTACGCTAACAATAAGAGCCAGTATTTTCATTGTACTAATTGCTTCAAAATATATTTCTTTCAATTCAACAAAAAAAGTAAAAAAGTCAGTACTCAATAACAGTATGAATCAAAATTAACGATTAAAACAAACTTTTTTTTTTAATTTCTCAACTTAAATTATCAGTTGTGGGTACAAATAAATATAATTAACTAACCACCGTATTTAATTAAATAAGCACATTTGATCACAATATGTAGTAATATAGCCTAATATCTATCTATGATTAGCTCACAGTTGAAAATGGTTCATATAATTTTTATTTTCAAAATTGTCGTCAATAGTTATATGTTTATCGATGGAAGTGTCACTTATACATTTATAACTTTTGCATTTCAGAAACGGCTACAGAAGGAGCTCGTTTCTCTGGTCAAAGAGCCGCCTCCGGGAGTTCACATCGACGATGATAATGCTGGGGCCAATCTCAGCACGTTTGTTTCCTATTTTCATTTTTATGAGTAGTATTAATTGCATATTACATATATCTACTTTTATTTTTTTATTGTTTATATGGATGAAAATATCTGAATACCGATATAAGTAACGTTTTGGTCCTTATAATTTTTTTTTTTCAGTGAATATGGGATATGAAAGTCTTTGTTGTACATTAAAGCTGACAGAAACATTAATAAAAGAGTATGGTTTACTGTATACTTACTATGTACAAATAGTGTTTTTAATCAATATCTATACATAATGTTTGTTGAATGTGTATATCCGGAAAATGGGCATTGATATGTTTTATCTTGATGCTCGGTAATTCTCATTTATGCTTTTCATGATAAAAACAACACTGTTCATTATCAACATACATTCTCTAGAATAGTTTTTGTAAGATTGTTATTGTATTTTACTATTAATAAATGAATTTTATTTATATGAAAAAATATTCACATCATTTTCCTACATTGAGTATATTTTCATTGATATATCTCAAGTTGACCTAACTGTTATCATTTTTATGACATATTCATATAAAATATGCAGTAACACAATTGGTTTATTTTATCATATGTGTCAACCTTTGCCCGTTACTGATCTGTTATTTTTAAAAATAGACAGTTCCATTTGAACTTCTTGCTGTATATTGATTTGTAAATCCATATTTGACTATTACAGGTGGGTTATTCGAATGGATGGAGTGCCTGGAACTTTATACGAAGGAGAAAATTTTTTACTTCAGTTCAAATTTACTCATAAATATCCTTTCGATTCACCGGAGGTGAGAATTTAAAATATTTCCGATATTTCTTATAATTGTTTCACACAAAGCAATTAAATGTTGTATTGGTTTCATTTTTAGGTGACGTTCATAGGAAACAATATTCCTGTACATCCACATATATATTCTAATGGTCATATATGTTTATCAATTTTGACTGAAGATTGGTCTCCAGCGTTATCTGTTCGTTCCGTTTGCCTTTCTATTGTTTCCATGCTTAGCAGTTGCAAAGAAAAGGTTCGTATAGTTTTCACTTTTGTCTAAAATTTACAGGATAAAAAGTTTTATTTTTGCATTTCAGAAAAGACCAACGGACAATGCATTTTACGTTAAGACTTGCAACAAAAATCCCAAAAAAACAAATTGGTGGTACCACGGTGAGTTCATGGTTTAGTTTTCCAAATTTAATAAAAAAGATTATAATACATAAATAAAAATATTCTTATTTTCAGATGACTCGGTGTAATAAAAAAAAAAACAGTATTTTATTGATATTAATTAACTATAATGATTTTGTGTGCTTTTGAGTTTACCTAGTTACTGTGCAATTTGAAATTTTATTGCTGAACATGAATTTTAAAAATTAAGTATTTCGGTCAACATTCCAAATGATACAGTACTTAAGTGTCCAGTGTGTTAAAAATTAATTATGGTCATATGTAATTCTTTTCGCCCTTAAAAAGCTATTTGATATTATCAGTACTGGCCAGTGTCGCTTAATTTATTCCGAAAATATAGTACTGCAAATTGATGTATTATTTATTATATTTTTATGTTGTAATTATCGTTTAAATAAAAATATATTTTGAAAAAAGTCTCAAATTATAAAATGTTTTATTTTTCCACAATTCACAAGTACGTAATAGAACATGAAAGATATGACTCATTATTGTTGCAAAGTTAAATTTTGAATGCTTATAATCATTATTATTAAATGTCTTAACAATAATCACATTTCAGGATTGATTTAGGTTCAAACTTATGATCTTTAGCTACTCAACACGAGTACAATTTTTTCCTATAGAATTTGACAGTTCTATTATGAATGTGGTTGAGTTTAACTGGAGAATTCTATAGGAAAAACAATTGTGCTAATAATAAGTAATATTCCATTAAATGTTTGTACCTCAGTCAGAATTAATGTCTTGAGCCATCTGGATTAATATCAATTTTACAAAATTTCCTCATCTTTCTACACAAATCGATAAAATAATTTGATTTTCCTAAAAACTATATTATCATTAACTGTAAAACCATATATTCAATTACATGTAATAAGCTTTGTTTTTGAAGCTATTACAGATAATTCATTTAATTTGATATAATTGCACAATTCAAATATGAAAAAAACATTCCAGAGAATATTTGCAAACGCTTTTACCCATAGTCAGATCAATAACTTAAAAAAGTATTTTGTTTTGACATAAATACTGAAATTAAAATATTAAAAATGAGATTAGGTTAAATAAATGAAATCTATAATATGATTATTTATGTTCTAAATAAATAACTGTTCTTTTTAAACGTTAAATATTATCGTAAATTCTATTAAAATGCATTAAAAATCTAACACTAAAATAAAAAAAGTGCTACATATAATGATATGTCTATATACAAATTCGTCTAGTAAATTTGTTTAAATTATCGAATAAATGTAGAGATTATCACAAATTTTCAGAAAATTTTTGCTTTATTAAAAAATAAAACAAATTCCAATAATAGTTGCAAAAAGGGGTTGATTTCTAATATTTTGCATGATTTACTTTATCTATATATTTACTGTGATGTTTCAAAGAAGCCAACAACCCGTCGTCTATTTCGTAAGCGATATTATGTGAATAATCGATCGTGCCATTTTTCAGAGTTGTCATTCTGCCATTTAGATGGCTGAGAATCGCATTTCCCGCACACGTATCCCATTTTTTAATGCGAGTTTTGTGGATGTACACGTCGGCTTTATTTTGAACCACCTCTAAAACTTTATGCCCGGCGCCCGCCGCAGTGATGATTTCGTGATCTTCGCCAAAAACACTAGAAACAAATTTTTTCACTTCTCCTTGATGAGATCTCGACACGATGACTCTAATTTTTGACGATTTCTCTTGGTTTTCGTTCTGAAAAACAAAAAATGATTTCGAGCACAATTATACGTGAACATTTTTTTAGTTATTGAATATTAGAATAGTGATTAAATATTTCCGTACGGCGATATTTTTCAAGTTTTGAGAACTAGCAACAGAAAGCCACGTCCAATAAGTTTTTTTATCGAACGGTCTGTGAACGACTCCGATGACCGGAACTCCTTTCACCGCTACGCAAACCATAGTTGTGACGTATTCGTACATTTTTTCTAGAAATAAATAATATGCAAAATTACAAATAGATTAAATTTATGAAATGTCTCGAAGACAGTATTATAGATTATCTAGAGGGTGTTTAAAGTTGAATTAAAGATTCTACGACTACATACAAAAAGAGATAGTGTTGTAAATAAGAATTCTATATATGTTGAATTGAGTATAGTATTTTTAAAATATGCATCTAATATGGGTTTGAATGTTGTCGTTTATATTTATTATCGATGAGAAGATGAGATATCGAGAATGCAAACCGACCGGTGAATTCTTGAGTGGCGTCGAGCGGATCGATCCAAACGGTGACGTCGTCTTCGACCGCGTATTCGTCGGGCAGTTCGGGGAAAGTCTCCCGTCGGAGCGGTTCGGATCGAACGTCGGCCAGACAGGCGCCTTCGGGATGCTCCTCGGAGACGAGAGTTATTCCGGGGAAGGCGCTCTCGATGGCCGCGGACATGCGGCAGTGGGAGTCCAGGTCGGCGGCGGTGACCGGCTGCTCGGCGCCTTCCAGAGTTTTGCCCTTGGAGCGAACGGGAGAGGGGTCCCGGCTCTCGGCTATGGCCGCGACCGCTTCCCCGCCGGCGAGCGCCGCTTCGACGGACACCCGCAGCAGTCTCGCGAGGCTCACCCTCCTGTTGTTGGCGGCCGAGAGCGACGTCGAAGAGGAGGAAGGCGCACCGGGGGTCACCGTCGCGGGAGTGCGCGCATACTGCACCACGAGCAGGAGACACGCGAGAGCGATCAGCGCGATCCAACCGGTCCGATTGATGCGCACGGTTCCGCCCAAGTTCATCGCGACATTTGCCTTCGCACGATTTTCCAAATTCTCGCTCCGCCGCCTTTCAAAACGTTTGACATGTGTCAAAACACACAACTACCAATCGTAACCGAATAAACATGTGGAAAATTTGTCCTAAAGGGAATATGTATAGGGATATTCGATCCCTCTTTTGTTTTTTGACTTGTATTTTATTCTACTTCTGTCAGTATAAAAATATGACGCGTCAGTATAGAGACCTAATAAAAGACAGAGATGAACAACCATTCGATTCTTTGTTTTACATTACGCTACCCCTCTCTCTGGCTTTTTCACTCGTGTACAAAAAATTGAGTGGGTCGGTTCTTTCTATTTTATTACGTCTCAGAAGTTCTCACAATCAGACCGGTATGTTTCCACCTCTTCAGCCGATTCGACCATTTGTCGGTATCGACCGCGTTCTTAGGTTGGCAACGAACATATGTTGTCAGTCGGTCGGTCTGTGGAAGTGTGGAAGTACAGAATGCAGTCGTTGAATTGAAATTCGCTTCAAGAGCCGAAAGCATGGAGAGACAATGGGAGCCTCTGGCAGAGCTGCGACTCTTCGCTCCCGACGTCAGGTGTCTTTGCTCCAGGGTCTGTCTTAGGTGAGATCTCTTTCTATTACATTTTTTCATTTTCACTCTGATTCTTTTATACATACAAAAATCACCTATATTGAAGCTAAATAATATCAATTCTTATACATTGTTTTACAGGAATAATTATGATTGTTATACATCTGCATTCACTGACAAAGAAGAGTTGAGTCAAAGCGACGTCGACGAAATAAAAAACAAACAGTTCAAGTGGGACGTGACCGCCCAGGTTCACTTTTCCGATGGCACTTCATATAAGGAAGTATGTATCGAACATATTCTATTTGATAATATTTCATCGATTCTCAATCTACCGTTTTTTCGATAACATTTTCAGAAAGACGAAGGAATCAGTTGTTATTGTAGCGCTTCTCATACAGATAACAATTATTCCACGGATGAGCACGACGTGGTTTCGGCGCCACAGCATATCTTCTCTTCGCTCAAAGGACTTCAGCTTAGTGACAGTGGAGCCGATTTAACGTATTTAGAAGGACACAGTGAAGCCGTCGTGAAAGAAAATTCTATTATGAACGAAGATCCTAATGAATACTTTGACGAAGTCAACGAAACCGTCGAAGGAGACGATACACCTCTATCTCCTTTGTTGCGGAGCGATTCAAAAATGGAAAACCAGAACAGTTGTATTGTGGAAAATTATTTGAATTCAAATTCATGGGAAAGATTTTGGGCGGTCAACGGTGAAAGATTAATTTGGGCTTCGTGGATAGAGAAATACAGCGATTACATAAATCCTTCTTATTGGGACGAAGATAAGAATCAAAACGAAAGTTGTTCAACGAATAAGTTGGATTCTAAAGACGTAGAGCTAGGATCTACTCCTAAATCGGTCGATCATGATAAGAAAAATAGTAAAGCCAACAAAAAGGAGGGTAAGTTCCCCTTTGACCTAGCAGATAACAATGCTTCATCGAAAACTACAGAAAATCTCGATAAAGATGTTTTAGATGTAGCAAAAACTAAAGAGTGCAGTTATGAATTGGCTCTAAGTGAAGGTTGGAATCCACTTTCGCCCGCTAGTATAGACGAAACTTGGAGTCACAGTCATCAAAAGCATAGATCTTTTTCAGAAAACGATCAATTACTAAGCCCCAGATGCGATTCGGTTTCCAGTAGCGTGCCCCAAACTATTGGAACATCCGATTCGATGACTAATGTGACTAAAATTACTAGTTATGATATAAATTCGAGTCATTTACCCACAGATTCTTCAGAGTCAAATATAAGTTTATTTTCTTCTGCCGAGTCATCAGAAGAAAGTAGATCTAATTCAACAAATTCATCAGACAAAGAACATTTGTTTGCTGACGCAGGAATGTGCGCAGATGATGCGTGCACTGATATTGATCAATATTGGCAGATCTTGTGGAAAAAACATTTTAATCAACAATACTCGTTGCATTATGAAAATTATTTGTCTACACATCCTCAACAAGCAGAGAAATTTATTGTCGAAGAAAAGTCAGAAATTTTAGATTCTTGTAATATTGAACCTAACATAGAGAAGACTGATAAGAAAACATTAAGGAATAAACACAATAAAGCTAATAAAAAAGATAATCAAAATGTGAATAGAATGCAAATAAACTCAGTAGGATACTTATTACAACAACTCAATATAGAGCCGAAAGAAAACGATAGAGATATAGAAACAATGCATTCCGATAAAGTAACAGGCGATTCAGATATTTTAGATGATCCCATGGATTCTCCTGATAATAATACAACCTCAACAATTAACAAAGAAAATATTTCTAAAAATAATAGCTCAGCAGTTAATAATACCAGTGTAGCGAATATTGTGAAGAGCAATACATCCAGCAATTTATTTGATCATGATAATGGTAACGGTGATGATCCACCAGAAGAAAAGAAGATCGTAAGCCTCAAAAGAAGGTACATAATCATTTAAACCTGAGTTTGAATAATCTATCGTTGTTATTAACATGTTTTTCATAAATGTTTCAGCCATGAGAGCGATACTGATGATTCTAATCAAGATAAAGTAAAAGCAGCTTTATCATTGATGGGATTTTGCTATTCAGACTCGAGCCAAAATGCGCCTTCTCTTGTCGGTGATGTCACCTATAGAAAACGGCATATAAGACAACAAAATAGACAACTTAAACTCAAACTTCCATATGTTAAATCAGCCAGACATACATATTATGACGATGATGGTAATCCAATTGTTGGAACGTTAGATAAGGTATTCGTTACGATTTATTTACTTTATCTTTTAGTTTGAAACAATTTTCTGTATAAGAATATTTTTTTAGGTAAAGCATTTTTTGCAAAACGCAAATGATGAAGTCAATGAAGGAGAACACATTACCGATAGTGATTCTGATGATGATTCACACCGCTTAGCCGTATCAAAGCCTTTGCCGAAAAATTTAACCAATATCCATAACTTACCTTGTTCTGATAAAGCAGACAATGAAAACGATCCAGTAGCTATACAAGGAATAGAATTAGAGAACACTGATGAAAAAGACGTGCATTATGCGACAAAATTCAAAGTAGCTATTCTTAAAGACGATTTGAATATATTATCCAAATCACACGAAGATATTGCCACCGGAGAATTGACCGATGCTAATAGTTTAGACGACACAATAGTGAAAGGAAAGAAAGAAAAAAAGAAGCGTCGCAAGGCACCAAAGAAGTTGCCCACTGGGTTACCTCCAGAATTAGCCCAAGATCCTAGTCTAATAAAATTTTGGTATAAACGTTATTCATTGTTTTCACGATTCGATCAGGGTATTAAGTTAGATCAGGAGAGCTGGTTCAGTGTCACTCCTGAAAAAGTTGCCGAACATCTAGCCGAGAGATGTCGATGTGATCTTATCATCGATGGTTTTTGCGGAGCTGGTGGCAACGCCATTCAATTCGCAATGACATGCGAAAGAGGTTTTTTTTTTAATATTTATATTATAATTTTTGAATAGATTCAAAATGATGCTGAAATTCAATCAAAACTTTCATTTTCAGTAATCGCCATAGACATAGATCCTAAGAAAATTGAACTTGCTCGACATAATGCATCAATATATAATGTTGAAGATCGTATTGAGTTTATCGTCGGAGATTTCTTAGAATTAGCTCCTACTCTTAAGGGAGATGTGGTATTTTTAAGTCCTCCGTGGGGTGGACCCCAATATGTTAAAGTGAATATGCTTTAAATATCTATTCAAAACATAAAAGTCATACTCAAATTAATCCAAAATATTTCATATTTTCACACAGGCAAGCAGCTACAACTTGGAAACAATGTTAGTGCCCTTACCTGCTTCCGAGTTGATGAAAATATCTAGGAGCATTACTGACGATGTAGCAATCTTTTTACCTCGCAATACTAATGTTAATCAGGTTAGTTTTTTTTATCATGTTAATAGATTACATATATTCATATCAATATTAAATATTTTTGTTTTTAGTTGGTGGCTTTAGCAGGTCCAGGGAATGCAGTTGAAATAGAGCAGAACTTTTTGGATAAAAGACTGATTTCTATCACTGCGTATTATGGAGATCTACGAAATGAATAGCATTTTGTTTCTAATTAGTGCAAATTGGGCAATATTTTGTGATGTGTGTGAATATGTTTAAATCAGATTCGGTCGTAAGATAACTTTTGTATGACTTTTTATTTTGCTATGCAATTATTTTCCAATACGTAAATATTCCAATTTCTAATCATTCTTAATGATAATAATACACACTTATATTATCAATGTTTTGTAGTGTTTCACAAATGTAATTAAACAAGAAGTATTCGTAAAAAAATATTTACCAATAAATTTGGTAAAGCTGGTTATAGCAAAAAACAGTAAATTATTTAGAATACAATTTAATTTATTTAAATATATATGCATATACACAAAACTGTTTACAATGAATATATCAGTGTGATGAATTTTTGTTTGGCTGTTAATGGAAAGGGCACGTATCAATGTTGTGATACATTTTATTTATCAAACTTGGAATGATGACTTACATTTAGATGTATTCAAATGATCTTGTTACACAAATATCACTAAATCAATAATTTTGTCAAATTATTTTATCTAGTGACCTTATATTTTATAATACAATTATTTGCAACACAATTTCGGCAAATAGGAATAAATCATTATGATACCAATTTGTATTATTAAAGTTATTGCTAATCTTTCATTTCACCTTCCTCATCCTCGTCTTCCGCTCCTCGTATGTAGAGGACATTGTTGCACCTGATCAAAACTTCCCCCAGGTTACCTGTATCATAATAGTTAAAAGATTTGGCTCGATAATCGATAAAATTAAAAGAAAAAAGGAATATAATCACCTGTACATTGTCCTCCGATGTGTTCTTCAGTATTGGCCAGTTGTAAATTCATATATCCATCGACCGAGACGAGGTATCCTTTATATTCGTGCCCCCATTTTAATTTGACGAGGACGGCTTTGCCCGTCAAACTGTTCAGGAAAGGTTTCGGGTTTATGGGCATAGCGGCCGTCATTTTGCAAGGATTTTATTAAACGTCAACCTGAAATAAATTATGAGTATGAGCGATGTTTGTTAATGTACATAGGTTAGAATACAGGAAAAGTTGAAAATAGATGTTTGTGTAAAGAAATCAATTTGAGAATTGAAAATATGGTAACGTAGGAGTTAATGTATGTTAAGAAAGGTATGCAAAGATCTTTAAAAGAACCGTATTATCGATTGTTAGTAAAAATGATAGAATATAACCTATAAATAAATAAACAATGAAGTGATTTTAAGCGGTACTTCTTTGGTATTTAAGAACTATGTACAATAATCGATCATTATGAAGTTTTAGATGTGCAATAGTAGAAATAATTGTTATACAAACCACTAGAAAACAATGTGTACAACCGGCAAAACGACACTAAACGCTGTCGCTCAAATTTTTGGTCTAAAGGTGAGTTTTTGCGTCTTGCTTCTTCCTTCGTTTTGTTCCCTCGAAAAAAATTGAATGAATATATTTTTTTAAATAAATTTCAATGAAAATATAATAATTTGAAAAATATCGAAGTATTAATATACTAATGATCTATAGCGTGTTGAAAATTTCGCATCGAAAGGAGTAAATGCATCGCATCGCTTGGCTGGGGCATAATCAAAAATGACGAAATACAAAGTAAACCGTGTGACGCTCGAAAATTTATCGATCTAATCGTTTGCGCACGATTTGGTTCGAAATTTACGATGGATTGGATCCGAGCCAAGATAAAAATGGGAATTCGCTCGCGCGGATCGTAAAACTTTACGATCGAGTGGCGGAAACGCGCATACGTACACGAGCGCAAACAAATTTTGACATTTAACTTTACGCAACGTTATAACAGATCTTAACGCAAATATACATAAAGCATATATTTGTGTGAAATGTAAATAAAAATTGATTCATAATTGATCTGTATATAATTTTTTGATTTAAAGTAAATAGTCATAAGGACTAAAATCGTTTAAACATTTGAATTTTCGATCGAACGAAGAACATCTGTCAATTAGCGAGCGACCGTCTTGCGGCGGTCGAGTTTGAAGTCCGTCGCGTTTCGTCGCGAGATGTAGATATTAGACTGGAGTCAGATGCGTCCGTGGAGCTCGTCGGCGATGGAGCAGGCGACGGAGCGGCTCGAGGACCCGGAGGCGGGCGCGGTGTCGTCGCCCGTCGCGGAGGTGCGGCGCTGCGCCCCCTCGCCGCTGGTCTCCGCGCTGGTGACCGTCGCCGCTATAGTCGGGGCGCTGGGGCTCGCGTGGTGGGCGCGCGACTGGCTGCGGGTCGCGCTCACCTGGGTGCAGGCGCAGCCCGCGTGGGCCGTCTGCGCGCTCTTCGCGGCGCTCTTCTGCGCGGTCAGCTTCCCCGTCGCCGTCGGCTACCTGGTGCTGCTCGTGTCCGCCGGCTACCTGCTCGGCGTGTGGGCGCTGCCGCTCGTCGCCTTCTGCGCCAACCTCGGGGTGCTCGTCGCGCACGTAGTGCTGCGGAGGATAGGCAGCCACGCGCTCCGCAGGCCGCTCCGCTCCGAGTCCGCGCGGGCGCTGCTCAGGGTCATCTCGGGGCCCCACTCCTTCAGGATCGTCGTGTTCGCGAGGCTCTCGCCGATCCCCTTCGGCGTGCAGAACACCATATTCGCGGTCAGTCGCCCGACCAAAACTTTTCTATTAGCATCTTTTCAAATGTTATTTAAGCATAAGATTCTTCATATGCAGACTTTCCGTTAGAATTTTTATCAAATCAGTTTTTTAGAGTGTTTTCCTTGTACGTCTTATCTCGTTTTTTATAGTGTAGATTAAAAATCGGCTTTTCCTCGGTACTATTAAACTGCAAGTTATTTTTAAACGCGATAGTTGGCCATGTGACGATTTATATTACGGTAATTTCTTATGCTATCGACACTATCAGAATGTACTTACATAATTTAGCTAAAGTAAAATAATAAATTATTGACAAAATTAATTTCGTAACGAGTTTGAAGTGACAAATGTACATATAAACGAGAGAGGTCATTCAAAATATATATAAAAAATAAATAAACACTCAGATTCCGTCGAAACGCATTAATGTTACTTATAGAAACCTGTTTTTCACCAATTAGAATTTACACTAACAAGATTATAACATTACGAGTGATTAAATCACATTATGGTTTTTTACCCATATTAAACTTATTTCTTACGACGTCGACTTTATACACGATACGAAACTCGTATGCATATTATCCAGTTTTGATACACGTCGATAAACAGTATACGGACGACCAATACTGAATTTACCGTTTCTAAATAAAATCTGATCGTCACTCGTATTTTGATTTTCAGTTGAGCAACGTGGGAGGCGTCCGATATCATGGAGCGACATTTTTAGGTTTGTTGCCGGCTCAAGTTATTAACGTATACCTCGGTTCGACTCTTCGTTCTATGCACGACGTTTTGCAAGAGTCTCACGTCACCGGATACATTATGTTCGCATGTCAGGTAATAAAATCGATTAAAAGAATAAAAAAAAATTCATACCCGCAAAGTATGACAAATACTCTATTATAACTACATACAAAATTTAATCATCCTTTTATCTTTGACGATTCAGATTACGATCGGCATCACTTTGATGGTATGGGTGGTACAGAAAGCTAGAAAAGAGTTGACTTTGGCTCTTTTGGAAACTGACATCGGTCGAGAAGGATTGTCCAGTTCTAGCAGTTCGACGTCTCTGATGAGCTAGCATATGATCGGGCTCTTACGGGCCGAAACCCCCGAATCTTCCGGTCGAAGTGAACCGGGGACTCCGACTATTGTTTAAATGTGATACATGTACACGAGCTAATCGAAGAGTACTGTAAGTCATTAAATCTTACATCAAATCTATTTTTGTAAAATTTTGAAGTTGTCATTTCAATTTTTTCGTCAATGTGTGTACTGTACAACGATTATTTTCAACCACTACTACAACGATAAATGCATTTAGTTTATAATTATCACAATTATTATTTTTTCGAATATTTATTAGACTGTTTATCTTATTGTAGTACACATCTCACACTTTGATTTTTATATCTGTAACTTTTTTAAAGTGGTCATTATTATCATTTGTCTTTAGGATTAGATAATTTTTTGTGTTTGAAAAAAAGCATGCACGTATAAGAATTCAACTCAAAATTAAGACTAATATATCACTTTGTAAATAATTATGAATTGGGTCAAAGCATATTTCGATATAAGAATAATAAATATTTGAAAACATATTAATTTTGTACTGTACAAACACCTCAGTTATTTGACTACACAAAAATATGGCTGTTTTCTTATCGAAGTGATATTTGAAATGAATATTTTTTTCGTATAATTTTATGAATAGTAAATTTGTCTGTTAATTTTAATTACGAACTCAAAGAGTTATTAGTTCATGACAGAGTTTTTTTTTTCTTTTACAGTATATCAATATAAAGCAAGTGTAATTCAATATTAATGTTATTATTATTGTTTTGTACTTTTTGATATTGTTTGTAATTTCGATTAACTTATGAAAAAACGTTCTAGTCCTTGCAGTGTTTTATTGACATTTCTATATTTCGATTATCTAAAATATCTTAATATTTCAAATGTGAAATTTAACAAAGGCCATAAATAAGGTCAGACCAAAATTCTTTGAGAGTTTTTGTAATTGACATTATTGCGCTGTTTTTTTTTATGTGTATAATTCGTATGTATTGTATAGTATGTTGAAAGATCTGATTTTGACTGTTTTAATATTATTTTTCAAATAATAATTATTATGTGCAATGTGGATGCACAAAAGACCCATCATATTCGATTTGTATCGATTTTGAATGTTGAAATGTACTATATTTTGTTATAATGTAGTGATCAGTCACAATGACTTTAAATGATATGTTCTATTTTTGTACAAAATAAATGGTATGTGATTAGAAAAATGTAAATTCCAGGTGTGGTGAATTTTTTTCTCGTGCATTGGTGCTGTTTGAATTTTATAAAAATTTTCTTAATATTAAATTAGCTCGAGTATAGAGCAAACTCTAGGGTGAAAATTTTCACTTGTTTCTGAGATTCCTTCTATTTTATTACAATAATTCACTTTAAAACTCACTGTGGGTAAACATTCAGTTTTTCTAAATGTAATGTTTTAGCACATAAATATCCCACCTCGTACTTGCATCAAATAATAATTATAAAGTCGCGAATAAAATATTTAGAAGTTACAAGACACAAAACGTATGTACTTCTATCGATTTTATTTTATTTATCATTTTTAAAAGTATTTATCAAAAATAAAAATGAATATAATATTTCAATGTTAAAAGATAGATATTTAATTTTTTCTATTAGTTTCTAAACTCTCTTAATGTTGTATTCCAAAATTATCTTCTTTTTTTTTGTATTACATACCTATTGTGTGATTTCTACTGAAGAATTCACCTTGATATGAAATTAAATTATGTCTTCTGTGTTAACAATGTATTTTCACAAGTTTTACTAACCGAACAATAATTTTTAGCACATAAGTCTTGCATCATTTTACAATACGTTTCATAAATAACTTGCTCAATTTACTATTACGTAGCATTTTTTTCGAGTATGTACTTACACTTTGTTAAAAAAAACCTAACCATCAATATTTTTTATCAATATATTTTTTCGGAATTATTTCATTTGACATTAATATGAAATAGTTTCGATTATAATAATTCTGGTTCATTATTTAGAGAGAAGGTATAGCACAAGTTTTATTTTGATTTATTTTGTTTAAAATTCGGCACCAATGTATATTGTATTATTAAGCCAATAAACCAAAGTTGTTTTATTATTCAAAATAACATAGTGTTTTAAGATGTATTTATATTAAAAAAATATATTCGCAGTTCCATTTTACGTAGTGTTAGATAATTTATTGGCACATTCTATATTTTTGCAATCGATTTGCGAAATCTCTATTTTATTTGAAGTGAAAATTAATATTGGTTTCAATTGTTTTTAAACTGTTGTTTCCATATTTATTAGAGTTGAAATTTCACTAGTTATTTTGTACATAAAACTAAACACTATTACAATTTTATGAACTTCCAATTATTATATTTTGTAAAATATGTATATGTATACTGTACCCATTGAAAAATTTAATTTTTGAATATGTATACTTATAGAACCCAAGTTGAGCAATTTGATTGATATTTCATCTAAAATCTGCAAAAATGAAAAAAAAAGTATGATTACTTTATAAAACACTTCATAATTGTGTTTGCTTATTGGCAGTTCTATGGGTATTTTGAAATTTGTTTCTTTTATTGTTATTTAAAAAAATTAACTCTTTTTCTTAATTTTCACTTTCCTTAAAAAAATAAAACTAAAAATTCATTCCTTTAAATGCATGTGTATGTTATACTTCTTTTTGAAAACTATTTCTTTATTATATTATATTTTCCAAATGAAATTTTCATTTTCGTAGTAGTTTTTAGGTGCTGTTCTTTGATAAGTGTTTTAAGAATGAAAATTGTTTTTTTCTTTTCATTATTTTGTTATTAAATCTATTGTAATTATATTCGACTGATGTTCTTAAACATTTAAATGTTTATATGCTAAGTATGTCATTTTGTATACACAGTAATAGACAATAATTCTGAGATGATGTTTTCTTCTAGACATTTTGAATTCACTCATATTTAGTATCCAATATAATCCAATGGTTCAATGTTTTTTCCAATTAGTGTTTCACCTTAAACTGAATTTTTAGATATCAATAATCAAAATCATTATAAATGTATATTGTTTATTATATTTGTGAGTATAATTTTGTAACCATATTTTGAATAAATTTGTTTTTAAAAAATAACAGTATGCTATTATTTAAGTTGAAAATATATTCTAAATTATTACAAAAAGCAAAACAGTGATTTTGAATGATTACTTACACACATTTTACTTTCAAATACCTATTTGTTGATTACTATACATACTTACTTCTAAATATCTATTTGGAATCGCAGTACCTTCAAATAATAAGGTGTTTGTTGTTATTGTAGCTTCAAGTAACTATTATTAGAATTGTATGTATGCATGTACCTACAAAATGTTCTTGCAAACAGCTAGCTAATAGAATACAGATTTCCTACTCTAATTATGTGTTGAATTGAATTCGAATTTCTATGAAAACCGCTCTTAATTACGTGCAGTGATTAGAATGGCATTTGCACAATATTCATGAACTTATTGTTCGCACACTGCGAAGTGTTTTCGTTTATTTACGTTACGTAGAAACAGGATTATTTGCGCATGCATTTACTTACGCCCGAAGTAAACGAGCGCAATATTGTTTGGTAATTTGCAGAATTGGGCTCCGTTTCTCGGGTAACTAGTAACTTTTTAATGAGTTGCAGTGTAATTGTATAATAACTCAAATTAGCATCGGACCGGTGGCGTTCTGAAAACTTTACTTCTGAAAACGCTCCAAGTTTGAGCGAAAATGCGATAAATTGACTTGCTATGAATAAAATGAGACTTTCGACTAATACTATTACTTTTGACGTAAGTATGTTAAACACTCGTTCAAAACGGTTCGTTAAACAGTTTTTTTTATGATTTGTACTTGTAATATACGTTGTGCTGGATCAAATGAGCGCAATACAAAGGAGCGACATTCAAAGAAGCGCAACACTACAAAATCGCAATGCTAATGATAACTGATAGATACAGTTCGAGCTACTCATAATTTTAAATCAAGTTATCATCACTCATGTTATACAACATACTTTCGATTTGAATTTAAGTTTTAAAATTTAAAATTTAAAATTAAGAATCATCGCTAATGAATCCACTTAACATCTAATCAGATCAGAAGAATATCTATTTAAACATGGAAAACAATTGAGGAAGACACGTTCGCTACGATTAAATTTTCCTGGATTACATTTAGGGGGATATCGCAGAATTATTAATATTTTTATGGGCAGTCACAGATGGCGGGGCAGTCAAACGTCGTTTAATTATAATTGTGCCACCCCTGCAGCGTCGTACCACCTCACCTCGCAGTCTTGCCACCTTGAGGAGACGAAGAGTGTGAGGAGAGTGTCCAATAAATTTTTACGCTCGCAATAAAACTCGGCAAAGCCTCGCAATCCTGAACGTGCTGAAGTATTTTCAAAGACGTCTCGAATCGCGAAACACATTTTTCCGCAGCGTATGTCCTTTTAAAATCTAAACTTAAAGCTTGAGCTGATATTATTTATTATACGTACTATTTTTGAGGGTGAGGAAATTCATCATGTTTTATTTTTCGATACAGGAATCTGATTATTTATACGTATTTTATATTAATATACTTAAACAATGTTGGAACAAGTAGCATAGATAAATCAAATACTGGATAAAGCCAATGGTAGAAGAGCTTCACACCTAAATATGGTGTTGTTTTGAAAAATTGAAATTGTGTTTACAATTAAGATGTATTTGAAATTTTAAAAATGGTTTAATTATGATGAAATAATAATAATAAAAAAAAATTATGTCTGAAGGCTGTATTAATCAAGAAATCGCCATTACCTGTGATGGACACGATTGGTTCTTCGCAATTTATGTATTAGGAATTCTTTCAAAGGTTTTAGCATCCAATAAAAACTTTCCATTGAAGCATGAAACTCTGGAACAGTTTGAAAGTTTATTCGAACGACTTCTTTTATCGGTTTCATTCGAATGAATGTCAAAGGGTTTTGTGCTGAAAATTTGTCATAAACTCGTCATTTTTTTTCGTTATTCTTAATTATAAAACATTCTAAGTTATGCAGATTTTGAAAGATGAAAAAAAAAATCAATTTTTTTTCAGTACCATGAAATAAAAGTAAACAAAATAGTGTGATGAAAGTTTTCCATGTCTAAAATATTTTCTAATTCGAGTTTTCTTTGAAGTTTTGCGAGAAAAATTTGAACACAAAACGGAAAATAAAGGGGAAAACTTATAAAGCATCAAAAATACTGATAAAAAAATCAAACGAGTCATTTACCACCAGTTTACAAGTTCCATTAAAACAAAGTCGAGAAAAGCGATTAAACATGTTTGATGCTTTTATCAAAATTCGCTCAATTTATTCGATTTTCCATTTATTAAAAAAAAAAAAAAATGGAAAAAGAAAACGACCACTGGCTTACGTCAATTTTTATTCATCTAACCAACAAAACAATGCGAAAACTTACAAGCCACGAAAACTCGTAACAGACGATCACGTTTTCGAAAACGTGACGATCGGAAAAAAAATCAGAAAATTGTCTTCACCAACTTACCCTCTTTTTTTTAAAGGTTTTCGTGTCGAATGAGAGTTTATATAACGCGAAAACCTGTTACGACAACTTAATTATTTTTTTATTCGCCGCCCTCCCTCGACGGTTTGTATGCAATTAAGACCTCCCGGCGACGCAATTATTTGTTTTTCTTCGTGTATTTTTTTTGTTTCCCGCCTTTTTTCGTTTTGTTTTCCACCCTCTGACTCTATTCTGTCGAATTTGTGTGGCGCGAATGGGAAACAGTAAGTTTTATTGTTGTATGGCTTCGGTCGTTTGGAATTCGTTCGTGGCGCGTTTTTCGGGTTTCGCGCTTCGCTCGTTCATATCGAATCGACTGTGATTAAAAAATGATAATTAATCGTTTTCTATTTTTGAAAATCATATGTGGTAATACTTTTATCGCTTATGTAAGCTTTGGTTTTGTTAGCCAGCCGATAGCGCAGCGGTATAAAGCGTTTGTGCATGAAGTGTCGATTCAGCATACTTAGGATGCGTGTGAGTTCGAGTCCTATCTTGGCGAGTGTCAAAATGTCGTTTTTCTTAATTGATAAAAATTGATATAGAGACTCGGTCGTTTATTACGAATGTTTGGATTCATTTGATTCGAAAAAAGTGTTAATTTTTAACGCTTTACGAAACGGTTCCGCAAATGATCACATCACCTACACCTTTCATATGTTCGATTAATTCGAACTATTTAGTGACACCTATGTGTGCACTTCTCTACTCTTAGGAGTCTCGTCTTCACTATATAAAGTGAATGATACTTAACTATTCAGGGTTATCTCTGTCACTTGTGACCGATTAAAATACACAGTGTGTATATAAAAAATTGGGTGGAAATTACCTGTTTAAATAAATAAATAAAAAAAATATGAGCGTTAAAATGATTTTTCACACGATAGTGAACTTTTCATTAGGAATGATGAATGCAGTTTTAAATAATCTAAATTATAACATTTCGACTGATTAAGTATACTACTATAGTCAATGACATATTAAGTTGAGATGAAGGTTTCGCAATCAGAATTACACTCACTAGTTGCATTTGGATTCACTACTACCGCGAGCAAGTGAAATTATGATTTCACCGATTTAATTGCAACATATTAAGATAAATCTAAGCTATTATATATTTCAACGAAAATTATAAAAAAATAAAACTGAATACACAATTGCAATTCAAATCGTCGGACAATAACCGAAATTCAAATTACGCTCAACCGGGCGGCCATTACGCAGAGCTACCAACTTAACATTTTTTTTCCGAAACCTAGAAATGAATAAACATAAGACGGCCGCTGTACTTTGAACTTTTAATACATTAAACGTCGCGAAATTGGAATAATATTGTAATTGCATCTGGGCTCGACTTCCCGGGATTTTCAGTCAAAAGCGGCCCCCCAAGATTTGCACATTCGCCCCGAGACATAAAGCGGCCGTAAAGCCTTAAATGTCGACTCGGATACGTTTCCGAGAGGATTAAGCGGATATTTTCTAACGCTGCGCCGTTGAGATTTTCGAAAAAAGCCGTCGGAAGAGTTCGGCGGTTTTTTTTTTTCCCGCCAGCGATGAAAAAATAAAGTAATGGTCGTTTTTAATGCGGCCGTGCGAGCCAACGTATTTACATTGCAAATGTGCGCAACGCACGGTCGTTTCCGCTTTATATTTATCGATGTTAAAAAGACGCTTTTGGGTTTTTCATTTCAGGTGATTATGGCGCGATTGTTCGAAATGCTTGATGATATTTTTATCTATCTATATTATAAATACGCTAACGATGCTCGAAATTTTCAGCCACAGCCATGCCTCGAAACCCGGGCGTTCAGTTTATTAGCCCGTCGCCTTAGTTCCGAGCTACGCGTCGTAATTACGAAATTGCAACTTTTAACGTACATATGGGAAATTTTTTTCGATATTTTTCATTTCAAACATAGATGGCAATACGAAGTTTTACAAAATTCTGAATAATATTATTTACACATTTGATTAATTCCGAACTGTGGCACTACTAGTTATAAATAATACGATTGATTTATTTAAAACATTCAAGGTATGGATATGGAAACGATTGGTCGTCAATCCAGAAAATATTTAAGGATAGATAGTTCACATGTCTGCAACCGAACAAAAACCAAAATTAAGAGACAGAGACAGATCTATATACTTACATACGTATATCTATATTCTATTTATTATTAATTATCTTTTTATAAAAAAATATATTCTTATAAATAGGTTGATATCATATATTGAATAATTTCGGTATAGATGGCCATATATGAGACGATGGGCAACATCCATTTTTTTCGAAAATCGGCAGCAATCAACAGTCCTATATTTGGATGCTTTGTCCTTATTTATTTTCGATAAAAATCGAGAAATCAACATTTCAAATGATCAAGTCGATGCTTATAAATGTTGCAGTCTTGATTTGATTCTAAATTGATAACCCTAGTTTTAATATTTCAATCGGTAGAAATAATTGTAATCAATAATTATATTATAAAAAGTAATAATCGTCACAAATCGAATTCGAACTACCGGAAAGAGCATGCACATAAAATGCACTATCGATAAGCGAAGCAATTATGTATTTCACCATTTTAATTATTGTTGTGAAATTTCCGAAATAGCAATTCAGTATCGGTTATTGATTTTTCAAGTAAAGACGTAATCGTATCATAATTCAGTTGATTTTGAATTTCGCGCCGTTTTCGATTTGAGTGAAAATCAATTTCGACATCGAAGTGAGTCTCATTACAACAACATGTGTTCTCAGTGAATAAGTGAGTGTTTTAAAAATAATATGTAATTTTACCTTGAATGCCTTAAATATTAAGTCTTTTTTCTTGCTTCACTATACACTCGCGTAATTAAAACGAATTCAATTAAAAATCGTTATTTGCACTCGAAATTATCGAATTATTAATAACAAATAATTAAACGACCAATCGCGATGATTGAATTTCATCAACTGATTGTAAATCGAGCACAATAATAAAAAAAACAACTGACACGCACAATAATATTATAGAAAGTGCAATATTGTCAATTTGAAATTGTGTGCAATACAATTTGTAAAATATAAATGCAAATCCGTTTTTTTAAATTAGGATCGTGGCGCAAATTTTATAAAAAATACTAATTAATTGACTGTCTATTAAAAAAGTGGAATTAAAAAAAAATACATTTTTTGAAAATGTCATTCTAATAGCCTTTAGAAACGGTAAAAAAATATACACTTGCAGTGCTATTTTTAGTGTTCTAACTATCTACATTTCCCTTCATTTTTAAAAATTTCATAATGTCTTTTATTTCCCATAAATCTGATCTAATTTTATCCCCATAAACAAAACGAATCTATCATCATCATTTATCTATATCAGAATTACCCTAACGTGTCTTACAACAGAAGTGCATACGTTCCAATGCACAGCGCCGTTTCAATTCACAATATTAATATGCAAAAATTCAAAACAAAACAATCGAAAAATCTCCTCGTTATATTCAATGCGACAAAACACAATTACAATTCATTTACAACGCCGAATAGCATTAAACGCCAATTTGAATTTTTCTCGAAACGCATAACATTATAACGCCTCGCCCGTCAGACGGGAGCCGTTTCATGTTTATTTCATGCCGTTCGAATTTGCATCGTGGAAAGAAACGAAACTCTGAATAATAACGGTTCGAAAGAAAGCCGTTTTCTAGTGGTTTAGGTTATGTAGAGCTCGGTCCAAGGAGGAAGGAAGCCGGTGTCAATGCGATACACGGGAATTCCATTCGCCGGGCGAATTAATTCATCTGGACTTCCATCCAGGGTTTCGAAGCGCTCGTTAACTTCGGAGAATTATTCATCGGGCTATAGTGAGGTTGTAAATGCGATCGAGGCTCTGTCTGTCTGTTTGAATGTTTGTCTATGTGTGTGTTTTCAGATTTGCTTTTGTGTTGTAGTCGGAGGGTGTGATTTTAATGTTAGTGTGGTGCGTGGTGAAGAATGTTGTTGTCGAGGTTGGGGTCAGATATGTAAGTTTGAATTAGAATGGGTTTTATACTATGATTTTTATAAATATCGTGAGATTGAATTTGTTTGATGTAATAAATTGCTTCTCGTTCGATACAAAAGATGGAAAAATAAATAGAGCCAATGATAAAACTCCTCAAAAATACGACTGATTTTTTTCATTTGGAAGCTATTTAAAACGAGACAAATTCAGTGCGTAGGTGTACTGAATTCGCTTCATATACATGACGATTGAAAAGGCCAAGGGGTACAAGCGACTTTGCAGTGATTTCGGGAAAATGACGTTCAAAGTTGAGCTTGTAAATACATGTATTAGAAGGAGGTCGAGTGATTTGACGATATATCTCGGTAAATGTTCCTAATTCATTTATATCCTTTTGCCACCAAATATATGAACGTACATAGAAGCGATTCATGTACATAACTCAATTTCGTCAAAAATGTCACTCGTACCCCTTGTTCTTTTCAATCGTCACATAGTTTCCTTGCGACTTCGTCTCTCTCTAAATACTTCCCGCTTAGAAAAAACTAACCTTTGAATCCCGAAAAGTCAAAGTAGACAACCTCAAAAGAAAAAAAAAAACACAAAAGAACCTAGCAATTGAGCTTCTAACCGAACTAACACACCTCGAGCCACAGCCCACTCCTCGAACGACTCCAAACTCAAAACCGAACCTCCTCGAGAACTCCCACTACAACTCAACCCCCTAACGTCCCTTCGTACAGACACACAGACAAACCTACACACAGACACACACACCTACACACATAAATACATACAGACACACAGACAAACAGAGTCCACCCTCACCTTAATGATCGAGGCCTTTGAGCGTGCTGCTGAATTGAACAGAAGTGGGCGAGAAGCACTCGTGGCCCAGCCTGGTCTCCCGCGGAGCACTCGACTCTTTGCTGCTGCTGCTACTGCTGCCTTCCACCAGCTCGGTCGAGGGGGCGAAGCGTTTTCGAAGCGGCCCAAGTGCGCCCCCGAGGGCGGTAGGAGAGCCCCCGGGGGCGCAGAGTGCGCCCTCCTTAGAAGGGGAGGGAATAAAATAAAAATACAATATTCAAGTGCGACAAGTCCGCCTCAGAATCCGGTAACGGGACGTGCTGAATTGGACGCTAGGTGATTTCTTTGAGACGTATATACGTGATTATTATTATTTGTAGTGATCAGCCTGTTGAAAATATCGACGCATGCTTGGTTAGAAATACGTTATTTTATGTAGTGTGAGATTTGTAGTCGGAATTGAGTAGGTCGAATAGTTTGGGCTTACGTTTCGGACATTTTTACAGTTTGTCATAAGTATGTAGCGATAGTTTTCGATAGAACTTTCGTTAGGTATTCGTTCTAAAATTGTTTTAAATTGTCACAGGATTAGAGCGTTACACTAGACAGACATACAGATGATTTACAGTATCGACTTACGGTTTGCTAGCTAGTAAATCTGCAATTTCTGGTGCCATGCTAACATTTATAGCAAACTTTACAATGAAATCAATTAACAAAGCTATCGAGAAATAAAGATATTTTGTGAAGGGGGAAAATTTGGATATAATAACCAAATTGAAATAAAGAATAGTAACTTTTCGTTAAATCTATATTATAAATACGCTAACGATGCTCGAAATTTTCAGCCAGCCCGTGCCTCGAACCCGGGCGTTCAATTTATTAGCCCGCGCCTTACACTCAGAACTACGCGTCGTAATTACGAAACTGCACCGCTTAATGTATATAAGGCGTAAAATCTTTTTTTATTTCACACATAGATGGCAATAAACACATCCGTGGCAATACGTAATTCGATAAATTCCAAACAATTTTGTACATGCGCCTACTGCTGCAAGTAATAATAAAATTAACAAACCAATTGTTATCATAAATATAATTAACACAATTGATTTAATATTACGATGCATATGTGAATATTAACATTTCTGTTAGATATGTTGCACAAGCCAAAGGATAACTGAGTCTCCCAAGCGATTTGAAATTTGTAAGGAACATCATATTTTGAAACATTGTGTTCTCCCTTGATTATATGCTAAGAGCATACTCTTATTGTTAGATTATTTGTATTCGTACAAATTTTTATAAATCTGTGTATGTATATGTATATTATTTCGGAGTGGTAGAGGCATTTGTTTTCGTTATTCTTTCTTTGCTGCAGAATGGTTTTTCGAGAAAATTTTCGAATTGAAATGAAATGGAATTTGCGAAGGTGCACGTTTTGCGAGCGAAAAGTTCCATCGATGCATTGCTGGCATATTGTCGAATAGATAGGTTTGCTTGCATATTCTTATTTTGAGATTCATATGTACGTAGAAAGATGCCGGTGTAAATTGAAATGCTGCAGGAATGAAGTTTTCTTGTGAATCAGAGCATTCACAGGTCGTTTGGCGCTCAAATCGAAACGGTTCGGTTTTATCGAATCGGCATATTTTTGGTGAAAAAAATATCATAAAATACAATCTCACTCGAAAATCTAACACGAAATAAATCGATGTCTAAACGTATAGATAAAATAACGAAGATAAGTACTGATGGCTCGATTGTTAAACATGTACGTATTTCAAGATAAACAAACTATAATATGAAAATAGATATTTTTCACTTCAAATACATTTGTTTTAAATATAGAGGAATTGTCATAAATATGAAACACCGTGATATTTATTACTTAAAGTTTCGACAATCTGCTAATTTTGCATAAAATCAGTCACTAATAGTATTATTGTTAGATTTTTAAAAAGAAAAACTACAATATCGACATTGAGTCTAAATATATTGATGATTAAAATTTCACTAGGTTTTTTTTTACAACATCAGCTATAACATTGAAATGTGATACTTTTTTTGGATATGTTATGAAATAACTGCTTGGCGATTTGTTGGATCGAAAACGCATTACTTTGAAATTAAATTCAGTATTCCATATTAACCATCATTTGACTATTTTGTATTTTAAAACACAACCGTTCCATATTTGAGACACATATGAAAAATTACAAAAAAATAACTTTTCAGTTGTCGCCGTTTTTTTAAAATATGAGAGATTATTTCTTCCTTTCACTATAATCCATATAAACTAAGTATATTTGTCCTCAATCTATTTCTTAAGAAAGTTAAAAACGTTGGAAAATACACGCTTAAAGCTTAGATGTTTTCATATTCAGGAAAATTCCTCTAAATCGTATTATTTAATTATGGAAATGTATTGTAGGTACAAATTCAAATAATACAGATCATTTTTTACATTTTTCGAAAAAAGTCGAGTCACTTAAAACATTTTCGAGTAATAACCTTAAATCAGACGAAATTAACAATAAAACTAGCACACGATTTTACTTTCACGCGAAAAAACCGAAAATGAAAATGCTGAAAATGTTCGCGCTCGTTCATCACAAGCGGAGCGAAAAAAGCGCGCGAAAAACGTAAAAATCCTCGCATAAGAGGCCTAATATCGAAAGTAAATCACAATTTTTTTCCAGCAACCTGCATTCGTAAAACAACAGAGAAAGCAAAAATAACACCGAAAACAAAATCTGCGGTGCAATCGCGGGATAGTTACGGTTCGGCGACCCGACCATCTAAATACAAATTGAAATTTATCGTTATTTGCGGCCGCAATATAGAGAGCAGGTGTTGCTGATATCCCAGGCCGCACTTTTGGCTTTTCCCCGCGGGGAAAAAAGGGCGGGAAAATTCCGGAAGGGGCCGTTTTGAATTTTCCCGCTCGCGCGCGGCGTTTATGTGTGGCGACAGTAAAAGCTTCGTATAAAATAACTTTATATTGTTTTTTTTTCCGGCGTGGGAAATTGCATTTTTATATTTTACGGGTTTTTCTTTGAATTTTCGATGAGTTTTGGTGGTTTCGTTGAAAATTTTCAACCGATAAATAAAATCGGTTTTTATTTCAATTATGGTATTTTAATGTATAGCTTTTATCGGAATGAACTAATTAATTTGAAATTGTAAGAATATATTATTTATTTAATAATTTGAAAGACTTACAAGTACTTGCATATTTGTTATCTATACACTTGTAGGATATTGCAGCCTTTTTAGAATGTATACGAGATTTTTCTAGTTTATGATGACGATGTCGAAAAAATTCAGCTTTCATTAAAAATATACATATTTACAAAGTCCTGAACTTATAAGATTGATATTTTTCAGACAAAAACTGTTAGAGCGAAAAAAAATGAGTTTGAAACCTCAAAGACGAATTGAGTTTGTCTTATTCAAATATAATTTTTCTCGAAATCTCAATTATTCATACATACGACAACTGAAAAAGCCAAGGTGTACAAGTGACATTTTTTCCGAAATTGAGTTATGTTCAGGAATCGCTTCTATGCACACTCATTTATTTGGTGGCAAAAGGATATATCTCAACGAATTTGGAACGTGTACCGAGATATATCATCAAATCACTCGAACTCCTTCTAATACATGTAGGTGTGTGCTCAATTTTGAGCACACTTTTCTTGTAATCATTTGAATCCCTAGACCTTTTCAGTCCTCATATAAGTTCTAGACTAAGTGTATTGAGAATATTTGAATAAAATTCCAAAAAAATGAATATTCGATTGAAAATCCGATTGATGAGCTGAATCAAAATTCACCTATTACTAGTATTAGCAGATGTTTTTATTATAAAAGAGTATTTAATGTACTTTTAAATTTTGGAAAAAATAATATTTTATAATTAAACTAACCTTATCATGGCAATGAAAAAATGAAATGATCATACTCGAAAGAAAAACGCACTATTTTCAAATTTAAGCCGATTCTCACGTCGTCGTTGCGGGTATTAACGAGCTTAAATGAAGCGCACATTTCCAGAACGACTCTCGGCCTGAAAAAACCGCACCATACATATTCATAAAACTTTCAGCGACCTGAAAAAGAGCGGCCTGAAAAAAAATCGAAAAAATTACGGTTACGTACAAGGGTTGCCGAAGAGATAAACCGTGAAAAAGGAAAATGTTTGTTCGGTCGAATGTTTGCACGTAGCCGAGAAAAACGGCAAACTATCGAATGATACAATTTATAAATATACGTATTGTAAACGAAGCCTTTTGGGCAAAAGTAGCTATTTGAATGTGTTATCATAAGCTTCCTTTTATCGCCGGAACGAATGCGAAGATTAAATTAATTGAAATGCAGCGTTGTACGGTTTAATGAGTGTTGTTTGCGAATTAGTTCGTTTTCGTGTAATGTATGTTTGTTTGATTGTTTTGGAATGTGTATGAGATCGGTGTTTGTTTGTTTAATACGATTGAGAGTAGATTGTTTTATGAAATGTTTTGAATATTTGAGCAAATCGCATTTTAATTGAGTTGGAAAGGGTTTAATTCATTGTGGTCGTGTCTCGCGTTTTTGCGTTTTATCTATTGACGAACTGAACGACGTTTTTGGGAATTTAGGAATATATATATGTGAAATTAAAAATATTGGTATATTCAATAAGTTATTAATTGAAATGGAAAAGCTATAAATATTTCCCAGAATTTGATGCGCACATTTGTAAGAGATTATATATCAATATTTTCAGTTAGGTTACGTTAGTTTTTTTTCCATTTTTGTTTAGATTTGGTAAAGTTCATATAATATAATATACGATACAAAATATCGGCAAAATGTATTGAAAATAATAATTTATTGCACAATTTTATAAAATTTGAAATAATCCTATAGATAAATATAAAAACATTCGAATCAATCATACAAAAGCTCGCAACGTCCATAAATCGAACGACCAAATTCACGCATGATTCTTTCATGCGAAATGCGAAGGATTATCGTCGGATTCGGTTCACATAATGCATAATATAGACACATACAAGCCCTTAATTATGACAACGGTGTAAGTCCACCTTATATCTTTTGAAAATATTCTAATTTTCACGTTCGAAAATATCAGATTTTTTTCGATCACACTAAAATAGTTCGTTCGTTTTCGATTTTTTTTTCAAATTTTAATAGTTTTTGGACTTATACCATTATCAAAATTATAGTCTTATGTATGTCCGGTTGATATGCGGTTTTCGGGATCGGCAAGTGGAAACGGTAAATGTGTCGTACATCAGTTTGATGACGCGTCGTCGGGTCACCATGAATATTTGCCGAGGTCCGTTTTTATATGTCCCTTTTGGGAGAAATAGAAAACAATAGCAATATTTCAATTGAAACGGTGTTCTGTGTAAGGTGTTTTCATGCTAAACTATGTATACAGAAAGCTTCGTGAATAAACTGCTCGTTTTAAGGGTACAATGACGTCGATGGGTTGTTTTTAAATAAGATTGCAAACTTGCTATCTGATAGTTTAGGTCTGTCATTGATATATCAATCGTTCTTGAATTTTTTTGATATTCTGTCTTTTAAGAAGAAATTTATCACAGCTAGTTATAAGAAATTGAATGAAAGATATTTATCTTAATTTCAGTAGTTTTCCTTTAATTATAGTGGCAACTCTTCAGACAATCCAAACATTATACCTACACAATAAACATTACTAGATTTTATGCAGGGCTTACATTTTGCATGAAAATTGCAGTTTTGTGAACATTTGTCAGTGTAGTTAACGATATTATTCAATGTTCATATTCAATTTAATAGTTAAATGCGAAAACACAGCACATATAGTAAATATTGGCTGCATTGACACATACATATTTGCATATTTCGTGTGCGACTGCAATGTTTATGAAAAATATACACCTCATATAATACGATTTTCCTCACATAATAACTATACTTTAAAATTGACAAAAAATGTTGAAACAATCGATCGACACAATAAATATTGGAGATTTCGTTTTACGAAGTGTCAAATTAATACTATTTTCTAATCAAATAGAATAAACATTTGATAGAAATGATCAATATTCACCGACATTTATATCACCTTTTTAGGGAAAATAGCCCCATTTTAGAGTATTTTTTTTTGTGGGGTTTATCGTTGTGTTGTTAGGTTTTGCTCAGTTCTATACGATTTCGGACTTGAGAGGGTTGCTCGATATTTGCAAAGTTTGCAATGGTGCGGTTTCAAGAGGATTTCGTTCGGTTAGTGCGCTTTATATTTGCGGAATTAGACGTAGTTTTATGATTTGGTTTAGAAATGGTAGGGTTTTAAGTTTTAAGCGAAGCCTTTTGATGTTCATTATTTCAGTCGATTTGATAATCACCTTGATTATGATGTATGGAATTTTCATTTAACGAAAATATTCATTATATAAAAAAAAATCACCTTATATGCGAAAATCACGAATCAAACGAAAAGACGCCGTCGTTACGGCGCTCGATTAATTTAACGAATTTACGTTCCCAGATTTTTTTCACGAGAAGAAAAGTCCGCAGAATAACGACTTTCCGACATCAAACGAAAAATTATTTGGGTGGGGTTTATCGGCCCGACAAAATAGTCATTTTTCCAGACAAAATAGGTACTCATCAAGACAATATAATCATATGCACAACTTTTAATGTTTGACAGCGACAGTAAAATGGAATACCCATTGATAAAATCATTTACCCTACACAATCGTCGCTGTCACTACAAATCGGGCTGCCAGTAACAAAAATGCAATAAATTGTTCTTATGACTTATTAACTGTTTATTTCATGCCAAAATAAAATAAAAACCTTTTTTAATCGAACATGATTAAAATAATTGCTCGCAATATTAACCTAACCTAACCTAACCTAACCTACAATTTCGAAAAAGTTTATTAATAAGTATTAGTCCCTTTTTTTAATATTGCGAGCAATTATTTTAATCATGTTCGATTAAAAAAGGTTTTTATTTTATTTTGGCATGAAATAAACAGTTAATAAGTCATAAGAACAATTTATTGCATTTTTGTTACTGGCAACTCGACTTGTCGTGACATTGACGATCTTGTAGTGAATTTTGATTTTTATGGTCGTTGGACATTTGTCGTGAAAATCATTTTTACTGTCGTGCCAATAAATTTAACCCAAATTATTTTCATACTCGTTAGGCGTCCTTTCGACGACATCTACATGGGAGACTTGAAACGCACTTCTGTCTACCGAGCCAGTCAATTTTCACTTCACGAAGGGGAATACTTTTATATACATTCTGTTACTTGGCCTATATATTATTTCACATATTAATATATGACGACTGAAAAAGCCAACAGATACAAGTAACTTTGCGATAATTTTGAGAAAATCACGCTCATAGTTAAGTATGTATGTATTAGGAGGTCGAATGATTTGATGATATATCTCAGTACGCGTTCCGAGTTCGTTCATATTCTTTTGCCACTAATATGAAATGATTTTCGTGAATTACTCAAAATGTCACTTGTTCCCTTTTTAGTCTTCATATGTGAATGTGTGCTTTCGTAGGGTCGGAATTAGTGGGACTATTAGCCATAATTCCGAAGAGGGCCGCAAACGGAATTATCAAAAGTTTGCATGCGTTTGCAAAGCGGCGATTATTCTGTTGTGTGTATATTTTGAGGGTTGGGCTAGTGTAGATTGTGGCAAGTGTGTCAATTGTCTGTATAAATACCGTAATATTTGAGTTTATAGCTTTTTTGAAATGTATTATGAAATTATGATGAATATTAATTCACATTATTCAGGTTACTTAAGCATAGTTTGTGTGTTTTTTTTTCATTGATAGAGTTTGATAGATAACATGGCGCGTTTGTGAGCTCACATCATTCAAATATATTCAGTCGTCAAATATAGTATACATGAATTTCAATAAAATTTGTGTTTTTATTCTTATTTATTGTAAAACAACGTGAATAATGTACATAATAAAATAAAAATTAATCACTGAATATTTATAACAGATCAAAAGAGCACGTGAATCAATTCAATATTTATTATCCTAACTTGACCTACATTCTAACTTACCCTATAAAAACAATATAATTTATAAATTAACGAATAAATAAGCTGTATTAAGCCAGATACACTGAAAATTTTAATTAGCCCATTCAAAGATCAACCTATCGGTTATTTTTTTTGAGACGAAGTACCAGGTCACGCATGAAAACCTAGTCGTTTCTTAGTCCTGGCTTCATTTTCGTAGAAAAGACGATGGCAATCCGACAGTTTCCTTCCCTTCGCGATTTGATATAATTGAATAGAGCGGTTTCGAGGGGTTGCCCTAACCCTTATCAAATGAACGAGTTATGCGTTTGAAACGTTTTATCGTCTGACACGATGTGTCAGTTTAACATTCACTGCAAAAATGAAAGCGTCATTTTACACCGAATACGTTTGAGGAATTTTCAGCGCGATAAATCTTATTTTGACTGAACATGCTTGCGATTGTGAAATTATAAAGATATAGCAATCAACCCAGTTTTGGAGCGTTACATGGACACACAGACAAATACACAAACACACATAATAGCGCTATCATATAGTCTAGATTGTTTGTGTGCTGTGTGTCCATATAGCGCTCCAAAACTGTGTTGATATATGTATTAAACGGGTTGATCGCTAGTACATACATATGACGAATGAAAAAGCCAAAGAGTACAAGTGTCATTTTTGTGAAAATTGAGTTATGTATAGACATCGCTTCTATGTACGCTCAAATATTTGGTAGCAAAAAGATATGAACGAACTTGGAACGTGTACCGAGATATATCATCAAATCACTCGACTTCCTCTTAATACATGCTCAACTTTGAGCGCGCTTTTCTCAAAATCGCTTGTACCCCTTAGTCTTTTCAGTCGTCATATATAATTTCACAATTAATATTATTAACTTTTCAAGTAAAATAGTGAGCCATTAGACAAAACTCCGGAGAGTAATTAGAAGCACACACAATAGGTATCGCTAAATTAATCGAATTCAATCAATACATACAAAGTAAAATGAATGAATCTGTAAATAACATACATACGAGTACATTAATTTTCATTTATATAGATAGAAAATATGATACGAAAATAGAAAAACAGATAGATTGCTAGCAAAAAGAAACTCTGCCCCAGATGGCGTTAGACTAACTGGTAATCCAGTTGTTAAAACCCGTCATTCGCGTAATATGACTGCTGACGAGACAAGGGGTTAAAGTGGGAGGACTTGGGGGTGGTGAAAGACACAAAAGGGGGCTAAGGGGTCGGTTCAAGTCTACTCGAAAACGCAAAGTTCCCTTCCGAGGGTTAAGGGGTTGAAATGATGTTCGATCAGCTCTGGAATTCGGAATGCGACTCGACAATTGATATACTCTAGTGTTCATTCCGGAGAATTCCTCGACGAAGCCATGATTTGACTTCTCGTTTCTAGGGAAATTTTAATGATTACTCGAGAAATGAGAAAAAACTGAATTAAGAAGATTTAAATTTTGTTTGCTTCTAGAAAAAAAGTCAATGAAACTGATAACATTGATTGAAGTTGAAAAAAGTGATTTTTCCAATCCGCGGATTTGCAATGAATTTAGCAAAGAAAGAAACAATACAAAAATTCATAGTTACTGAACGATGCACTTTTTCGATAAAACTCATATCTACTGATAATAAACGCAATTTTTCAATCTATATTATTAATACGCTAACGATGCTCGAAATTTTCAGACGTCCGTGCAGTTTATTGGCCCATCGCCTTACACTCCGAGCTACCATCGTTATTACGAAACTGCACCGTTTAACGTATATAAGGCGTAAAATCCAAATGTGGGATATTTTTTTATTTCACACATAGATGGCAATACGATGTTTTATAAAATTCCGAATAATATCATTTACACATTTGATTAATTCCGAACTGTGGCACTACTAGTGATAAATAATTTTGTGAATGAAAATTTTATCAGCTCGATTAGCAAGATCAGTGTGAAGTGTTTTCTAAATTTTTACTTCAAAACAGCTATTATAAACAATCAAAAAATGGAATTCAACGAACATAATGTAATAAATATCAAATCAAAATCAATATGGATAAACAAAGCTTTTGAAATTCGATAGAAATAGGCTTCTAAAAAATGAAAAATGATCGAACTGTCACACATTACACATTCGGTACAAAAAAGCAACAAATCCATTCCCTGAGTACAAACCGTCAGACATCGACCGCGAAAATAAAGTGAAAACCAAAGAATATGGAATAAGGAGAAAGAGTGATGTCGGAAAAGCCTACAGGATCGGTAAATCACTTAACCCGCGAATATATTACATTATCTTATAATGCGGACGAGGAACTCATATACATATTGCGTACGCGTGTCGAGTGTGGAAAAAATGTATGGACCAGAACAGGATATGGGTGTGTGTGAGAAAATATGGAAAGCAAGATTTATACCCGTCATAGGAGAATAAATCCGCGTCGGGAAATTCGCGCTTCCGCGGAAAAGCGCGGGAAAAGTCTAGCGGAAAATCGGAAAAAAATAATGATAAATAATGCGCAATTATGGTTTGAGAAGTGTGCCGTCGCATAGGCTGAAGGTTCAGACACAGGGGTGGGAAAAACTTTTCAATGAAATGAAATTAATTATCGACATTTGAAAAATTTGCACTTTTGAAGCATTGTTATATTTGAATTTATTATCATCAATATCGGAGATGCATGAAAAGTTTCAGTTTTTAAGCCATTTGGAGTATTTATGTATGACTAGCAGTAGGTGCATGTGTATTGAAATAGTTCGAAATTAATCAAACTTCATATTGCCACGGATGTGTTTTATTCGATAATATTTTTTATTGCCATCTATGTGTGAAATAAAAAAAGATTTACGCCTTATTTACATTAAGCGGTGCAGTTTCGTAATTACGACGCGTAGTTCGGAGTGTAAGGCGCGGGGTAATAAATTGAACGCCCGGGTTCGAGGCACGGCTGTGGCTGAAAATTTCGAGCATCGTTAGCGTATTTATAATATAGATGGTTTGGTATGAATCGGCTTATTTAGGGCCGATTTTTTCACTAAACTCAACATGTTTTTTTTTCCAAAGAGTTCTGCTCTATGATTTTGTATACACACATTGACAATAGAAAAAATACGTGAGCTGAGTTATAGTTTAGTTAAGGTTAGTAAAAAGATTAGAAATTAAAAATTCATTCTTACATTTAAGTTAAGAGACTTAATGCGGATTTGAATCAAATTCTCATACAAAATGATAATAAAAATATCGGATCGATTGAAAATATTTTATTTTTACAAATTAATTTATTCAGAAAGTTTTGAATTCGAATTTAAAAAATATATTTCCAGATCAGTCTGTATCGACATTAAGTTGCGAAATTAGTGTAGGGCATAAACGTTACTCGGAAGCAATGGCTCGAAGCTCCACAAAGACATATTCTAATGCGTTCTTAAGCCCCAATTAAAGTAATAGACTCTTACTTAATGGATACGATTCAGCTGAAACTGTTGATTCGAAGGATACGCCTCGTAATTGGGACGATTCATTACGAACAAGCTCGCGTACTCCCTCGCTATTTACTTACCTTTACATCTACATTTTGAGTTGGAAACACATCACTGTTGTGAAAAAATCTCATTTAAATCGATTTAAAATCTTTAGCTTTAAATGAAATAGAAATATGGATTCACAAGTAACAGACTATGAAACATTAAGACAGTCTTTCACTTGTTAAGATAGTCGAATCAGTTGTAAGTTCAACTCGTTGTAGTTGAGCAAAATCGTTACGAGTCGATATATTGTAAGCAGAACTAACGTTAAGTTAAAGATTACACTGATATACAAATTTCGCCTTTTCTGATGGCCCATCAATAAAAACAAGAAATTATTATAAATTCGACCACGTAGAATCCGATTTTGAAGTCAAAATTTACATGAAACAACTGGTTTACTCACAATTTGAGTTCAAAGTTCGATAAAATTTCAAACTCCATACAAGGTATAATCGAAATTATAAATTTATTTCAAATCTTATTTTCATGAAATTGGTTTCAAACGTTAAAATGATTAATACTAAATCATACAAAAAATAATTTATATATATAACATCGTTTTTGGCTGATTTATGACGAATTTTCATGAAAAAAATCACACATTTTTTAAAAACATTCCTATTAATATATCAATCTTAATTTCCATTTGAAATATATTTCTCGATATTTCAAAAGTGATTAGCTTACATGTTCTATCCTTATTTTTGTACAAATTGCTTTTTTATAAAAGAAATATGTTAATATCTGTGAGCGCACATTTTTCATACAAAATGTATGAGGATATTCTCGACGCGAGCGTTACTCTATTAATCTATACTATTTATTATTTTTTTTCAAAACTTGATTTTATACTACAATTTGAGACTTTTGAGGTTGTTTATTGATGTATTAAGCACAGTTTAATGCTTTCAAACTATTTTATTATCAGCAATTTTTGCAATTTTAAATGTTTTTGTACTATTTTCTTCAAATTCACTTTTAATAATTATTTTCTCAAAAAGTAAAAACAATAGAACCTTTTCATTTTCATTAACATATAAATACACTCATATTTAATAGTTTCTGAAAGTTTTGTATAAAAACATTAATAAATAAAAATGTTATGATGATTTTAAAGTGATTTTTTCGCTGAAAATCGACCAAAAAAAAAACTACAAAATGTGATTTTTTTCAAAAACCATTTGTCTTACAGAAAAACGGATTTGATATTCGTGATCAGAACATCAAAATACATAAAGTTCATTAAGTTTCATTGATTGGCCATTTTCTTGTCGAACGGTGTTATCAGTATTTCTCGAATCTAAAATTAAAATTTTTTTTTTGATCATTTTAATATCTTATCTGTCTTACGATGTGTTGAAAAACATTGAAATCGATAAGGTCTCTCGTATGTATGTTATTTCGACCGATGTAGTTTTTCGTTAGAACGTTCGTGCAAATGAGAAAACCCTATTAAATTTAAAAGCGAGGGATACAGTGACGGGACGCGCTGTTCGAGTGAGTTATTGCCGGAAAAAGGTGCAAAATCACTGCCTCGAAACTTGGTAGTAATGAAAACAAAACCGGCCGAACGAAATAAAATTAATGCGACCTTTACACGTTCGGGTATTGATCAGCGGAGGGGTTTGTTACCTTTTTTTTGGGGTATCAGATTGAATATATTGTGTAATTTGATTTTTTTTTCATATTTAAGGAAATATATTCACAAATGAAAAATAATCTAGTGTAAATATGTAGACTCAACTCGCAGTTTATGTTTGCAATCTTTCGATTAGTTTTTCTTTCAACAGACGTTCTAGAAATATTATTATTTGTAGACACTTGAGAAAATATGAGTACCTCGAGAGTAAAGTAACCCTTGAGTGTACTTTACAGCAACATAAATATTTTGAGAATGAAAAATTTTATTCTATTTTAATCAACCATTTTTCAATGATACTTTACAAGTATATTTAACGATTTTAAAAAAAATATTATTCATCGAAACAGCACAAATTTAAGCAATCATCTTTTATCTGAACGATTCAAAATTACAAATTCATTAAACGATCCCACAGAAAACCGGACAGTGGGGTCCAAGTTTTATAAAAAAACACAAATGTGTCCCGTTTTGTCCCGAAATCTTGCATCCCCTAACTTCAATAAATTCATATATCCCGTATAAAGGAATAAGCTCTAGTAGTGATACGTGATCAGCGTTTCTATAGGCGAACGCTTATACAACAAAAACCTGTACAAGAACGCATATTATTCCATTGAACGTATCGCGGTTTTTGAACGCAATATTAAAAATTCTGATATCGCACACACGACGGCGAATATATTAAATTTTCATAGAAATGTCGATGGATGGATTCGTTTTATATATAATATATATTTTTGGGAATTTCATTCGATTTTTCGATCTGAATGTTATGTATAATATGTTACGCATGTTTATTGTAAAATTAATTTGGAAACGGTACATTTATGAATATCGATTGAGTTTCTTTCAGAAATGTGACGACTGAAAAGGCCGAGGGGTACAAGTGACTTTGCATGATTTCGAGAAAAACGCGTTCAAAGTTGACCATGTATTAGGAGGAGGTCGAGCGATTTGATGATACATCTCGTTATATCCTTTTGCCACCAAATAAATGAGCGTGCATAGAAGCGATTCCTGTCAATTTCGGCAAAAATGTCACTTGTACCCCTTGGCTTTTTCGATCATCATACATAATTTAATTTTTAAATAAAAAAATGATTGCAATGGCATCGAATTGCTAAATTTCTATAAAGTATCTTCTTAAGTCCAGAATCTAGAAGCTTGATTTTTTAATCTCTTTTTACCAGCTATCATTAAAAATACAAATTAAATTGACACAATTTCCCATCGAAGTTCATATGCTCATATATTAAGAATTTTGTATAGATATCGAACTGAATACGTTAGAACGAAAAAAATGAGAAACCATGCAAGTACAACCACTAATAATTTCCCCCATAAAAAGACGAGAGCCACACGAGGATTTCCCATATAAAGGAAAAGAACCCTTCGTCTCGTGCGGCTTTCGTAATCAATATAGGAAATTTTCTCATTTTACGAACGAAATGAAATACACAGTTTCATTATTTTCCTGTCTGGAGTCGGGAATCATTTGTCACTGCGGCACCACACTCGCTATAAATTCAGGCTCCGATGCAAAAATAACAACAAAAACCCGACGACTTTATTATTTACGATTTAATCTTTAATTTATTTGCTAAGGGGTATAAGTCCACTGCCGAAAAAATGCGAATTTATCGCCGTAATTCACGGAATATTCGCGAAATTAACCGCAGCCAATTTTTCGTATCTCGTAATAGTTATGGGAGGTTCTAAGCTCGAATTGCCACGTGGAAAATGATTCGGGGCCTCGCCGTAGATAAGTGTGATAAATTATTTTAATTCGGGGTGGAAAATAAAAATTGTGCTAGGGACTTTGTATGTACGCAAGCTGCGGTAACACACGAGTCATGCCACATATTATAAAATAAGCTTTTGTGAAATATCGAGTGAGCTTTTTAATTAAAAACGCTCTAAAGTAGAGCGTTACGTAAATTCGTGTTTTAAAATGACGTGACCCACATTACATTGTTGCCGGGAGCTGTTTGAAAAATTTCCGTTTTTTGTTTTAGTGTTATGCGATTAATTTAGATTAGACGAGAGATTAATCGATGAATATGTTTCATATTATTTTACGAGACTAGAATTTATGTGTTTGCGAAAATGCTCTTTTGTTTGTCTGTACTTTATAACGTTCATCAGATCGATATCGAAAATTAAAATTTTTAAATCAAAACGTCTATAATTTGATGCCATGTTTTTTTAAAAATGAATTGAAATTATAATTATCGATTTCATTTAATATTAATACATTTTTCAAAATTAGTTATTTCTACTCAATCATTCATATTTTTATCATATAAAACGATAATATAGTTGTTTATCTTCAAACTAGCTATCAACCCGTTGAATATATCATTGTAGAGTTTTGGAGCGTTACATGAACACACGCGCAGATACACACACAGATACACACAGAATAGCGCTATTATATAGTTAGATGCATTCAGATCTGAGACCCAAGTCATAGTATATGACGACTGAAAATGCTAAGGGGTACAAGTGACTGTGGTAATTTCGAGAAAATTATATGGGAGGAGGTCGACTGATTTGATGATATATCTTGGCACACATTCCGAATTCATTTATAACCTTTTGCCACCAAATAAATGAGTGTGCATAGAAGCGATTCCTGTGCATAATTCAATTTAGGCAAAAATGTCACTTGTACACCTTGGTATTTTCGATCTGCATATATTATTCATCTTGGTAAGACCTTCTAAACGACACAACAACCATTCGATTACCGAATCACCCATCCTTAATCATTTCAATTGATGAAAATCAAACATCGAAGCCTAAAAAAAAAATAATCTAACGAAAAATCAACTAATCACTACAGAACATACCTTTGAAGCACTACATACGAAAATTCTGATGATAAGAAAAAACTTATTTCCGATATCTCGACCGCACAACAAAAGAGTGAAAGGGTTCGTACAGGGGGCGGCCAAAGTTATCGTCAGCGACTGTACAGCCATTGTATCAATCTAATGCCGTTAGGATAAATCGTAATGATACAAAAGGCGGTTGTATTGTTGCCGAAGGATGATTTCGACGAAAGATAGCCACGTTGAGATAAGGACGAAGCCGGAACTCCAATTATCCCTTCGGAAAAGCCATACAAAGTATCGGACGGAACACACGGTTCTTTGTCGATTTGATTTCGGTAGGGTATCCAAAAAACTGATTTAAATTACTAACCGGTTTTTTCTTGAAAAAATAAGGCAGAATTTAACCGATTTTGAAAAAAAATATATGTATTAAGCGAAGAATCAGGGATTGGGATTGAATGTATTTTTGAGTTACATTGATGTAGATCTGATTCGCATTTCAAGTTGATTCAATTAAAATTGTATATGATTTTTTTCAAATCTAATAAGATTTGAAGTAAATTTTATAATTATAAAATTTATATATAATTTAAGAACCGGTAAAAACCGGTTTTCGATTTCAGTTTTTGTCAGCTTTGAAGTCTTATTTCGTTGTTTTCTTTTTCGCCTTTGTTCATTGATGCTGGTCGGGTTTTGGGAAACTATTATATTTTCAGTTGCCGATGTTAAATTTAGCATATGACTTTAGATTTTAGGAAAAAAATACATAGCTATTGATTCGACAGTACAAAAATGAAGTAGGAATTTTAATAAATTTTTAAAACATATTATTTCAGTAAAATATTCATCTCAGTGTTGAAACATAATACAATGTAGTATTCACCGTGATATAAGAATTTGAAATTGGTGTCTTGATAATTCAACTTCGCACTAACTTAATTTCGGCTTATGCTAACCGAGTTTCTACAAATTTATTACTCACACTAAAATGAATTATACAAATTTTGTATTTGCATTATACGAAACTTTCGCAAAATTTAAACTCAAATGTATAAAATGAAATTAATTTTACTAAACAAAGACCATTTTTTACGATCGTATATGAAGCACACATTTGTTTTCCAATCAAAACCTGATGTAACAAACGTGTACATTGAAGTTCGATGTATGCGTGGAATCATCCAAACAAAGGTTTTCCTGGATGTATGCACGTTGGAATCAGTATTACTTTAGGGGGAATAAAGTTTTCCTCCCATCGGAAAAGCGTTCTGGATTTAATTTGCTCAACAGGCGGCCGACATCAAATAGACCCTTTGTCCACGACCCACTCGCCCTTAACAGGATCGAATCACTATTTCACAATAAATATCAATACCTTCACATAAAATGGAACATCTTTTATATTTTTCAATTCCAATATCAATTTATCTTAATCAATTTTCTTTTTGATCTGCGATAAATTATTATTAATCAGACTTTCATGTTCAATTCATAGATTCGTCAAAATTTTCAAATTTGACTTTTATTTCTCTGAATTTTCTTTGAATTCTCTCTGAATTTTCTCTGAATTTTCTCTGAATTTTCTCTGAATTTTCTCTGAATTTTCTCTGAATATTCTCTGAATTATCTCTGAATTTTCTACATGACCTGATTAGATAAAATTAAAAATTCGTCCCTGGCAGCGATCGACCACCGAAGGCACGCGTTCACTTAATATAAACACAGGAATGGGAATTCCAATTTCGGACCGATGCGGCTTTCGTACTGAATACACACACATACTTGAAATTTGTTACGAGAGTCGTTTGAAAATCGGTTCTCAAAAAATGAGCAACACTCTGTATAATAAATGCACGTGAATATATAGCTTTTTGAGTTTTGTAAGCGCATTTGTGCGGAAGGTTCGCTTTGATCGGGTTCCTGTTATTATTGCACATTATTAATGGATGTTGTAGGTACATTTTGCGTTGTGGTTTAAGTCCGTTAATGGAAATTAGTTTTTGTAAATACACATTGCATTTTCATTCGATAGAAAGTGTGGAGTTTTTGTGTTGAAATTTATAAAAGGAGTGAAAAATAATAATTAAATAATAACAGATTAAATGTTTTCATGGAAAATTGTAAATTGTAAAATATTTAGAATATCGGAAATTATGTGCTTAAGTTATTTCAAATCAAAATGAGATATTGAAAATTGAAAATGTAGAATTTATTTATAGAAATTTTGTCGAATTTTAGCGTCTTTTTTCATATTAATGCAATTATTAAAATGTGTAACCAGTTTCTAAGCCACATGCTAATGTGATTAGATCAAATTCGATTGATAATTATGGATACTAATATATTTACATAATAGAAAGTTTAAGAACTCATTTGAAGTTTGTAGCACTATTGAAAAGAAATATTATTCCATACTAAAGGAGAGTCGAGGATCAAATTTTATTTTTCAATTCGGTATCTACATAATTTTATTTTTCATATAAGATAATTTTTGGTTCTTTCAGATTTTATGCACGTCAATAATCCTACATCTATACTAATATAATAAAAACCTTAAACAAACGAAAAAAAACGACTAAACATCTAACTATTTTATAATAGTGCTATTCTGTGTGTCTGTCTGATGTAACGCTCCAAAATTGCGCTGATATATTTAACGGGTTGATCGCTAGTAATATTATATAACCAATGACATAGATTTAGGGATACAATTGTGGAGTAGGGAAAGTTATTTTTTTAAATTTTATGATGAAAAGTTTCAAAGAAACAATAAAACACATTTTATCCTACACTATCATCTAACAATATAACAGCGCTGTTCTGTTGGTGTGTGTATCTGTCCGGTGTAATCTTCCAAAAATTGCGTTAATATATTCAACGGGTTGATCGCTAGTAATGTATGTGACTAATGACATAGATTTAGGAATACAATTGCGAAGACGGTCGAATAAGAATAGTTATTTTTTTAAATTTTATGACAAAAACTGATAACGAAAAGTTTCAAAGAAGCGATAAAGCACATTTTATCCCACACTATCATCTAAAAATATAACAGCGCTATTCTATTGGTGTGTGTGTGTCTGTCCGGTATAATCTTTCGAAAATTGTGTTGATATATTCAACGGGTTGATCGCTAGTAATATATGTGTCTAATGACAAAGGTTTTGGTATACAATTGTGAAGACGGTCGAATAAGAATAGTTTTTTTTTTAATTATATGACAAAAACTGATAACGAAAAGTTTCAAAGAAGCGATAAAGTACATTTTATCCTACACTATCACACAAAATAATTTGCGAAATGAATTTGCGCTATTTAGCAGTGGCGCTTTCGTCCATAATGTATTGCCGTATTTCAAACAACAACAATCTTGCGAGCGCCGTTCGCTTTCCTCGTGGGCCGCGAAGAAAATGCTTTTGTGACGCTCACAAAGAAAAACGGAGCCAAAATTCTCGTAGACAAAAGGCCGAGAAAAATATTTCACCTCGGCCAGAAATATTAACGCTCATTGTCGACAACGCCATCCCCATTCAAATGTTGATAATTGGGTCGGGTTCTTGCTCAACATCTCAAAAGAATTCATTAAACTCGGCGAAAATTAGGCGCCGAAAATAATGCCGCTTGGAAAAGTGCAAATAAAGGATAATTGTTGTTCGCGATTAATCTCTGTGACAAATTCGATATGCGAGTTGTTTGATTAATTTAAAAGTGATTTTGAGGTTGGAAAAGGGGGGAAAGTGTTGAATTTACACGCAAATTAGTCGACTCATCCGCGAGTTATTACGCGGGATGAAAAAACGATGAAAGGGTTCGGAAAATCGTGTGATTAATGCGTTGGCGTTTTCAAAAGGTTTACGTTATTTTTAACGTTTATGTATATTTTGTGTATAGAATTCGGGAGAAGTTGGAGATAATCGGTATGCAGATTGGAAAATTGAGTGAAAATTTTCAACGCTTTTCTGTATGATTCTTTCAGAGCCGATCGTGACTAACTACACTTTTTGACAAAAATGTGATTTAAATGTCAAAACACTTAATATTGTTATATATGATGACTGATGAGGCCAAGGGGTACAAGTGATTTCGCGGTATTACATGTATTAGGAGGAGGTCGACTGATTTGATGATATATCTTGAAATAGGTTCTGAATTCGTTTATATCCTTATGCCACCAAATAAATGAGCGTACATAGAAGCGATTCCTGTGCATAACTCAATTTCGACAAAAATATCACTTGCACTCCTTGGCTCTTTCGATCGTCATATGAATTGATGATTGAATAGCACAAAAGGTACAAGTGACCTTTTTTATTGAAATTGATTTAAGTACAGAAAATGGTTCTGTATCAAATAGATAAAGAACTATTTTCTGTAATTAACTCAATTTCGGTAAAAATGTCACTTGTAACTTTTGTGCTAATCAGTCTTTAAATATAGTATCTTTCCTAAATAATAACGATAAATACCATTAAATGAAAATAATTTTTGATCATTGTATAATATACCATTGAAATTAATTATGTACTTTAATATGAGTTGATCACATTTGTAGCTTGTTATAAACAAATTTTGTATGTTTATAATATCGGAAAAATAAACAATGAAGTCAATTAAAGAAAATTTGAAAAACGCACTAAACATGTTTGGACATTTATTTCGAATTCTAGAGTAATGCAATTAGTTAAGTTCAGATTTGAAAGGCTCATACAAAAACATATCGAACGATGAAACTATGAAATATGTCTGTATAGGAAAACTGTGAGTGTTATAGTATATTTATACATCGCGATAAATTTTGCGGAAATAAAACGCGCCATCCGAGATGTTATTATACGGCGGTGGAAGTTTCTCGATCGAGATGGCAAAAAGAAGTTGAAGATTTACTTTGGACGAGGAAAAGCGGGTCGTTGAAATAACGGTGAAAATGAGCGATTAGTTCGAGGTGGGAAAATATTTATTTTTCTCGGATCGGGTCTTCGTCCTAACACCACGAGTAGATACGTTAGATATACGTAGATCGATCGGTTCGATTGATTCGTTAAATACTGTGAGAAAATACTGAAATATCTTCGGTATTTTACTGTGACTATATATTTAAATTATTTGATTCGTATGAAAATTGATTGAAAAGTTTTTTTTTTGAAAAGAAAGTGTTTAAAAAATATATGTATTAAATATATGTATCATTAAAATATGTATCAACTCTAGGTTTGTGTTTGATTATTTATTTAGGCGATCTCATTGTATGTAATATTTCTATCGTAAGTATTTTCTTTTGAAAGATCATTGACTCTTATGGATAATATTGCATACATGTGTTATTTTTTTTTTATTTATATAGATAATTTCTACCCAATTTTATACAATTATCATCAATTAATATCATTCACTATATAGTGAAGACAATTTAGCCATTAGGACAAGAATCCGAAGAGTAAATTAGTGCACATAGGTGTCACTCAATAGTTCGAATTAAATCGAAACATATGAGAGGTATAGTAGTTTCGTAAAGTGCTATATTAAAACTTTTTTTTTCGAATGAAATGAATTCAAACATTTGAAAAAAACGACAAAGTCTCCATATCATTTTATCAATTAAGAAAAACGATATATAATTCTCGCCAAGATAGGATTTGAACTCACGCATTCCAAGTATGCTGAATCGATACGGCATACACAAACGATTTATAACGCTGCGCTTTCGGCTGTCTATGTAATGAAAATAATTGATGTGTAAAATATGTTTGAATAAATAAATACAAAGAATAAAATTTTTACCGAAATTTCGTTCGCTCTGTTTACAATTCGAATATTCAAAATAGTTTTTCCGAAAATTTCTGCGAATTTTTAATGATGCTTTACAGAAACAACGAATATTTCACATCGAAAATTCATCAAATTTTTTCATGTCCTGGCAAAAATCGCATCGCAAAACAAACAAAACGTAAAACGAGAATATCCCATTCTCTAGGTACTATCGAACAATGGGAAAAGTATAATACACTCGATGGGAAACTCAACGCGCCCACTCGATGGGACGTTTCGAATTTTCCAAAATGACACGGACAAAAAAAAGGAAACGAAAGTTGTGGCGTATTATGTTTTCGAAAATAAACAAGGGAACCTTCGATGCTTCGATGAGACGGATAACGAATCGCTAAATTCGCAGAAGAAGGTCACAGTTCGAAATTTTAGTATTGAAGAAAAAAACAAACTTCTATTGACGATTGAAAAAAACCTATTGAAATAACTGCATATTTTATGTCTTCACTTAAAATTCTATAAATTTTTATTGAAATCAGTGAGGACCATTGTTAGGAATTTGGATTACATCTAGAAATTATAGAAGCCACTAGGTTCAAAATTGGAATTCTTCTATTTGCTTAATGCTACTGTCATACTTATAACTAATTAAACCGATAATCTAAAATCCGATATTTTCATGAACCGTAACTAAACAATATCTTAATTAGCATTTTTTCCCTCTAGAGTTTGACAGTTGTTTAAGGCTTATTAGGAAATCCCCAGCGCCTAAATTTATAAACATAATGCTAGTTAAATCAAAACTTAATTATAGTTAGTTGAAAAGTCGGCCTTAAAAATGTTGCATTCTATTGGAGACTGAATTTACTTTAATTTGAATTCATTATAAAGCAGCATAAGATTTATCTTCTGACTTCTAAATGTTTCATTTTTTTTATTTATCTGATTGGGATGGATGTTGAAAAAAATGAATTTAAGACCAATCTTTCCATTGCTTTACCTTACTAACTAGAGACTTACAGTTTAGTCCTTCCACTACGAACTGACTAAAATTTGTAGATCATAAACGAATTATTGATAATTCTTCATAAAAAGATTGACTGAAACTCTCTGGTCAGTTAACTAAAGCAATGAAAATAGCACACACGTATCTAATATATAAAAATTAAAATATTTTTGAATTGTAACATTCCTTTGCAAATACTCCGATGTGTACACAAAGTAATACATACATACGTCTTACACGAGCTTATATCGTACAATATTATAAGCGGAGAGTATAAGAAAGCGGATCTCTTTTGCGTTGTGGTGGCCCTCGGCTATTATTCGCGATGTCGACCATCAAAAAAAAGAGTATTGAAGCATTGAAAGACACGAAATTTTCCACGGAGAAAATTATACTCGTCTCGAGTGGCTTGCGGCTTATCGCGTTGTTCCCATGGGCGTTGCCGGTTCCCTTTTCGACGATTTTCGAAATGCGAAATAAAGGAAAATATCATATTATATAATGCCGAGGTGCTTTTTAGGGGTTTTTTTCGGGTTCGAGTGGGAGTTTGGGGGTGGATTCGGGAAGTGGTCGATTGAATTGTTTGGGTTGAGCACGTTGAAAAATGTCGTGTTTGTGTCGACTGCTGAAAATCGACTTAGTCGGTTGTTTTTTATATATTTTATATGTGTAGATTATAGTGATTCATATTTGATTAAATGTGATTATTATTAATTCATAAGAATATTCTAATGTATTGTAAGATCTTTTGGATTCACACCATTGTCGTAGCACACGATGTAAGTACTCAATACAATACAATCGATTTAATAATTTGAAATTTTATTCGCGTTTTTTCATTTATTTTGCCTGTTAACGATTTTGAATTCGATGTGTGATCGTTGTTTTTCGCTGTTTCAAAATCCTTAATATTTCTTTTCACAGTTCGATTTCATCTCGATATTTATTCTGAATTGTATCTAACATCTAATTTAATGATAATTAATAATAAATAACACAGATCGGTGCGTAATAAAATGCCTAACATACAATGAAAATGTGAATGTGTTATAAAATATAAAGCAGAGCAAAAGTGATGTGTATAGAAGAATAGTGAAAAAGTGATAATGTAAAAGTGCATCAATGAAGAATCAGCACAATTGTGTCAATGGATTTTGTCGCAATTTACAAAGAAATGAGAATTTTGGCAGATTCGCCGAGTTTCAAGTAGGTGATATTTTTTATTCAATGGTTATCGATATAGTAATTTGAAAACAAATGACAAGCGTATTTTAATACTGAATTTTTCTGTCAAATATTGAATGTTTGAATAAATTTGATTAATATTTTAAAATTCAAATTGCTAAATCGATTTCTATACATGCATTGAAAGCATTCATCTGCAAAATTGTCGTAGAATAATTTTATGAAATTGGTATTCAGCGAACGTTTATTTTCAAATTGAATCAAAATGATCCGAAAACTTCTATATACTGTATGAATAATACGCAAAAAATAGTGGCAGATTAATAATTGTGAATAACAGTTTTAAAAAGCTTACGTTGATTAATAATTGAACAAATTCATATCGAATTAAAAATAAATTGAAATACATAGATATCGAAAAACTTTGTAACTACATTGATATTAGATTGTAAATAAAGATAAGGGATTACGTAAATAAACATCTAATTAACAAGCATCAATTACCAACATACAATATTATCGAGAAAGTACCGAGCTTTCATTTGACGATCGAAAAGGCCAAGGGTTACAAGTGAAATTTTCGCCGAAATTTAGTTATACATAGAAATCGCTTCTATGCATGCTCATTTATTTGGCGGCAAAAGGATATAAGCGGATTTGGAACGTGAGCCGAGATATATCATCAAATTACTCGACCTCCTCCAAATATATGGTCAAATTTGAACTCGAAATTACTGCAGTCACTTGTACTCCTTGGCATTTTCAGTCGTCATTTCTGATTTCGTCCGATACGCCCCTGGCAATAGTTACTCACTATGCGCCAGGCGCGTATCTCGTCTTCTTTTGTATAATACGACTGCAATAATGATACTGTAAGAGAAAGCATCTGAGCAACGAAGGAGAGTGATCTTGACGAATATATAAACTCGCATTAGAGTGATGAAGGCGTTAAAAGCAGATTGTCGAGGAATATCCTCGAGCTGAACACGAGGGGTTGAAATAAAAGAAATTTTCACAGAACGTGCGCACGTCCGTCGTTCACGTGCTTTCCCTTTAGTTATTTTTTATACACGACACATAAACAGTGTTTCTAGAAACGTTGGATTGTTAAAATTACGAATTTGATTGAATAACGTAATTTTCAATTATCAAAAATCATGCTTAGTCTTGAACATGCTTGATATTAGTGACGCTTTCGTGCTATTTAATATAACGCTGTCAAGGATTTTATAGATCAATTTATTCGTCGATAGATTTTATTTTTGTTTTTAATAATTACTAATTCATTGTTGTGTCAAAAAAAATATATAATTTAAATGATATGCATTCCATGTTTTGGAATCTCCGATGTATAGATGCTGTAATGTGTCTTTTTCGATTTAAGAAATGGAACGCTTTAGATAACGGAGAATTCTTTAAATTTTCAACGTAACATCCATTGTTCGCAAGTCTCGAAAAAGCGTTTGTAAATGAAAAACACGCAAAAGTCTCCTTATTTATTTCAATAATACTTTGTGTCGGGCAGTTTTTTAAGTACTCGGATTTAAAGAGCTTTTTGCTCGAACGATATTGACGTTTTTAAGGTTTCTCCTTAATAAGCGATGGCGGCTCTCGTACAATATTGTATCTACGTACTAGAAAATCATCGTAGAGATTTTAAATTTTACGTCGAATTGAAAAATATTCTTCGTTCATAGTGAATGCAAACAATTTGGATGAATTTTTCTTTTTAATTTGCTATTTACAAACAAAATAATTATAAATTAAATCCAAAGCAATACTACACACCTGTTAAACAGGAAATTTGGTACATTTTGATGTGAAAATGATTCGAGGCAATAAATTGTGGTTCGCCAGGGTTGTGTGTTCATTAAGTCGAACTTATCCAAACACGATGCCATAAAACTATTATATTAAAATATATTTGGAGGGTGTGTGTGTGTTTTGAGGGGATCCTGAGGACTTAAAACTAATCCGGGATAATCTTGGTTGTTGGATTAACGATATGCCTCCGAGAGCGTTTAATTACACGTGTTAAGAATATAGCAGTCTCTCACACTATTAACCAACACTCATATAAATACTCATGTTAATTATGTGATGTTTTGGATTATTGAGGATTCATTAACGATTGTGGTTCGGTTGATTCGTCAGTGTAATTGGGTAGCATATATAATTGTCGGTAGTGATGATGATGTGTGTTATTTAAATGAATCGAATAGTAAATAAAATTTAGTCGGTGAATATATTTTCGATGACGAGGGATAACCACTGTCCGGCGTTAAAACCGAATCCGGAAAATCCTACCGCATAATGTATTTGAACAACTTTAAACGCGACATTGGGCAAAAACGAGCGCTCTCTCTTTTTTTATACGGCACACATAATATTCGTTTAATTGCGCAATTTCAAAAACAGTAAAAGCGAAGCTTAATCGAAACCATTAAACCGAGCAAAATATTTACAGCGAACAATCCAAACAGCGATAAAATTCACAAACAAGCCCGATTTGCGTTGTGCGCAACACGAAGATTATGGCAAGACACAAATTTATATTTCAGCAGAGCGCGCCTTACATTAAGTATTGTATAGGTACATGTGGAGATCTACTCGGGGGCCTTTTCCATCTTAAAACAGATTAATCTTCCTCAATACTAAGACAATGATCTGTTTCCACGTCTGCTTTTGCTCTCGCATCTCCCTTATCCCTTACCAGCCTTTCAGCGAGCTATTTTTCATCGCACATTACAGTTCGATCTGTTTCAAAGGTTTTTTTCTTCTACACCCCTTTCTACTTCGGACTCGCTGAAAAGATCTCGAATTTACTCGTTAGTTTTTACATACATCTATTGTGTGTCCTGTCAGGGAAAATATAAAAGACAAAACTTTAGTTTAGCGCCGTTTTCGAACGCAAAAACGGATAGGTTTCTTATCGAGTTGGCGAAAACAGCACGCGATGTCTTAACAGAGCGAAAGTGGACAATTCAATGTGAAAAGACACGCGATATATTATATGTGTGTTATAGTGAATTCAGGATTTCATCGAAGTCATGACTTCGGCGAAATTCAGTGAAGTCGTAACTAGCTATTAGCGAAATCGTAGATAACTTTCGACATTTGGACAAAGTAACAACTTAAGATAATTTTACAATTCAATGATAAATTGTCAATACTTAATATTTGAATTGTAGACAATTCAATGTTAATGAAACAGGACAAAAATTGAGTTAGGTAATATTAGGCTCTTATTACTTTTCTTCATTTATAATTCTTAAAAGGTTTAGATTTATTTCATACTTTGAATGTATTGTAGACAAACGACTGAATTGTAATATTTTGTACTTTTTCTAAATATTGATACCCTGCATTAAAAAACGATTCTTCATTACTTAAATCATGATTAAACATCAAATCGCAATTTTACTATAACCATACATATACGATCGGTATAAATAACAGTAGTTGCGCGATTTTTTCGGTCGAACGTTCCTCTCACGTGGCAGATTCAATGAGTGCGAAGTTGTAATTAGTTTTTGTTCGATCTCATCAGGGGTCTAATATTTTTTTCTGTATCGTTAGCAAACAAGCCAAAAGCGGCGTGGGTTCGGTGTCAGGTAAGATGGAACTTTCGGGTGCGTAAAAGTTTGGGCCGTGTCCGAAACTTCTTACCTTCGCTGCTTGATAAGTAAGAAGATCTATTCCCTTGTTACCGTCACGCCGCAAATATTATATTCACATCAAGTGCACGCATTTACTTTTCGTATGGTGTGCTTGAAGATTTTTGAAATATTTCATAGACTTCAGGCACTCGGTAAGACGGCATAAATTTTCGTTAAGATCAGTGCAAAGAAAGAGTTCGGAGCGTAGGTTTTTCGCTTCAGATCAGATCATTTTTTATTTAAAGTTAGATATTTCAAATTTTCATTCATATTCCTTTATGAATTACCCGAATTATTTGTCTAGAAAATGTTTTAATAGAGATTAAATATGTTTCGAAAACTTGTCGCAAATAGAAATGAAATTTTCTCACTTCATTAGTACTTAAAGTATTCTTTTGATCATCAATATTTTTATTGTTAATAAGAGTTCATTACTTAAAATTTTCACAATAAATTCAGAGCGAGTCATTTTTTCATTAATAAAGAAACAACTTAACGAAAAAAATACTGAATAAATCACTTAAAATTTTTAAAGAACTCCACTTGGAAAACACCCATTATATCGAAAAAAAAAAGTCAAAGCTAAATTCAAAAGCTAAAAAAAGATCGCTTAGCGCACAAAAAAAAAACTCGAACGACCTAAATAATTGACAAAAAGCCCTCCAGAGATACGTACACATAGAGCCTGGAAGAGGAATATCAATACTCCGAATTGGAAGAAAAGCTCGAAAATATCGATCGAGAAATTAAAAGCGGTCCTCGAAAGCCTCGCTTCGGATTTATTTCCGAGTTTGGACTTATTTCTTATTTGCTTCCAGAGGAATAAATCTCCTCTGATGGATTAAGGCAAAGGTCGACGCGTTCCTCTCTCGTAGACGGGTCAAGGTTCGCATAATACGCATCGCTATGGTTGAGGGTTGTTTCTTTATATTTTTCTTTCATTTTTATAAGAATGAGTGTGTATGAGTCGATTTTTTCTCGTTCGAGAATGGAGGAAATCGACCGTTTCCATTTTAGGCGGGAAAATCGTCCGCAGATGATTTCGGCGACGTGTTGATTCGGAAAATTGCTTCCGTTCTTTCGGTTTTATTTATCGTTTGTGATCTTTAAGGGTGTTGTTTTCAAATGTAGATATTATATTGTGCGATTTTTTCGTATTTAAATTTTCTATCGGATCGGACTCTTTAATTGTGTATCTCGGTCGATGTGAATTTACATTTATCCAATGTGAATGGGTATTACAAATGGATGCGATGAAAATATAATTGGCTGTTATTTTCATGGTTGATTTTCACAATTTTCATAGCTGCGTCGGCATTGTGATGCTTTATAAGTGGATTTTGTATTCATGGAAAATTCGATGCATATTAGTTGTAAAGGGAAATATGTCAAGTATTTTTAAATTATCCGAAATGCATGCATGATTAAATTTGAACAAAAAATTGTGGTAAATTCGATCCCCGAAAACCTTAATTACTACACATATAAAAAACATTCCAATTAAAAAAATATTGTTTTCATTTGATACTAATATTACTTTTTAAAACTCACTTTTTTTAAATTTCATTCAATAAACGACGACAAAGAAAAATCGCAGCGAGTACTAAAGTTGATTTCGAAAAATGGGTTTAAAATTTTTCGGTGGTTAATATAAATTGTTTCAAAGGGATGATAAAATAAATATTTTGTGTTTTATTAACCAATTCCTGGTAGTATTCGGTCAGAGTGTGTATAAAATTTCACAAAATATCGATATTGAGTCAAGTACAGAAAACGGTTCTATATACGAATACAGAACTATTTTCTGCATCTGACTCAATTTCGATAAAATCGGTCACTTGCGCCCTTTGTGAAATTGAGTCGTCATACGTTACGTACATACATATGTGCACCTCGATAAGTCGACACGAGCCTCGCTGAAGGGCCTCTCTTCGCAGGGTCTTTTGTGTGTCAAACTGCAGAGGGTTCCGCCAGGAAGTATCCACTGAGGAGATGCCTTCCACCGACCTCCAGCTCCAGCTTCAGCAGCACTCCAGCCGCTCTCGAGCGGAGGCTTTGTCGACGTTCTTTAATTCCCTTTGGCGGATTTTCGTTCGGAACATATGTATGTATTTTTCGCTCTAGGGGGTCGCTTTATGTCCGGTTGGGTTCGTGGGCATCTCGTTGTTCATTTCGAGTCTGTTGTGTCTTGTAGATTTTGTTTTGTACTGTTGTGGTATGATATGTGATGAGTAAATGTCGGAAATTTAAGTGGAGTTGTTCGTTGGAGTATTTTGTTGTACTCATCGAGGAAATTAGGTGTGAGTATGAAGGAATAGATGTTAGTGTTGAAAGAGATGAAAATTAGTCGAATGGTAGAGGTATTTTATTTTGATAATCATTAAAGTATTGCTTGAGTGAAGAATTGTGTAGGTTTAAGAATGCGAAGGTTATAGTTGGTGCGAAGATTAAATGAAAGGAAAATTTTAGCTGAATTTGTGAAATGTATATGAAAAGTTTATCTAAGTGAAAATAATGACCATCAAAATTATAGATAAATCAAAAGTGTCATTGAAATTGATTGATTTCAATTGAATCTGATACTAATTGTAAATTATTTCGAGGAATTTAAAAATGAACTTAAATAGATTTTATAAAGAAAATTCGTTTCTATAACTAAACTTTATTGATTTTACAGTAAAATCTATTAAATTCTTTCCAATTGCAACGAATGCTTATATGCGTACACGACATTAACGCGATAGTCTACTCGTCGAGTTTCGGCAATGCTTTGTACCGAATCGCACTACTTCAGAGATTATATCTCTCTCGAGAGTATAATTTGTACGCAGTTAAACTAGGCACTAAAATTAAATCCTAGCATAGAAAATTCAAGCAATGCACTTCATTACACTAGATCCGCCAAAAACCCACTCAAGTCACGAAATATAGATGCACTTAATACATCTATTTTTAGACAGTTTGCAGAAAAAACACATACTGAAAAGCGACCCGAACAACCCCCAACGTAACATCGATCAATAGGGCGTATCATTTCGCTCGATTTGTCGTCTCCTATCTAATCCATATCAGTAGACTATACAGGAGTGGAAGCACACGCGAAACGGTTGACGATCGCTGTCGCGGCAAAGCGTGACGTTGGTCGGATATCGGCAAAGCGGTTGTCTTGTTAGCCTAATGGATTACCCGCCCCTGGCGAGGCCAGGGCCGAACTGGGAAAAACTATTTTTCTTCGCCCTTTCGTAAGGGAATGTATAATACGATGGTGGAGGCTGATGGCGTTCTTACCTGTGGTTGGTTTATTTTTTATTCCGATTGGTGTTAGAGATTCTGATTTTGACACTGTTGGTGTTTTAGTTGAGTTCGAAATGTATTATATGTATATATTTTTTTTAATTTTCCGCATTGGTATAATTAGGTAAAGTGATTTCGGTAAAGATGGCCATATGTTAAACTATAGGCAGTGGTCAATTTTTCTCCAAAAAATGGCAAGAAATATTATTTTTTGTTATTACTGAATGTTCTGTGATGTCTAGACATCCAATTTTAGTGCAAAAATAATAATTATTGTCGATTTTTGGAAAAAATTACCGCTGACCATTGTCTTCTATGTGGCCATCTATACTGAAATGACCTTATACATATATTTTTTGAAAACTTACAGTCTTAGCATTATAAAAACCAATATTTTCATTTGATACAATACCTAAAGGTCACCCATCGTAATTTACATATAAATAACTCCTTAAAAAAATCACGTTTCGAACCCGATTAAAATCTGAACTTACCATACTATTGAATTGAAATTTTAACGTGTCTTATGCAATTTTCTCAACGATTTTCATACAAAATATTTTACTAACCATTTAACTTTAAAAAAGTTATATTATACATATTATATATAAGCTAATTAGTTTGCTTTGTTCACATTTTCATTAAAAAATAGTTTTTCAAAAATATGCAAAAAGTTCTGTATACAAATTGGCACATTTACTTTAATCGATGTGAAATTTGAATCAATTTTAAAATGAGAAACTGAGTCTGCTAATTTATTTGCATCTATCAAAAGGCTTAATGATGCGAATATAATAAAAAAACTTTAACATAAAATAAAAAACTATTTCGTACTTAAGCTAAACATCTTTCAAATCATAAAACACCCGTTTTCGGAAGAAACGAGCGCGACAGTTCATCGTCGTCGAAACATTCACAATTTAATGGGCACTCGAAGAGCAGACGATAAACTTTTCTTTGCGAATCGACTGCGCAATTTATACACGCGGCCTGGAATAAAAAAGAAGGAGCGAATAAATCCCGTGATTAAAAACCGATCCACGAAGCCGGCTAGAAACCCGTGCGAGTTGTAAAAGTGGGATTGAAATTAATTAAAGTCGAAAAGGTTCTACTTGTTGTGCCATTGTGGAGCGTTTTCCCAAAGCCCGCCGAAGTCGAAGTGGGCGAAAAAAACGCGTAATAGAAGGAAAAACTGTGCTGCGAACGAAAGTTTTTTGTGATCAAGTTGAGAGCACTGGGAAGATGAATGCGCGCGAGAAATATGAATACCCTCTGCGAAAGGTCCGTAATAAAATATGTACAAAGAAAATAAGTTAGGCGGAAGAGTGGTGCGTATGTAGCTAGAGAGTGTCGTGTTGGGAAAATTAAAATAAATAAATTTCGCAGATAGTTTTCTTGCGTGTAGAAAACGGTCCGAAAAGAAACGCCGAATTACTGAGTAATATATTAAAAATTTTCTTTTATTAAATGAATTAACATATCATTATATTAGACAGCCGATAGTGTAACGGTATAAACCGTTTGTGCATGCCGTGTTGATTCAGCATACTTGAGATGCGTGAGTTCGAGTCCTATCTTGGCGAGAGTCACATGTCGTTTTTCTTAATTGATAAAATTGATATGAAGACTCGGTCGATTCTTTCGAATATTTAGATTCATTTGATTCGAAAAAAGTATTAATTTAACGATAAACAAAACGGCTCCGCAAATGATCATCACCTACACCTTTCAATATGTTTCGATTAAATTCGAACTATTTAGTGACACCTATGTTCATTAATTTACTCTTCAGAGTCATGCCTAATCGCTTATTGTCTTCACTATATAGTGAATGATATTAACTAATGGTAATTGGGTAGAAATTACCTGTATAAAATATTATATATAAAAAATATATTATATTTGATTAAAATCTATATATGTAGATTGGATAGAGATTAAAATATTTTTTTTTCTAATCAAGAGTAAATGTAAAAACAATTTCGAGAACACTTTGAATCTAACAGGAAAGCTCCGTTGAAAGTTTCTGTATATCACTTTGGTCATCCATGAGCTGTTCCGCATTGAAATCCTGCAATGGAGAGAGGAACGAAAGAGTTTCATACGATATTCATGGGAGTATTTTCATTCTTTTAGCAAATTCGAAAGCCCCGCCATATGGTAAGTGAGAGGGAGCACGTGGATACCATTATCCTGTGAAAGGGCGAAGTCTCACAAAGTCAAAAGGCGCTTTTCATTTCCAGGATTATCAAAGACGAAAAGAAACGAACGCGACGATATGCAAATGAGTAATTTCTTGAGCCGAAAGAAAAAATCGTCAAATAATTCAGATCGGATTCTCGGAAGGAGAGCTACAAAGAATACAATTTCCGAGCACTTTTTGTCTGAATATTGTTTTATTGAAATAAAATCATAATCCCCGAGACGATTCGGACGCGAAAATCTTTTTTATACAGAAGCGTAGCAAAAGACTGAATAATGAGATTCAAATAAACACCGTATAATAACGACCTTCCAAAGAAATGGAAAACAGCGTTGCGCGAATCGAACCGAGACTTTAACGAGCGTCGAAAGAATTGTTTTAGTATAATTCGATAAATTTCATTTTACACACATTTAAATATTTTTTTCGATTCGTTAAAAAAATCGTGATAAACCATTAAAAGCGGCTTCGCATTCGAATCGTGGCGTCTGCAGAAGATGAGCACATATAAAATAGAAAATGTCGTGGAAAATATTCTCGTATCCTTTTATGTCAACAATTTTCGGTGGCTCTTGCGAAAACTGACGATAAACAAACGCCGCGATTTTGGCGCGCTTTTATTATTATTTGCTTATTGAAATTCGCGTCGCGCTTCGAGGTGACGAAAGCTCAAAACGCTTCACGTCTTCGCATTATAATATATATGAAAAAATATATTAAATATAAAATATATGAAAAAAAAGTATAACTATCATTTATTATTTTTATATTAAACGACAACTGAAAAGGCTAAGGGATACAAATGATTTCGAGAAAAGTACGTTCATAGTTAAACACATACGTAGAGTGATTTGGATAATATATCTCAGCACACGATTCAAATTCGCTTATATCTTTTTGCCACCAAATATGAGTGTACATTGAAGCGATTTCTGTACATAACTCAATTGTAGCAAAAATGTCACATGTATCTTTTGGTCTTTTCAGTCTTCAAATATAATAAATGCGTATTTTTTTGAGTGTCTGTCCGTATGATACTTAAGTTGCAATTAGATTTATATCAATTTTATGATTGGATTTACGCGTTAATAATTTCAATGGGTTGATTGTTCGTATTTTATATTTAGTGAATCAAAAATTCAATCAAATATAGTATTTCAAAGTAATATACTCTAAATGGAATTTTATTAAATCACGAAACGTAATTTATTATGATAAACTACATATTATTAGATTTGTTTATCCGAAATTCAGTTTTGGAGGGTTGCTCTCTCGTTTGATAAAATACTCATATAAATAGAGAGAAGAAATGTATTATATCATGTATTAAAAATATGAGTAATAAAATATTTATTACGAAAAGGGCCGACTCTCAGTCACGAAACCGTCTCTCGCACAAAAGAAAAACTGTTCGTGGTGCAGAATACATGAATATTTAAAACTTATTACTTTCACTCGAATAAGCACAAGTTACCGTCTCTATACGACATCTTTCTCCAATATAGCTTTTGATATTACCTTTTTATTTTACACTAATGCTGCGTCGGATATAGGATTTTCATCTATTCAGTTTTGAAGTATAACAAAAAAAAAAACGAATTATTATTTTATTTTAGTATTTATTAAAAAAAAACGATTTATTATTTATACAATATATTATATTATATGAAACGTGACTAACGGTAGATTTTACGCTAATTGGGATGTTTCGAAAACCGCTTGGAAAAGCCTCGTTTGGCCCATTCGTTAGTCTCCGATGATATCCATTTTTCACAAATGAAAAAAGAGTTTACAAAAAGTCTCATTTTACCAAAAAAAAAAAAAAATACATTTAAATGACATTTTATTTTGAAATTTAACGAACACTTTGTTCGCAACGAACGTGGGTTTTTCGAGCTCAAACGGCACATTGATTCTTTTTTTCATTCGAAAACGCTCATGTAACATATAAAGTACACCATTTTTAACTTCCCCACAGAACATTAGGTGCAGATCGTAAATTTCCATAGCTGATAACCGTGAAAACGGCATCCAGTATATTTTATTTTATCGCGGTTATATATTTAAACGAACGCCGATCGAGTTACACGATTTATTCGTATGAAAAGAATTTTCGAACACACGAACCCGATGAAGTTTTGCTTTCTCCGAAATGAAAAATCTAATGATAATATTATTTCAAGTTCGATATGATTAACACTTCTACGTCGTGCGATTCGAACGAATATCGTTCTGCAAACCCTTTGGAAATAAATCATCGATTCAATTGAAATGCCGGTCACGCACTTTTCGTCGAAAGGTCAATATCGAAAAAGTTACGGTCGTTTCCGAACGAAATAAAATTTTTGAATTGATTTTTTTCCTTATCGATTACTTAGGAAGAAGATCGTATATTGATGATTATATTTTAAAACCGATTAAAATATTAAATACAAGTGCGGACGTATTAAAATCGCAAACAAATGATAAAATTTAATGTAGGTCAATTTATGAAAAGGCCAAACCATAAAACGGGTCCGGCTTTCCTAAACAAGTCCATATTGCGAAACCGCATACAATGTAACTTTCAAATTCGAATATCCGAACGAAGCCCCAAACATATACTTTAGAACTAAAGTCCGATCGAAATTAACTACCGACTTGCGTATTAAAGTCCAGAAACCCGAACGTTACCGTAACATTACTACACTCGAGGTAGATTTTCACAATCCGATATTCCATCGTTTGATATAAACTTTGATTGATATATGAGCCGTTCATTGCATAAAGTGATCAACTCCATAAAACAAAAAGTCGAGAAAAACAATGAAACATGTTTGATACCTTCTTAAAAACTCCTTTAATTCTATCCATTATTCAATTTATTCGAAACTATTAATGTACATATGAACCATGGGTGTGATCAATTATGTATATTAGAACTCAGAATTAATTAAAATGGTATCTGATATGAATCATTTATTGTTCATTGGCTGAAAAAAATGTTATTTAATGATATTTATCTTAATTATTCAAGAGAGATATTTCATACATAAAAGTTATGACCATACCAAGTTTTTTGACATTTAAATATTTTTCTTTCAAAAAGTGACGTTAACAACTCAGCATCGATATTTTCACTGCTCTAGTTAACTAAATTTAGAGTCACAGACGGTTTTTTTATCAACAAACTGTGAAACTCTTGTCATTTTTACGGATTTCCAACAGCTCGTACTTAAAGAACTGACTGTAAATCAATGATTAGTCAACGAAAAAACCAGATCTTAATGCAGTGGACGGTTCATATTTTCAACATAGAATCGATTTTTCTTTTAGAATTTAATTTAATATACAATCATGTATATAAATCACGTAATGGATTCGATTCCATGTGAAAGCAGCCTTAGATTCACCGGTACGTAGAGAAAGGCGCAAGTGTATGGATTAAACGGCACTAAAGGACCCCGAGATCGATATTGAATTATTGTATCGGTCTCGTTATGTGGGGCCCCCGGGGGGCGTAGCACCCGAGGGGCACATGAACACATCACGACGAGGGCGTAATTTAGTCGCTGTATGTGTGTGTAATATAATATTATATGTTGAGGTCACTCGAGACTGCTTGTTCGACTTTTGATATGAGAAAATGATCTTTTCACGAATACGGTTAAATTTTCTAAGAGGAAAATGTGCTAAAATATGATAGATGGGTAGTTTTATTTAAGAAATGTGTGTCTGAAGGAATGATTTCTTAAATAGGTCGTATTTTGTAAAATGGTTTAGTATTGCAGATAGGTCAATCGTTATAGATATGTCTAATTTGAAAGATTTGTGTACTGCAATATTTGTAGTAAACGAGTAACTTAATTTCGATGATATTCGACGAAATAATCTGTCGAATATTATTTTTTCAATCCATTGGTTTTCAAGCATTCAATATAAGCTTTATCTAGAAAGCAGTAATTCTTCAGAAGCACAATTAATACAAAATTCACACACAATCGATACCACCACCAATCTAACCAACAAGAACCCCTAAAAAATTCAACAACCCTTACAGAGAGATCGATTGCTTCCAGCAACTTCTACAGTATGAATAAGATTTCGCTGAGGAACTATTTTGAAAAAAAATCTGAAAATATAAATATATGTACATGGATTACAGACAATTTTTTTTATTGGATTTCTATTTATGTAAAAAAAAATGATAAGCAACCTTCAATAATCGTAACTTTTTTCACATAATATGAAGAACTGCAACCCTGCAGCCCCTTAATAGGAGCCGCCACCGAAAAATAGATATGAGATTATTTCAAATTATTTGGATTTCTACTTATGTTAAAAAAAAATCTAAGCAACCTTCAATTATAGTAACTATTTTCATGAAACATGAAAAGTTGCAGTCCCTTAAGAGGAGCTGCCATCGAAAAATATATATCTATGAGATTATTTCAAATTAGACACGATCGACCTGAATAAACATGGATACGTTATTTATAGCTCAAAGACAAAAATCGAAAAGTTTGAAAAGGGGCATTCGAACGAACAAGGCTTTCGGTAAGGCTACATATGTCAACCGCCGCATATGTCAGTCGGTCGGATGACAAATAGAGCCTCCGCGTTGTAATGGCGGGCTTACCCCTTCGCGTGTCATATTACCCCCGGCTTGACATATTGCTAACGGGCATTATGGGGCCCCGTGGACAAGACGCTCGCCTTGGGCCCATTTGCGGCCCCCGTTGATCCCCGCCGGGCCTGGCCCACTTCGGAAAAGTGCCTCGACTTGTCGTGAGGGTTGATGTGCTCGTTTGGGAACGTGCTTTTTTCACATTTCGTAACGGTTGTGTCAATTAATGCTTTTTTTTTGTTCTGTTGTGTTGTATGGTGTTTGTGGTTATCTGAATCAACTTGGTTCGCGAAATGATCCGAGGTGTGTTCGCGGATAGATTCAGTGTGAGGGTCGATGTGCTCGTTTGGGAACGTGCTTTTTTTACATTTCGTAACGGTTGTTAAGGTTGTGTCAATTAATGTTTTTTTTCGTTCTGTTGTGTTGTGCATGTTTTAGTATCGTGTTTGTGGTTATCTGAATCAACTTGGTTCGCGAAATGATCCGAGATGTGTTCGCGAAGAGATTCGGTGTGCGGTTCATATATGGGATGCGTGAGTTCGAGTCCTATCTTGGCGAGTGTCAAAATGTCGTTTTTCTTAATTGATAAAAATTGATATGGAAGACACGGTCGTTTCTTTCGAATGTTTGGATTCATTTGATTCGAAAAAAGTGTTAATTTAACGCTTTACGAAACGGCTCCGCAAATGATCACATTACCTGCACTTTTCATATGTTCGATTAATTCGAACTATTTAGTGACACCTATGTGTGCACTTCTCTACTCTTAGGAGTCTCGTCTTCACTTTATAAAGTGAATGATACTAACTATTCAGGGTTATCTGTGTCACTTATGATCGATTAAAATACATAGTGTGTATATAAAAAAAATGGGTAGAAATTACCTGTTTAAATAAATAAATAAATAAATATGCTGTGGTTTTGTTTTCTGGTGGAAAATTATATAAAGGCTTGTATTTCTTTTGATCTTAACACTGATTTTGATCTTGTATATTCATTTTCCACCATCAGAAGTTTTTTGGAAGAGTACAACTCTTTAAAATCATGTGAAAATTCGAGTTAAATAACTTAAATATGCAATATCATTCAATATGAAATCGATAATTTGCAAGTAAACTTTTGAACGTTTCGAAAATGGAGTTTATATAAAACGACGATTACGTTGTTGCAAAAAGCCGACGTTCATGCGAAAACTTCTCGGAAATGTTCCGTCATTACATTTCCACGATTTATTCGAAACACTCCAGAGCAAACAAGTCGTATCATCGTCGTGCGAACTTTTGCGGAAATTCAGAAAAAAAACTTCAAACTTGCATTTCCCGCACGACAATTTTACGAGCAAAACTTCTAAACTAAAGTAAATAGGACATTTTTCAGAACTGCACGTCACCGTTGCAACACACAGACCGAGAACATTGTAATTTTTCATCTTCAGAGTGCAAAACGAGCATCGCGATCCGGACTCTTAGAAGCCGGAGAGCATTCCGAGGGGTCGATGATGCGAAAATATAGAGAAAACTTTTCCGGATTCTGTTGACCTGTTGATCGGCAAATTGAATTCGGTCCAGAGTGGACCAGATTCGTTATCGAACCAGTCAACTTTTCAACGCTTCTTATTTGATCCGATTCCAAGTGAGCCAACTCGATTTGGCCGATCTGAGATAACCGCTATTGTGCATACTGCATTGTGTTATATGGCAAAGCGTATTTCATCTCACAAATTCGATAGAATATTAAAAATATAATTCTTCAATTGTTTGTATAGGTTATTAGTTTTATTGAATCACTTTTGAAAAAAAAAATCTTCAATATGTTCAAAATATAATGTCGGCTGTCCATTACTGAGTTGAGCGGAGCGAACGAAGAACGCACCTATAAGTTAGAGTGAGATACTTATATAGTAATTCCCCTTGTACTAAAAGGTGTGGCTTTTGTTTGCTACACTTAGCTTTTTAGTGGATAGCAGGCATTTGTAGTGTTCAATATAGTTACTAAAAAATAAAAAAATATACTTTAATTAAATCGTTTTGACATAGTATAAAACATTCTGTGAATTACTGATTAATTACATTTGATTAATAAATATTGAATTCGTTTAAATATTAGGAAAATTCGCGAAATTCATTCGAGTGCTTTTATCATTATATTTCGTTCGTAGAATCGCGCTTTTGAGTATTCATCGAAAAGGGCATAAAGCATTTTCAGTGTGTTAAATAATGGGCAGGCGAATTTATACCTTTTATTTAGGTCAATTAGTGAGTATCAGCAAGAAAATGGAACGGAGAAGGGTTTTGTTTGTATAGCCGAGAGTCGGTTTCGGCCACGCTTTGATTGTAATATATTGCTTCGTTAAAATAAAACAATTATTTAACGAACGAAATGTACACTCCGTTCGAATGATAGACGGATAATCCGAACTCACGATATGAGCTATAGGTTTTGTATTTGTGGCCAGGGACCGAAGAGTTCTCCGAGCATCCACTTTCCACTCGGTGGACCATGACTTCGAGCCGTGATGCATTCGAGTGCATCCTCCAGGGAAATGCCGGAAAATTTAAGGCAACTGCAAGGAGACGTACATTGGCGTTTCCGACGTGACGGCGACGAATTTTCCGACGAATTTGTTAGTTTTTTTTTCTTTTTGATTTGGTTAAGTAAATATAAATATGTAGTCAGTTTTCAAACTATGTATCAGACAGAGACAGACATGGATGCATATTGAAAAATCAAGAATTTGAGAAAAACAGGCTCTTGTGAAGTTGATTATCTGTAGACATGAAAAGCAGTTTTATTTAACGTAACCTTAAATGTATGTTGAGTAATCCGAGAAAATTGAAAATCTAGTCTAATCTATTTAATACAATATATTATAAATTTATATTATGCTGATAGTTTATTTTAGAGGTACAAAAATATTTTATACGGATTCAATCAAGTATAATTCTAGAATAGTTCAAATTTTATCAGAGTACTTATAGACGTTTTTCAATCAAAGTTAAGAGCAGATCTTTCGATCTTTAGCTAAAAATAAGAATTCAAATTTGTGAATTTGTCAACATGAACAAACAGATGTCAAATCTCGTACAAAAATAAAATATAATTCGATTTTCGTAACATTAGTGTTGATTAACGATTTCAAGACTTCCATAAATTCCAGCATAAATATTTGCTATTCAGAAATAACCTCTACTGAAACACAATATTATACACCATAAACGACCCGATTATTCTAAAACTAGACAAACACACATACATATGCATATGACGACTGAAAAAGCCAAGTGTTACAACTGACTTTGCGGATATTTCGAAAAAGTTCGCTCAAAGTTAAACGTGTACCTAAATGTATTGGAGGAGGTCGAGTGATATGATGATATATCTCAGTACACGATTCAAATACTCTTATATACTTTTGCCACCAAATACATATGACGATCGAAAAGGCCAAGGAGTACAAGGGAAAATTTCGCTGAAATTGAGTTATGCACAGGAATCGCTTCTATGCAAGCTCATTTATTTGGTGGCAAAAGGATATAAACTCATTCGGAACGTGTGCCTCGATATATCATCAAATCACTCGACCTCCTCCTAATACATGTAGGTACATGGTCAAATTCGAACGCGCTTTTCTCGAAACCACTTGTACCCCTTGGCCTTTTCAGTCGTCATACATGAGCAAACATAGAAGTGATTCCTGTGCATAACTCAATTTCTTCAAAAACGTCACTTGTATCCCATGCTCTTTTCAGTCGTCATATGTATACCTAGAGAAGCGCTCAAAAAGCGCAAAGCACACATCCGCACAGCGACATTCTCTTCGGGTTTTAATAATTAATAGGCGTCGTTCGCGAGAGCACTTTTGGCCGAAGGGTCCTCTTTCGTCGACCGGACTTGTTCCCCTTTGACGTGACAATTTTGACGCTTCTGGGACCCCAGGGTACGGTGTGGTCCGAGGGTCGGACCCCGGGCTCCGGGACCCGGAGTATAAATCATCGTCAGCTGCCACGCGGCCCGAGTACACGTCGCATTTTGTACGGACACACTTCGGGGCAAATTGATGTCGTCGTTAATTAATTCATTATTATTAATATGCGGATTCGTACGTGGATCTATTCGTAAAATAGAGCAGAGCGCGCTCGCTTAAGAGTGATGTATTACGATACTTTTGGGTGAGTTTTAATGTTACTAGCAGTGCCACGGATGTGTTGATGATAAAAATGAAGATCTCGGACAAAAGTTGAACCCGGGATTTTACACCTTACATATATATACGTTAAAAGTTGCAATTTCAGAATTAGGATGGTAGCCGAGCGGTAAACACTTGTGTGCCATACAGTACACGCTCGATGATCCGAGTTCGAGGCACGGCTGAAAATTTCGAGCATCGTTAGCGTATTTATAATAAAGATTTTTTTTCAACTTAATTCATTTATAATATAATGACGACTGAAAAGGCCATAATATGTAATAATAATTGATGTCTCAATTTAGAAAATGGAAGACGTGCAGTAAATCTGTCATGTTCTCGATCAGAAGTATCGCGTTTACTTTGTGAAGTAAGAACGACATTGCCGGACTAGTTAAGCAATTTTAAATTTAGCACTAAAACCAGTAGTAGTACGAAGTTTTATGTCGAAGGCGATGAATATTGAATTGTGTTCGTATTTTCAGTTGGGAAACTTTCACGTGAAATAAATGTGTCCATGAGAAACAAGCAGTAAACTTATAAAAGAGTAAAACTTTGATGAAGAAAGTAGACTTTTTTCGCTGTTCAGACATATAAATTTTTTTCTCGAAAAATAATCAAATCAGACGAAATTGCATGAAATAGCTCTCAGCAGTGTGTAGAAAGGGTTAAGCACTTTTATGTTTTCAATTCAAAGTTAAAAGAAGGGTTAGTAAAGGATACGTAATAATCGTTACTTATACATAGTATTTACCAAAGAGGGGTATAGGCGATAACAAATTTAGTGGAGACGTAAAAAAAAAGTGTTATTATCCCCGGTTTTACGAATTTACGATGAGGAATTCGAAAAATCTGGAGAACAATTGTAAAATATGGAAATAAATCGATCACAAAATACGACAAGCAAAAAGCTCACAAACCCCATCGCCAATCAAACTGACCTATCGCACCACACCACCCCAATCTCCCCTACAGAGTTGCACTAAAAAACACAAATTTATCGACTCGAAACCGACCGGCTCTAAAAGCCTTATTTACAATCCACCTTTCGAAAAACGACACCCTGTACAGATGCATCCTCGACGCCAATTAATCGCCACTCTTCGATAGCGCAACGCCAATAACCCAACTGCGGTTCCCGGTAATGAACCCTCCGCATCGTGGTTCTTTCCTATAGCACTTTACGACTCCAATAAAATTATATCGAGCGAGCTTCTCCCTTAAAGGGATGGTCTATGTATATACAGTCAGTTTTACAACTATGAACTTTCAAAAATCTACGAGAGTGATGAAATATAGAGATGGTCGTTCATTCGTCTTTCTTGCTGCTCACGTGGATTTTTGGCAGTTTTTAGTTGGAGGACTGCCTGCTGTTAGTTGTTGGTGGTGTGAGTTTTTTCCTTTTCGTAAAATGGTTGAGGTTTTTGTTTTGGAAGTGATGCGTTGGTTGTTAGGATCGAATTGGTGTTTGATTGGGTCTTAATTGATTCTTTGTGTTGTGAGTGTGAAGTGATTTTTTATAATTAGGTGATTTGTTTGAAGAATTTTATTAAGGCGTTTGGGATGTAATTGTTGGGTTCGTTATTAAAGTTTGGGTATCGGTTTATCTTTGTGTACTAGTGTAGGTATAGATGTATTAATTCTATTGTCGAATGATTTTTGATTCTATGCATAAAAAATGTTTTGGATTAAAAAAAGTTGAATATTAAAACATAATTAATTAATTTTATAATTTTTATGTTTTTAATGTAATTTTTATGTTCTTGAATGAGTCGTTTCATTCATATAATATTTCAAATGATTTACATGTTTCTGTGACCTTTGAGTTCGAGAAAGATAATGTCATCCGAAATATAAATGTCAATAATACCACCCTTATTTTACGAGTTATTATATTCTAACATCAATCCAATCTTTCTGTTCATTTTTTGCCCAAAAAGCCGCTCATTGATTTTCAACACTCGTTCATACCTATCCGAGCACAGAGATTTCACTGCACACAAACAGAATGCAATATAAATCTCCCCGAACGAAACACATAAAATCTCGATCGAAAAAGAAAACACTAACAGATTAGATTCTCGAAAACGAGAAAACTGATAAAAAATAACAACCGAGACACACCTCGTACGATGTAGACATCTTCGGTTACGTATCGTCGAACAGCACGTTCCTAAGACTAGACTCGTACGTGTTCTGCATTCGTCCCAACCTAACCCAACCTAGTCCAACCTAGTCCAAAACACACCCCCTTCGAAGTCAGGGGGTGACATTTGCGCCTAATTTCCCCGATGTGATCTTTTTAGGGCCAGAGTTGGCTTCGGGCCCAGTTTGGACCGCGGGCCCCTGATTGCCGCCCCTGGGAGGCTTTTTGTATGGACGGGTGTCCGTCTTGTCCAAGTTTGGACTTTCGCAGACGATGCAATCTATCAGTGTTCGCTTTTGGTTCGGTTTTATTTCAGATGGAAACGGACGTCGCTCTTTATATTGTAGTATAGATATTTAGTTGATATTAAAGTCTCAAATGGCAAAAAAAAATAAAATTTTTGAAGTTTTAAATAAAGCGATTCGATCTAGTAAGAGAAACATGTCGGGAGGTGAGTTTTTTCTCACATCTCCTACTCCTGAATTGGAGTTGTTAATGTTTTGAATATTTTTTATGAAGTATTTTCGCAATATTTTTCGATGAAAACATAAACTGCCTTTTTTGAGGCTGACTTGCCGTACTATTATAGATTTTTTTACGTGTCAGTGGTGTTGTGGTTTATGGGTTTTGAGTCGGTTCGGTGCGATGGATTGTTATTGAATTTAATGGTATTGAATCGCTTTTTATTTATCAATCAATTGAGTGGTTTGGATGCGTTTTTTGTTGTATAAGCTGGATTTAAATAAAAAGTCATTTCTATGTGGTGTTTTGTATTACAGAAGCGAAATGGTATGAAATTTTATTTGTCTGATTTTTATGTATGAGTTTGAGTATGACACAGTATTGCACGTTATTCAGAGTTGATTAATATTATAATTAATTTTTATTTTTTTTAATGTAATTGGATTATTTGATACAATGTTATGACTGATTAACATTTTTCTGAAACATATGAAAATTAAAAGCTTTTAACGTTGTTAGATACAAGTTGTCTATGGAGTTTTTTATGATCTGAGAAAAAGTAATACCAATTATAAAATTGAATATAACACAATTTATTTAATTATAATTAATGAAAAGAATATGTATCTATCTGAATTCACATAACATAGTTATTTAATACAGAAAATTTTATACATCAAAAATAATATGTTTGCATTAAGCTACATGTGAAAATCTGCAAGCGTAGTATTAATGTACATAACGAGTGCGCAGCTTTCTACGTAATGTAGGTTTTGTGGCTTTGGAGCTTTTCACGTCGATTGCGACGATAACGACTTAGAACTTAAACGAGAGTATGCATGTGAAATATCATCATCCAAAAAATTTTTTTAATGCCAATATGAATCTAAATAAAATTAAAAATAATAAAGAACGCTGTTGGTTAAAATGCACAACAAGAATAGCAATTTTAATCACGATCAATTCTACCAAATAAATAGGGAACGCGGATCGCAAATTAATCAATCTGTGCATTTAAATCATATAATTTTCAATTTGTTCACTGGTCACATTTCGAGTATCGTATTAATATATACGAGTATGTAATATACAAGTCGTAAAATACAATCGCTAAATTTTCTCATAAATGGGAACGTTAAAATTCTACTTTTCATCGTGCATTATCTTTATTAAAAATGATACAGCAAATTATGCAAAAAATACATAATTACTCATTCAAATGTAAATGAGCCAAATAAAACGGAACGATATGAATATGTTTCAATTTGTCGCGTTCATACTAGGGCTTCCAATACCGGTTCTACCGAAACCGGCAATACCGGTTTTTGCTCGAATTTTAATCTTCGGTATTTATCGGTTTTTCAAAATAGACTACCGGTAAATTGAAAAATATGCATTTTTCATATTTTATTTCAATTAAATGCTTATTTCGTTCGAAATTTTGAACCAGAAGTAGACTGGTATGCTTTATATATCACTAAATTTTATTGAGAGTTCTTAGACACGACTGAAGTCTGCTCTACACCATTTTTTAATGAGTTAGGCCCTTTTCTTAAAAATAATCTCAATATGAAAAATATTATTTGAATGCGACATTTGGAAGAAGTATTCACTCGACTCCACACACGGTGCGTAATATTTTATTGTGAATTTTCATATTTTATACATTTTTTATTATTAAAACGAAAGTACGCTTCAAAATGAAAACATACAGCTTCATATTTAGCGGACACTTGAAAACCGCATAAAACCTAATTTATGTGCGCGAGTCGTACTTTTTTCATTACATTTTATTTATATTTTTTGCGTCGACTGTTTATTTAAATTTGGAAATACGTACGAACAACAAATACGCAACAAAAGAAAAAGAACACAGCGAATAATGTAATATAAACCAGCGATTCTGAAAATTTTCATTCAGTCACTTTCATTCGAATGGTCAATTTGTGATTATCATTTCAAATGTATGTACATAATACGACTAAAAAACATTTGAATGATTTAAAAATATATTATTTTGAATAAGTTACACATCAGTAATGTATGAAATATTTTCGTATTTGTTTATATAGTTTTTCGAGTTTGATACATTTAATTGATTTTGAATGATACTAGGTCATTAAATTGTACTTTTTTCCGTATTTGCAGTAATGTGTTGCCTTTTTGGAATGCCTAGTTTGAAAATCCTCGATGATACAGAAAATATGAGCACATTCATTTAAAACAGAGACACAAACATGGCTCGGCTTCTTTCCATGTACTAAATCATTTTTATGCGCAAGTTGCTCCTGCGAGATAACGTATTGGCGAATTCGAAAAAAATGCGAAACGCTCCTATTTCGCGATTGATGGCCTTTTTAATTGCCTGTGTTTAATATATCGTCGATGTACTGAATGCGAATTCGAAATGCGTTCGAGCACAATAGGAATATTCGAAATTGGAGTTAATATTTATGATTTTTTTTTTGAGGTAATTTGAAAAATTATTGAAATATTCGTTAATATATTGATGCGAATTAAATTTTAAGTTGGGGAGAGTCGATTTTCATGAAATAACGAAGGCACGTGGCCGCGGGAGGCTTCGATTAATTGATAACGATGGGACGGCTTTTAGTTGTTTGTGCGATGGGGACGAGAAATAATTTATGTTCAATTTACGAAAGTTGTTCACGCAACGAAAATCGTTGTTGTAGGTATATATATCTTCGGTGAGCCTCTTCGAACACATCAAATTCAAGTAGAATAATTTACTACTCTAATTAAATTACAACCGTTCGCGTCCAAATAACGGACGTTTATCATTCGAGACAGCTGTTTATTGTCTTTTCTATATGTTTTTTTCCTTTTAAGCTGACAATTTGAATAAATTTGATATCTAAAGTGAAAATTTGATCACTGAGAAAAATTTTTTCAGCTAAAATGAAAGTGATGTTTTTTAAATGACGACTGAAAAGGCCAAGGGGTAGAAGTGACTTGGTGGTAATTTCGAAAAAAGCACGCTCAAAGTTGAGCATGTACCTACATGTATTAGGAAGAGTTCAAATGATTCGATGATGTATCATGGCACACGTTCCAAATTCGTTTATATCCTTTCGCCACCAAATATAATATATATGTAAGTGTACATAGGAGTGATTCTTGTACATAATTCAATATCGGCAAAAATGTCACTTGTACCCCTTGGCTGTTTCAGTTGTCAAATGGAAATTAAATATTGATAAAAATAATAGACGTATATTTCGTACGGATTAGTCTTCTTATATTGTACATAAATAATAATTTTATACAAAAGTTCATTAGAAAAATTAAATCGTTTGTTTATTAACTTGTTGATTTATGTTCGAAAATTCCAATAAGATTTAATTTTTTCAACTTTAAAGTTAAAGCATCTGAAGAAATATTTATCTAAAATTTTCTCTTTTTCTTCATCAGTATTGAATGTAACATAAATAAGAAAATTAGTAATTCAAGTATTAGAATAAAAAATGAATATAATTGCTAGCTGAAATATTGCTGCAAGAAATACCTTTTTATATGAAATTTCTAAAAAAATCGAAAAGTACCTTCATTGGGCCACTTTTGAAAAAGTAGTCATCAAACTATCGACGACGCAATTCGCAAAAAAAATCTAATCTATCTAAAAAACCCATCGCAGAACACTCAAAAGTGTCTGCGTATAAAAGCGAATCGAAGTCATCTGAAAAGTTTCAGCAGCCTCCAGACTAGTTTCTTCGACGATAATTTCACCGTTTTCAGATTTATATTTCATAAGCGATTTAACGGCCGCGCCTCGAAAGCGTCCCGTATTAATACGTCGATAAAATCCTAGCGCGGGACGAGATAAAATATTGAAAGTTTTTATTATCCTATTACGTGTACATTTCCAAAGTGGGGTATTAAGCCGTCTCTCGGCTCTCGGCGAAAAACTCGAAAACAAATAAAAGCCTCTTTCGCAGTTCGGGCTCGTAAAAACATTGTTGAATTTAAGTTACATCTCGCTGCGAACCCCGCCCTTGCTTCGGGTGGAAAAAGCACACAGACACTCGAAAGGCGATAAAAAAGTAAATCAAAATAAATATATAGATGCTGATGTAGGTGTGAGGTGTCTGAAGATTTGATATTTCAGAGGTAAATATATGTTTGCTTTGTTACGGTTCGAGTTCGCTTCGGAAATGCTTCGAATCGGTTCGGAAGTTGGTTTGGATTTTTGTTGAGAGAATGGCTTGTTTGTTGATTGAAAAGTCTTTTAATTGTAAATGAGGTGTATTTATTAAAAAAATATTAAATTTGATTGGTATTTTATCATTAAATATCTAGTGATGGTGTGGGATTTTCGAAATTAATTGTAGATACTCTTTTAATTTGGAAAATATTAATCTAAAGAGACTCTTCATTTGTTACAAAATGATCGTTATTTTTTTTAAATGATTATTTTAAAAACGTATTTTTTGAATATTTTTTAAATCATCGAACCAAGTTTTTCAATCGAACATAACACAATATATCAATGTGAATATGAACGTGTAGTCAAATGTATGTTCAACCGTTGTGACAAATCGGGAAAATCCTTTGAGTCATAGTGACAACAGACTAAAATATCATTGAAATAATTACATCTTTTACTACGAATACTTTTTTTATTTTAATCACATAATATAACCAATGTATACATCTGAAAATTTTCAAATTAAAAAAGCACACAAAATTGAATCGTCTACAAAAAATAAAAAAAACCCAACGCACATAGACCGAGTTCTTTCCTTATTTTACACACACGTAAAAAGGTAACAGAATTCATTTCGATAAGAATCAACGCCACTAAAAAAAAATCAGGTGCGTTCTCACAGCGAAAATGAAGCCGTTCGAATCAGCCTTTCGAATCTTCGAATATTTGAATTTAGACGTTTTCCCGCCCGAATTTTTATTTCCGACCTCTTTCTATATATTTTTTCAGTTCGGCGATATAATCCGGAGTGCTTACAAGACAGTCGGTGTTTCAATATGGGGCGAGCACACGCCCGGAGCCATTACCCGGGGTTTTTACGCATTTCGTTTATTTCGAGCGAGAATTTCACTGAGATACGTGAAACACGGTACAGTCGGTCCTTCGACTGCGAACCGTCGGAAATTCTCGAAAGATAGAGACGGAAGGGTGACGAATGTACGAGCTTTTGTGGATTTATGACAGTTCGCTGTCGGAGGACTGCCTGTGCCGTAAGGGGTTGTGTCGGCGTTGAAAAAAGCGCTATGAAAGAGTGTAGCTGGAGGAAAAGTCTGCGAGACATTAAATTGACGCTTGAAATTCAATGTGTTTCTTCAGTCGTTTTATGCGCGCTTTCGGAAAGTTGTCTCGTTCTCTTTTCATATTTTTCGCACGCTGAGATGATAATTTTAGTCGTTTGCATTGCTTAAGATGTTCGAGTGTAATTTTAAAAATGTTCTTTTACATATAGGGGAGGATTGGTACAGGTGGAGAATTGATACGAATGAATTAACACACAACACACGATATTTATTTTTATATTATACAGGTAATTTATACACAATTATCATTGATTAATATCATTCACTGTATAGTGAATACAATTCGTCACTAGGCAAAACTACTCCGAAGGCTAAATAGTTTGAATTTAATCGAAACATATGAAATGTGTAGGTGATGATCATTTGCGGAGCCGTTTCTTAAAGCGTTAAATTAACACTATTTTCGAATCAAATGAATCTTAACATTCGAAAAAAACGACCTCATCTCCATATCAATTTTATCAATTAAGAAAAACGACATGTGACTCTCGCCAAGATATGATTCGAACTCACGCATCCCAAGTATGCTGAATCGATACGGCATGCACAAACGCTTTATACTTTTGAATTTGATATTTTTTACGATAAAATGATAATAATCATTGGAAAAATGTGCGTTGACGGATCGATTGCTCGCGCAAGCACAATAAAAAAATTCATACGCGAACTTTCGAATTGCGAAAATCTTCAAAGCGCAAAATTCAAACACTCAATATTGCCCCGCAATCCGAAAGGCTAACAACCGAACAAACATTTCGAAAGCTCCCCATGGGGAAAAGCGAGAGGCTGTGGCGGAAACCAATCGGGAAATGGCAGCGGCCCGATATTCGATTTTATTCATAATAATTGCGCCGGAAGTGAGCGCGGTTTTCCGGGGATTTTCCCGAGGTTTTCCCGCAACCGCTTGCAAGTCACGTAGTAATTGCAATTGAAAACTTGGCCATAACTCGCCGTAACAAGAATTTCCCGCCGCGGCTCGGGAATACAAATATTTTCCCGAGAAACACATCTTGGATGATGGAATATTTCGGTTTTCGTTCGTTATTATGTTCGGCGAGTGTAATCCGAGCGAGTGTCTCTATTTAGGAACGGGTTGTCTCTTATTGATTCATCGTTTTTTTTTTATTCGAGGCGATGTATTATTTTGTGGAACGATTGGATGAAATGCTCTGTAGAATACTGGTGTTTCGTGAGGGTGCATAATGTGCTACGTCGAATATTGTACATTTGTGTTGCTTGACGTTATTAATTAAGAACATTTCATGCTTTATTGGCATTTTCAGAAATACGTAATTATGTATATGGCAGTAAATGCCGAGAAAAATCCCGACAATTGGTCAGTAATTTTGGATAGAAATCAATTTAAGGTTTTTTCAATGAAATTCGATGAAAATGGAAACGAGTACAAATACAAAATTTATAATATGTATTCTGAGTCATGATTGATTCCCGAATCATTGTCACGTCATGCAATAATCATCGATCATAAAATGCATGATAACACACTATATTTACTCCCATTGTCGACGTCAATACCATAAATAGACTCATCAGCAAAGCTGTTCCGAAGGCTAAATCAAGAACGCTCCCATATTAGACCGTAAATCCACACAAATTGCAATCTACATCTCAAAACTGTCCTTTGACGGACCTAAACTCGATAGAACGGATTCCGCACCTGAATGGAGGTTTCACTGTACCGGATAAACACGTCCCATACAATTCAGCCCATACAAGCATCCCTCATTGTGCATCCCATCAGATTTTCCCGGGTATGAGCTGAACTAGTGCATCGAACATCAAAAGACCATCTTCACTTTTAATCGTGCAACACTCTTGTCGAACCGATTTTTTTTCATGCAGCCACAGCTCGGTTCCTTTGTTCGAAGGAATTTTTAATCTCGACTCTCCGTGATGAGGCCCGGTCCCGTTTTACTGAGGCCTTCTTCGTTTTATGGCATTTCAATGTCAACCTCCTATAAATATACTATTTTTTCTTTATATTCTCATCCGGTTCCCGTTCAGCAGCTTTATATCTTGTTTTTTATTTCATTTTATATTTCAAGCTGGCTTTATACCCCCTCGTCCTTTGATCGCGAAAAGGATTAGAGATACCATTGTGTGGCATTATAATAATGCGGGGCCGAGTTACCTTAATGAAAATCTGTCGAGACTGAGATCCGTCGTGCGTATTTCAATTTGCAGAATTTTGCGAAATTCGCTCTCGCCTCGACGATCTCAAATAACGACTGAAAAGGCCAAGGGGTACAAGTGTCATTTTTTCCGAAATTCATTCGATTCATTTATTTGGTGGCAAAAGGATATAAACGAATTAAGAACGTGAGCCGAGATATATCATCAAATCACTCGACCTCCTCCTTATACATGGTCAACTTTGAACGCTCTTTTCTCGAAATCACTTGTACCCTTTGGCCTTTTCAGTCGTCAAATATAAATAAGTACTCACTGAAGATATTTTCACTCTATTTTTTATCTCTTCGACATTCATATTTTTCAATAAAAATGCATCGTTTCCAATTTGATTTCGTTCGTGAAAAATTTTCTATAAAATTTTATTTTTTAATTTAGCATGTAATGCGAAATCATATTTTGCTGATATGATCATTTTTAGTTCGATTTGACAGTTGGAAAGGTTTTGAAATTGCTGCAAAAGATAAAATGTTGAATTAAAATAGAATGTAAAAAGATAAGTTGATCAAAATGTAATTTCTTTCAGGATTGCTTAGATTCAAATATGTTTTATTTTTCAACGATATTCTATGTGTGCGTTTTCTTGAAATATGGATATTTGATATCTATAATCTGATTAATTAAAACAGCTATTTTAAAATATTTTCCATTACTGCATAAAACTTTTAGATAGTATTTCTATTACATTATTTTTTAGTTAATAAAATCATTTTGGTGAAGTGGAAAGATGCAAAAATTCCATTAAATTAAAATGGAATTTCCACTTTTCCTCATTTATAGAATGGAAATGAAGTTACAGAGAATAACTTTATAAAATATTATACTTTATGGTCAAACAATTTGATTAGTATCCGGCCACTGATGGATAGTATATATTTTTTGTACAAGAATGTAATAAGTCCTATTTTTTTTTCACATCTCTTACTAATGAATATGAACTAAAACATGAAAATTCGTACGCCTCGACATATGTACATGCGCCTCGACATACATAATTCGGATTTAATCGATTTGAATTATGAGGAAAAATTGCTTCGAAATTCTTCCAGTTTCAAAACGATTTCAGCAATTCCAAAAATTCAACTAAATCCGATTCAACGAAATATTCTTTGTACGTCACGAAACAGCGCTCGACACACTGACCCAGTTTCCCGAAGTCTCAGCCTCCGGAAGCTTCGAGACGCATTAAAACGTAACAAAACCGCATATTTCCTGCTAGAAGATTATTCAACTAACGTTCAGCGTCACAATTGTTCCATTTTCAGCCGAACAATCCACAGGTTTGGCCTCCGGAGTCGAACGCATATTGCTTTATATGGGGATGTGTATGTGGCTTTCAGTTTTAGAACAATGGGGTGTTGCGAGCGATGTGTGTACGTGATAGTTTCGATTGTGAATTTGCCTGGAATTGTGTGTATTACGAGTATGCTTTTACCAAATTACAATGTTATCGCTTGAAATTGTTATTACTGTATCAACACCATTTTCATAATTTGTGTGCTGAATAGTTAGTTTGTCGCTGTGAAGTATAATACGACGTCCGTTTTGACGCACGTAATAAAAGATGTTTCGCTCGTACTAAAATAAGATGTTAAAATTTCAAATAGCATTAGCCAAATTATAATTAGAAATGATTTTAGAATGTGTATAAATATAAAATTCGTATCGTTATTTCACTCGGCGTTGTAGGTACAACGATAAAGGAAGCTGGTAATACGCGCATCTTCGAAAGTAGTGTGTTTATTTGCCGTTTCGACGATAAGGAGAAAATCACTTGTAGCCGAGTAGGAAAAGTAATACGGCAAAAATAACGATGAAAAAAGGAGTGTTTCGCGTTTTCTCGCTTTTCATTTCCGAGTTATAATTCAAAGTGACGCTTTTCCTTTTATATCACTCTAGAATCTCTCGCGAGCGTACAACGGTTTCATATATGTAGGTAAATTTATTTTTGTGTACATTCTCTGTGAAAATATTAAATATACCGACGAAAGGCAATTTCGTCTCATATTGAAAAAAAAAATAACTGTACCGTACTCATGAATTTATATTTACTCACAAAAACATGATTTTTGATTTTCGATTATGATTTTACCATCCGATTTTTATGTAGGTATGTTTTTTTAAATTATTTAACATCGGAAAATTATTTATGTATTATAAATAGCATTTATGATGATGAAATAGGCCGAGGAGTTCAAGTGATATCACCGTACTTCCGAGAAAAACACTTAAAATTGATCATATATTGGGAAGGAAACGAATGATTAGCTGATATATCTCAGTGTAGGTACTGAAATTGTTAATATTAATTTACCACTTAATACATAAATAATTATGTTTTTTTTTTAAAATGTTATTCTATTTCCTTGTCCTATTTTGTTGTCTATAGTAACTAGATACTTTAAACCAACATCGCTCAAGACTGTCGACTTAGAATAAGTTCATTCAAACTCCAAAGAAACGATTGGTGAGAACATATGTATTATAGAACAAAAAGAAAAACAACGATTTATAAAAGATTAATATAATATCAATTTTGATAATTTCTCGACACGATTTATCATTTATCCTATTAACTAAATGCGAACGCTTCGCTGATCACCAGATAGCGCAACAACGCGCATTAGTTCCCGGAACCGAAGCTTTTCAAGTTCCCGCAGGATAAACGAGTAAAGCTCTCGGTTATAAGTCGAAAAGCTTCGTTATTCCTCAGGAATATGTAGGGGAGAGATGCAATCGAGGACTAGTACTCCACACTATGCACAAATCCCTCTCCATGTAGATTGATAAGTCCTTTAGCTCAGCCAACTTTCGCATATTCGAGTTTCTCTACGGAGCACCCTTTTTCCGTATCTCCTTGTGCGGGAAATGTTCTGTTCGTATCGAGACGATTAATATGTTGTATTTATGGTCTGTTTGATCGTTTTCAATGATGAAGTATGAGATATTGTTTCGTATATGTTCCATTGTAAAAGCCGTTCAGAGTCGATTGTGAATATTTTGAAGTAAAAATAGATTTAAATGTCAATGCTCTTTTTATAGTCTTAATTTTCTATGTGTGAAATTACTTTTGTTTGGTTACTGGATTGTAAATCGAAGTCATTAAAATTAATTTTGTACTCTAATATGAAGCAACCACATTTATAGGTTATTGTAAATAAAATTTGTATGTTTATAATTTCAGGAAAATAGAATGTTGAAGGGAATTTACACAATAGCGCTATTCTGTGTGTGTGTGTGTGTGTTCATCCGTGTAATGCTACAAAACTGCATTGATATATTTGACAGGTTGATTGCTTGAAAATCATACTAATATTTAAAATATTACTGATGTAAAATTATTAATTAGTACGATAATGATAAAATTAAATTAACCAAAATTTTCACACGAGCATCACCGAACGGTCCTCAACTCGATTGAATAATTGAGAGGCATTTTCCACGCGGGCGTTCGAAAATTTTCGAATATTAACGAAGTCGAATCATCCTGTATACACATACGAAAATTCTATGTACACTCATCCCTCGATTTACGCGAAAGATACGTTCCAGGAAATAAAAATCCGCATAAATTGATATTTCAAGTTCATATAAATTAGGGGGATAGGTTCCAGAAAATCGCGTAAAACGAGGTAAGAAAAGAGAATTTTATGAAGAAATTTTATAGATTTAATAGCTTGACAGATTTATAACATGTTTAATGCTGAAAGTATACATAATTACATAATTGTAATTTTATTATTTCGCCTTCTCACTGCTATATTCTTATTCTAATTTGTTGAATCTGATGCAACACACGTGTTTGTGTGACGCGTGCCACAAAATATGTATGATTTTTAAAAAATGTAATTTTTCACTGATCGCGTAAAAGTGAAACCGCGTAAAATGGGTACCGCGTAAATCGAGGGATGAGTTTATAGCCAGATACATATACAGAGCTTTCGGCTCTCGCTTACAATATTTACGTGGAGAGTTTGGATTTTATCCTCGGCGGATTTATTTCTCATTATGTGTGTTTGCTACGCGTGTCATCATCCATTGTGCGGTTCGGGGACGTGTGCCGTATAAATTATGTGTTTGACACTTTTTCCTGCGGCGCGAAATAAAACTTGGTCATTTTATTTGTATTAAAAAAGTTTTTTATGCGAAAGATATGGCCGACTTTTCGGCGCTGTATATGTATATAGGGTGGCTGAGAAAAAAAACGGCGGCCCAGGTGAGATAAACCCGCCGACGTTAATTTGAATATACTACGCGTGTGCTTAAATAAATTTTTTTGAATGTATAAGGTGAAAGCAAGTTTTTTTTATGTTTAATTTTTAATACGTGTTAAATGGTTGATTTATGTGCTTTTAGTCGTTGATAATGATGCAGTAGTTTATCTATGTTTTTTTTTAAATAATGTTATCTTTACTACTACTATTCTAGAGTAATCTATGCTATATTTACATGTAAATATATTTTTTTCTAAATATTCAAGATGAATAAGAATATTTGTGAAATTGTCATCATCTTTTTTTTTCAATTTAATATTAATATAATACTAAAATGTGAATTCATTTCCAAAATTAAATTAATTAAAAATAGACATTGATTTATCGACTTTAAAATTTTTCTTTTTATATTTATCACATTGAATTTCAATATTTGATAGTTTTATTGCAATGATCAAACTTCATATTTGTTTTAAAAAAACAAAATCAAATCCTGCACATTAGATGTGTGACGATATCGATTTTTCACTAAATCTATTTTTCGTTTCACCTGTTGATATTCACACTAGTTCATCACACATTCTTGTGAAATTTCCAAGGGACACAAGTGACATTTTTTCCGAAATTGCAGAAATCGCATCTATGTACGCTCATATATTTGGTGGCAAAAGGATATAAACGAATATGGAACGTGTACCGAGATATATCATCAAACCACTCGACCTCTTCTTAGTCCTAATACATGTAGGTATAATACATTCTCAGCTTTCAGCGCACTTTTCTTGAAGTCACTTGTACTTCTCGGATTTTCCGTCGTCATATGTAATTGTATTCTATATTTTTTCAAAAATATGTCACAATTCATATACATATACTAGTGATATCGATCGTGAACACTTTTCAAATGGAAAAACGTCCACAATAGATTGCTTCATGAGAGAAAAAGGTGATCTTAAAAAAGAAAAATTTTGGATCGATAACCGAAGAAAAGGATCATTTCAGATGATAAAAAGCCAGTTTTATTGTGCACTGATGAGGGAGGCTGCACGCTCAGCGTTATTCGGGTCAAATCGACCATCGGGATTTTCCCATTTCGCTAATGGTGAAATAGCTTTCCGAACTGAGTGTCGACGTTCGTTTTGTTTCAATATTTCCATCCCGAATTCCTTTTCATCGTTAACGTGCCGTTTTAACGGCGGGAAAACATCGTTTTTATGGGGCTTCGTTCGCATTGTGTCGTTAAACGACCGACGTGTATTATTATTTGAACGTTCCGCGTCAAACGTAAGAGAGGCGAACATTGAAAATGTGTCGAGTAATTAACGCGAGAATTGAAATTGTTATATTTTGCATTTTTTTGGATTCTTTGGAAAAGAAAAATAAAATATTCTCATGAAAATAAATTACGTGAGCGTTTTCGTAATGTAGATTTACCGAATTTTACTGAATTTTATTTAAGTGTACGATCTAACTATATAATAGCGCTAATCTGTGTGTGTGTGTGTGTGTGTGTGTGTGTGTGTGTGTGTGTGTCCATGTAATGCTCCGAAGCTGCGTTGCTATATTCAACGGTTGTTCGCTAGTTATTCAATTTTATATTAAAGAATTTAGATGAAAAAATATGATCAAATTAATCCAATTTTATTTTTTCTTTATTTGAAATGTACAAATACATTAAAAAATTAAAGAAAATAAAACTACAATAACAATTTTAAAGTCAATCACACTTTTTCAAATGACATATTTTTTAAGTCATTTGAAAAAATGTTATCTTGCATTTGAAAAAGTTAATATTAAGTAAAGCTACAGAAAGATTTTCTTTGAGATATTCAAATAGTAAGTTAACAATCTAATTAATTGTAATAGTACGACTGAAAAATCAGTTCTGAAGGATCGTAACTTAATCAGTAATATGACTAACATATAAAACTCAATTATTTTTTTCAATTATAACATCTTAAGAATAGACGATTTTTTCCGATTGATTAATCGAATACATATATTAAAAAATATACATATTAGCGTACAATAAGATCTACTTAAAACGTCACTGAAAAAAAAAATAACTGATTGAACACAACCCGCTCGAGCGCGGAACCGATCCTTAATCTGTTAATAAAACAAATATAATATTTTAAAAAAGTGATAAAATAAAAATAAAAATATTTTAAACTACGCAAAAACGAACTCGCAGTGACGCTATGGGAAATCTCAAGTCGGAAAAACTACGATTTTCCAAGCACGCCTCAGCGATTCGGAGCCGGCTCGTAACATCGTCCGAAGAGGGCACGTGAGGTTTGCCCCTTCGCGGCTAATTTTCCCGATTTTCCGACGAAGGGGATGACCGGGAAAGGGGCTGGCTTTTCCGGGGGTTGGGTGGTGTCCTGGGGCGGGTTTTCCTGAGGAAAATTCGGGAAAAAGCTGACCAGACGCTCCCTGGGGAGCCACTCGTCTGCCTCCCGGATGACGTGGAGCGTCCCGGTTATTGTCGCTCTGGAAAAATGGAAAACAGTTCCGAATTTTCCCGACTTGTCGATTTCTGAACGTGTCGTTGTTTTCTGGGAAATTCAGTTTTTTTCAGGGTTTTTTTCGTTGTCGTTTTTGTTTGGGTCTAATTGAAATGTCTCTGGTTGGAATGTATGTGATTGAATTTAAATTATTTTGTGTTGTGTGTATATTGTTATTTTTTATAGTTTATGAATGGATTTTTATTTTAATATAAATGTTTCATCTGTAGTTTAGTTTATTGTTAAAGAGCTAATACCTAACTATGTTGGTCTAACATGCTGATATAATGTGGGTACATATAGCAGGTAGAAAGGTGGATTTTTTTTCATAGTGTATGATTCGACAATTTAGTTATCATAATTAACACTGAAACCCACTAAATAGATAAGTTTAGAAGATATTGTATATTTTGATAAAAGAGACTTTTAGGGCCGTCCCTTTCACCGCTTTAATTAATTAACCATAGATTTACAGCCACTCCTATTAAAAATTGGCAGAATAGAGACTGATTTTAGGCAGTTCATAATTAGAGGACTGATTGTAACTTTATAATTAGTGAATTGAAGCAATGAAAAGATCCGCCTTTAACATCGCAACGCTGCATCATAAACCTCATCATTTACATGCATTTCCACAAATAAGAAATTGTCATATGAAAATGAAATTATGCAAAATATACGTATCATGAAAAAAAACTTCAATTTTATTAATCTGAAATTAAATTTCGCAAACAAAGCGGAAAATTCAATTAATTAAGTCTATCGAATTTGGCAACAAATTACACGAATTTTCCGAGAGCGTCAATCGATCAGGTCCAAGGACCGCGGCTTAATTGAGCCGTCGCGCGTTTTTCATATCGCTTTTAACCGTCTGTTTGAACTTTAAACCGGCCGCTGTCACATTAAAATTTGATTATGAAATTGCCCTTGATAACGTAATAACTTTTACGCGCCGGGGTCGTAAAAACGAATTAACCTCTTCGGCGAGGAAACGTCAACCGTGGAATGTCTCCATCGTTTAAAATAAAACGGCCCCCCGTCGTTATTTTTTACGTCCGGCGCGGAACGAACGCAATAATTTTCCCGGCGAAAAATCGGCGGGGAAAAAATACAAATAATCAAATGATGTCGACAAACAGGCGAAACGAATCGAATTTCCCACGTGGAAACCTGCCGTTTCGATATATATAAGCTTTCGGACCTCTTTGACTGATTGAATTAATTTACTTTGATCGGGCAGGAAAAAAGATATCCTTTCGAAGGAAATAATGTCGACGAACCGGGTGAGCATAATGAAATCATAGTTATAAGCGACGGATGAGTTGATAAAAATCGAATTGGAAAATCAAGTCGGTATAGACTTGTTGTGATTTTCGCAGGAAAATGTGAGGATTTTCTTCTTTCATAATAGGAAAGCGAATGAGCCGTATTGAGAGAGCGAATACTTCTGAATTTATGTAGGTAATCCTCTTACATTATGTATCTATGTACGTGTATGAAACGTGGTGATTTATTTTTCAAATCTACGATTTGTTGATATTTACGTATTAATCCGTTTGGATTGATCGCTTTTTTTTCCGAGTTGGAAATTATATTAGATGTCTTATCTATGGATATAATTTAATGTATGTAGTATATAAAACGGACCGTAATCAATTTCGAATATTGCTAGTATTCATATTTTATGAACACATATATTCTAAATGGCAATATAATACCTATACATTATACGTTATATTAATGTATTTTGATAATTTATAGACTATTCATAAATTTTATTATAACTCCATGTACCAAATATGATATTAAATAAATTGATTATACATTCATCGAGTAATTTAATTATTGAAAATTATTACTATGGATGAAAAAATATATCGAAAAGTCACAATAATGAACGAAAATAAATAATAGAGACTGCGTTTCGTGAAAGCGAAAAAAGAGGCGTCGACGCAGTCAATTTGATTTAAACCCTGGTTTTTTCAACCACCATGAACGGAATGGGCGTATTTTTTTTATTACACCATACATATATAATTTTTCGAGTTTGAATGTTCTGCCGATGTGCGACAGGTTTACGAGGGGAGAGATACTTTCACGTTCCTCAACTGCTGCTGTGAGTTTTAGAGGTTCATCTCTAGTAAAGGTTATTCCAATTCTACGTTTTTTAGGTTTTTTTTTATGAAATGAAAAATATTTAATTCTTAGTAGAAAACATTTAAATAAAGTATAGTTTTATATTAAAATATTATATTTTATAATAATAAAAATTAATATCTGAATGCTCACTATAGTTCGTGTACTCACACTTGTTTCTGTACAAAGTGCAGTCCAATATATGCCAGCTTATTACATTAGTACCGGTGACACTAGGCGACACTACAAACGCCACATCTAAATATCCAAGAAATTCAAAATTAAATCATGTCATATAAAGCTATTGCACATGAAAGCTTTCCGGGGCTATGCGAAATACCAATTACCCTATAGACAGTGAAACAATTAAACGCACAATGCACCTAATACGATTAAGCCGCTACGAATAGACCTAGTACCGAAGCTATGGCGTTAATTGAAATTTAAGCCGACATGAATCGAGACCAGGCTGTACTGCAACAAGGGGACAACACCATGGAGTCATGGTGTTGACTTTGAGGGTGGGATTGTCGTAAAAACTGCCTACACAGGTAAATAAGGCGAAACTCCCATAAAACTTTAGGCCGTTCGATATGAAAATGAGCGTAAAACGGGACACAATGAGTCCCTTTTCGAATCCCTGTCCCGGCCCCCTTGAGGTGCAGCACTGGGATTCGATTTTTGTAACGGCCCTTGTGTTGGGTTTCTTTTCGAGAGGGAAAGTGCTTGAAAATTTGAGAAGTTTGAGACGATTTTGCGCAGGGTCCTATCTTAAGAGAATCTTAATGCGATCGCATTTTTTTAGTTAAAAAAAGTTTTTTTCATATTGTATAGAATATTTTTAAAGATATTCTATACAATTAAAAATAACTTTTAGTAATAAAATATAAAATTTTCTTTGAGGTGAAAATACATGATAGTTATTAAAGAAGTTTAGTTTGAAAAATAAGGCTCATTTTTTCAGATTGAAAAATTATTAAACTGGTTGATACATACGAGTATATTATATTATATAACTATATCTTAAAACGAAAATTAGTTGAAATTAATGATTGTCTTAAAGTAAAATTACTTGGTATGTTTATTACTCGACTAGATCCTAACCGCAGTCAGATCTTGTTTTTGACAGAGCTGAATATGAAATCGGTATGCTGACTATTGAAATGTCTTAAAATAATATCAATTTCGAGTTTATATTAAGATTTATTCAATTTTTATAGTTTTTATGTATCACTCGTCTTTCATATTGTATATACGTAACATTAGCTTTAACAGACGTCGCACACATTAAGCGAGATATAGCTCGAGTTCGACATTAAAATAAACACCTTCGTGATAAAAAGCGATTTGCAATAAAAGCGAAATGAACGTAACTAATTTACGACACAGAAATAAATTGAAATATACACTCGGCCATATAATGATATACCTATAATAAATGAGTGAAATTTGAAGGTGTCGCAGCGAGAACCGCCCCAAGTATGATTGGCGCGAACGAAACGACCATAAAACGTAAATTCGCAGAAGATAAAAAAAGGTGTTTGAAAGGCGATAAAAAACGGGTTAATAAACTGAAATGGCAGAAGGTATGACATATAGTCGGACGTATAAACGTCTTATAAGTGCAATCTTTATAATATCGAGGCGATGTAATGTTCGAAAGGGTAAAATATCACACTCTATTTAATTTGGTACTCATTTGAAAATATGTGTAACTTTTTATTATGGAAGTAGTTCGATTGCATTTCATTGCAATAATGCGTTTATCGATTTTGCATTTTAAAATCAATTGGATGAAATTGATTCCCACATAGTGCATTCGATGGGAGTACGCACAGTTCTATTGTGTTTAAACATTTTCAGTAGATGAAATATTGCATAAAGCAAAAAAGCCTCAAAGGCATAGAATAATTGAAGTTTCAGTCTCGATTGAAAAATTTTCACGTGCAAAAAATGAATGATATTTATACGAACGCTCGACTATATTCGCTAGTAAAAAAACCTTTGTTTAATATTAAATAATAAAATTACAGGCTTCTCTGCATTGGCGCTTTCCACTTTTTTCAGTTGCATTTCATTTTCTGCTGCTGCCATTTTTTTTCGTACAGCATGAATCTATAATGGAATTCGGTAGTCTCGCTTGATTTGGGTATAACTGAATTTTTTTCGTACCAACTTTTCGAGTACATCGGCAGATTTTCCATAATACTGCGTTCTATTAAAAAAAAGAGATCGAAATAGGCCAAGGGGATCATCTGATTATTTTTCCCTAAATAATTGTTAATACAGGAACTAATTTGTATGCACATGTACATATTTAGCGGCGAAAGTATATAAACGAATTGAGAACATGTTATGTACTGAAACATATCATTGAATCACATATCCTTTTTTAACAGTCAGAAATTTCAAATGTACATAAGATTCAAGTGCATATTCAATAATATATGATTTGAGCAAATAAGAAGCTTTATATATTTTTACTTATATGTATAAATTTTTTACTTCACAAAATTTAAATTTCATAAAATTCGATCCGGTTCCTCTCACAGGCTGGACCCGGGAACTAAACATATCTTGTTAAGCCTGCTAATACATAGAGGTACACTCAAATTCAAGACAATTTTTCTCAAAATTGTCCGCATGTTAGACGATCTCCTTGGCTTGTTTCGTCATCAAATAAAATAAAAGTCATTCAAACTAAACAATAACGATTCACATAACAGTCAAGCGAAGCAGTTCACTTCGACTCGACGCTTCCACTAAAACAGAACTGCCTTCGAACCCAAAGACGTCCGATCGAATCCGAAAGCTGAAGGACCACATCCCCCATTTTTTTCAAGTCTGAAAAGAGCCTCTGCTTAACATAAAAATGCAGTTAAGCCGCGGAAAGTTGGCCTCGTTTGCGCCGGGGAAACTCCTTTTACGACTTTGCTCCTCGTCGCGTTTTTGTTTCACTTACGCCTCGGATGAACGGGATAAAGAGCGGCTCAACGTCTCCATTCTCCCCCAGTCTCGTGTCCGAGGAAAATTCGTGGAAATTCGCGGAAATTCGGCGGAAAATCGCGGAAAATCCGACCGATGGTAACGGGTTCGGGGAAAAGTCCGCGCGCGCTCTTTCTCGTTTGAATTTTGAAATGTTGCTTTTCGAGTACAACCGTTGTTTTGGTTTGTTTAAGATGCGAACTCGTTTCAGAGTTTTTGTTTTGAAAATAAATATGATTTTTTTTTATTTATAAAACAAATTGAATGATTTTTTTATGATGAAACGATCAGTAATGTAGGCTTTTATGATTTTTAATAGATATGTGATCATTCAAATTCAAGGATATCAATATTTATGAATTTATAATAGGTATAACTGTTGTAACTAAGCGTCGGTTGAGATGAATACAATTTGAATATTTCTTTTTAAATGTTGTTTATTTTGTGGATGAATTATTATTGTATTTTCAGTTCCTATACAACTAATATTTTAATTAAAATCGAATACGAAAAAAGCAATCCTATGAACAATGGAATCAGATTTTTTTATACACAATTAATTTTTGAATCAGAATAGTTGTTATGATACAAAAATCTTCCTAGATCTTCATACGACATTGAAAAGTAATCACAAATGAATGCACTTACAAGAAAAAGTATAGATAAATAGACATGCAATCAATAATTTTCATATGTAATTTTATAGATGATAGATTCTCACGATTATTTATCATTCGAAAGTAAGAAGATAGTAACGAATAGTAAAAAGCTCGAAGAAACGAAAGTAACTCATTATCCTCAGTCAAAACGAAACCCTACATCTAAATATATGTCTATATGTGCTACAACCATAATTTTATAATAAGATATAATATAAAAGAGACAGAGGCGCAAAAGTGGCGCACATAACGCAATATGGACGCGTTTCGCTCCCTTCGGGGATAATTCAATATTTTATATTTCGCGCGCAAAACAACGAAAACACGCGCCGCACACTCAAATTAAGATTGACACAAACTCACAGTGCGGTTCTCAAACCTCGAATCCACCTCAGATTCAAAGACAACTCCTGTTTTCTTCGATTATTTAATATGTGTGATCTCAGTCATCCTCGTTGACATACACACAACTTCCACACATCAATATTTACTCAAAAAATTGAGCATACTATTAAATTTCCAAAATATGTAGATGATGAATATCATCAATTAAAAATTATTTTTCAAATGCGATTATTTTGATTGTATTTTTGTCTGATAATTCACAAGAAACTTGGCATTAAAGAATCATTGAATTAATAATTCTTTTATTTACCATACTAACATAATAAACATATCGATGCATTCATCTTATATTATCACATTGTTAGAAATCCATGATCCTAACTTGAAATCGAAACACGAGTTCATAAGACATTCTCAAAATTAATACAAAAAACTGTGAATGAAAAATAATTACAAATGAATCAAATTCACTAATTATTATTAAAAAGTTATTTGTGCGCCCAATTATTTAAATAACCTTATAGGATATTATATTTTTATTAGAAAAGTGTGATATAATTAATTAAATTAGTTTATTCAGTACGTTTTCGTAAAAAGAGTTCATTTTGATTTATCAAGCGAAACAGCTAACTTTTATAGGTTAAGCAAACAAAAGTCATCCGAAGCACTAATCTCGTTGGTGTTAAAATTAAACCGACGGACGTGTAACCTTTTTCTGTTCGAATTTTAATGGGAAAACCTACGTTAGGGCTTTATTTTGATATAAAGGCCAACGCCCTTAACTCGCAAAAGGGCGCTTTGACTCTTTTGTCTTTCGTTTATTATTATATTAATTCGCTTTTCTTAAATATCACTTTAGAAATGGATGAAATGAATAGGTACTTTACATTCATTGTAATTTTCATTTGAGTTTTTAATGAGAAAAATGTGGAAAGATAATAATCTGTGAATTCTGAGTGAATATATACACATTTACGAACGATTTATTTTATTAGAATTAAAATTGTTTATAATCTTTTGGTAAATTAGAGTCGTAAAAGGAAATCGAGCAGACAGACACATTAAAAACTAAAAAAAGGATATTACAGTCATCCCCCGTTTAACGCGATTACTTCACATGTTTTTTCCAATACGCCTATGATATTTTTCCGAAAAATTGCATAGACACTTTGAATCTTATTACGTGTAATCACGTCTATCCATTTTTTTCAGAAAAAATATCGTAAGCTTATTAAAAAAAAAACATGTGAAGTAATCGCGTTAAACGGAGGGCGACTGTATTCGATCACATCCAATGCTACCAATATTCAGTGTGCTGGTTATTTTCAAATATTTAACGATCGCAACGCTAATATTTTCCGAAAAGCCTCGCCAAATTAATATTTATACGAGGATTAAAATGCGCTGCCTAATGGTTTTCCGATTTTTCCACAACGCACACTCGATGTTCGTTTTTTTCTTTTTCACTTCACTTCAAATATTCGCATTTGTTTACCACAAGACACTATTTTGCGAATTATTAAAAAAATATTAGTTTTGTGGAAGTTTATTTCATATTTATTGAGTTAACACTATGTGAATATAATTGAATTTTCATTATGATATGTGAAAATGATTCACTTTTATCTTTTATTATCCAATGATAAATTTATACATTTTATAGATATCTAGTATACAGGTAAATTTATATATTGACAGCTCAATTTCACAAAGGGCACAAATGTCCTTTTTTATCGAAATTAAGTTAAGTACAGAAAATGATTCTGTATCATATATAGAGCCATTTTCTTTACTTAACTCAATATCGTTAAAAAATGTCACTTGTGTCCTTTGTGAAATTCAATCGTCATATATAATAATACAAAAATTCATTCGATGAAACATTAAATACTCTGAATTGCCGAAAAGTTTGAAACATTCGAATAAGAATTCATTAACAGCACTCAATACAAAATCATGAACTGCCAAATGTCAAACGGCGCATTCTCAAAACACTTAAGCTAGGCGCACACCACATTTACGATCCGAGCAAAATTTACAAATTCCAAATATTACGATTACCAAAATACATTCTCTATGACTCAATTCGAAAGCAATTCGACTCAAATCAAATCAAAAGCAACACCAAATGAATCTCTTTCGAACGCTTCAATCTACATTGGGTCGACTACTTAGTGTTTCGGGTCGAGTTATCTCCACGAAAATCGGCGATTCGTCACTACAGTGTGTTCCCAGCCCTATGTTTTCACCCTTTGGCGAAGGGGCTTCATTAGCAAACCGAAAAGTACATACCTTCAGCAGCTGCAGCAGGATCTGTAGTTGACGGCAACACGGCCGAGGCCAAGATTTATGATACCCGTCCCTCGGCGCCGTAAAGAGAGTGACACCGCCCTGTTTACCTTTGAAAAATGAAAATTTTTGAAAACAACTATGACCGAAAAGCGCCAGACGCCGAAAGAGCAAAACGAAAAAACGAAAACGCCGAAAAAAAGCCACGAAAACGAACGCGAGCTTATCCCGAATGCAAAGGCAAAGGCTTCGCTCCATTATGTACGTATAATACGTACATGGTATGCACGTTACGTTTGTTTTATTAATATATGTATATGTATTATATGGTGATGAATGTTTTTTTTAATGAGGATTTTTGTGTTGTGTGCTTAAAAGAGTTCGCTATGTGATTTTTTTTCGCGAAATTGAATATTTTGTTCGAATTGCTAAAAGTGAAGTGGCTCTTATTTCAAATATGGGTGGACGAAAATGTGTGACAACTGTTCTCATTTACAGATATACATTCTCATGCAGTATTTGGGATCGATCAACTCATAATAATTCCAAAGAAAGATGATAATCATTATCATTATTCGTGAAAAATGATTCATAAAAATCGACTATAGAGCATGTGATCTGACTTGCCAAGTAATAAAATTAGATTTCCTATAAAAATCCTATATTTACATACGGGTACTTATGTACACCATCCGAACATCGTGATACTAGAAAAATCAGTTAAGGTCTGGTCTTAAATTGGGTTAAGTTAGTTTTTTCCAATTTTTTTTCGTGTCAGCAAAAATTCCAGTTAGGCAAAATTAAAATTTAGGTTCGATTAGGTTACTGCAAGTGATGCGCCGATCGGATTTTACACAAGTGCATACGTACTAAAATATCAAAAAATATTAACCTCATCTAAATTTTCCACTAATCCTCGAATTCCCAAACAAACACGGATAAATAAAAAGTATTCGTATGAAAATTAATCAGACACAATAACAAAAACTGATCATGTACATCAAAGTATTCCCATAACCGTTGTTCGTTTTAAGGCTGTAGGTCTTGAGAGATAAGCCCGACCCTTCACTAGGTCCACATCGGCGGCTTTTAAACTTTCCAGCTTCGTTCCAACGACATACAAGAACTCCTCTCATCCGAAGTAAATATTGTACTGAATGTTCTCCGTGTTCGTTTTTCGCCGGTCCCACTTCGTAAAACTCGTATTGTAAAATGGGAAACATTGCAAACTTTGTTTTTTGCATCGGCATCATTCGTACACGTGTGCTTTTATCAATTCGTTATTTACTTGTATTAGGAGGAGGTCGTTTAATTTGAAAATATATCTTGGTACAAGTTCCAAGTTCGTAATTATCTTTTTGCCACTAAATATACGAGTGTACATAGAAGCGATTCCTGTTCATAACTCAATTTCTTGTACTTGTTCTCTTCAGTCTTTTCAGTCGTCATATGTATATAATTCATAATATTGAATGATAATAATCATACTATATGACAGTCATATTTTTCCCTTGAAAAAAAAATCAAATTCGACGCATTTACGCCATACCCTCGCATTTAATAAAATAACGAGGGTACGTAGAGCGCGATAAAGGAATATCAGATAATTTTTCCATTATGCGAAGAATGGGAGCGTTATTTTTTTCAGTTCACATCTCCGATGCATTCGTATCAGGATTACGCTTATTATTTATGAATTATATCACCCTGGCGAATTTTCGTGCGACGAAGAATCTCACTCTCCCTAAGGACGCATAGGCGACAGGCTCGAAAAATAAAACAGTGCTCGAAACGATTTTTTCCAAGACGAGAAAATTACGCCGGTACAATGAAAAAAAAATGGGACGTGAAATATCTTTATCCATTTTTCTCGCAGGATAATTTGTTTGTCTGCGTAATCAAGTTTGAGTTAACCTCTCTCGGCTTAAGGGCGTGACTTGATTTAACAGCAACTTGTTTCGGGCGTCGAGACGCCTGTTTTCGGGTTTCGTACTTTTGCCGGAAAACTCTTCAAGGATTCGTGTTATGTGCCCTTTAACTTGTTATGTGCCCTTCAACACTAATTTCGAGTTCGCTAAGTAAACGGATTTGATGGGAAACGGATCGAATCGATTTTAAATTCCGTATCAGTTCGAAAATGTTTCGGTGCGATTGTCGTAATTTTTTTTCGACATGACTATCGAAATGTTAAAAAATATGTACACACGTATTTTAAAATATGTACACGAGCAATTCAGCTGGAACCTTCCGCATTTAACCGAAGATTTTCCTTCACTTTTAGCCACGACGAGAACAAATTCATAATGGATCCTGTATTTGAACGAGCGAGAAAACGGCGACGTGTCTATTCACTTAGGATTTGGGGATCTAGGGATCTAGGGATCTACGGATCCCCTTTTACACTCGTGTAAAGAGGCAGATTGTTAGGCATATGTCAAATTGTGAAATACAACGTTAGAGTTATCCTCGGTGCAAAAAGATGCATTAATTTACGATAGAAGAGTAATTATTAATTACACACTTAGAATAAGGGTTTCTTAATGTGTCATTTTGTGAATTCACGGTTTTTTTATATTTGAATTTAAATGTTAGATGCAAAGCTTTGATTATGACGACTGAAAATGCCAAGGGTATATGTGACTTCGTGATGATTTCAAGAAAAGCTACGATATAAAAAAGAAATAAGCTACGACGTTTTCGAATCTCGATTCTTTTTATACTACCTACACACGAATCATACATCGAAAAGAAACTGAATTTGTAAATAAATAAACATTAATTGAAAAACATTTTGAGGGGTCTGTCAGCTTCGAACATCAAATCAAATGTATGTTTTTCGTTATATCCGAACGTAGGGGCTGTTTCTGATTTGGGTGGCCGATCCGCACACGTGTAACGAAATTGTTTGTTTGTATGGAAATTGGGAAAAATATGAGAAGACCTCGAGGGGTTGCATGTAATCCGACGTTTTCTATTTGTTCGAGACATTTCCTTCGCCGATCCAACCATCCTTGTTCCCCGGAAAAATACGAGTCATGGAAAATTTTCCTCCGCGTATTACATGCGTCACGGTACTTTTTGTGATTCACATCTGCAACGCGACTTCTTCTCGAAAAACAAGCTGAATATAAAACATATTGTGGGAAAATAATCTAGATTTTTTTCTCTTTTAGATTGCGTTCTGATTGAATTAAATTATTAGGAAAATTATAAATATCGCCGAATATTTTTCATTTTCGGTGTATGATATAGGGTGAAAGTTAATTTTTAATTTGGAGCCTTCCGCTCGTTTTCATTTGCAGGGTTTTCGGGCAAGAGGAAAAAGTTTATGTTTTATTTATGAAGAAAACTTTTTTTTTTCATATTTTAATTTATATTATGAGGGACCGTGCGCGTACACTTCGTAAAATGTGAATTTTGGCACGAAAAATAAAATAAAAACTTCAACGCTACTCTGACACGAAACAAAAAATGCTCAATGAACATCAATCATACTTTCTACCAAGAATCGAAGTATAATATATAGAATCGAATTACATATTCTTAGAAGAGCATTGTTGCGTATTATTATGAAACATTCTGAATATCAAATAATGAATAAAATATCCTTAAATATGAATCGAAGTCGAACAATGACGCAACCAACCATCTAAATATAAATCTAATATATTTATTATTAGAACAAATGCACATGCAAGTGATTTTTCGAATCACTTTGCCCCGACAAATCAATATTCAAAGACGCGCTCAACTTTTCCTCTTTGTCGAGGAAAAGTCCTTGCTCATTTTCTTCGCGCTTTAGCGGAACGAAACTTAAGTGACGTTGAAAAATGGTGTTGAACGGTTTCTAGCGTTGTGCACTTCAATCGAAACGCGAGTACCTTCAACCACCATCGATACCAATACGAACACCATGCTAAAGACGCCTTTCATCATTTCTACTTTTCAATATTACATATTTATTAATTATTTTGAAAGACTAATTTGCAAAATTGATACTGCTAAAGTTTTTTTTTAAACCGTCACTGCATATTTTGTTACTTTTGTATCTGTTTCATATGCTATTATAGTTGGTTTACCTATGCAATTATGATGCAAATGTTAGAAGACTAATTATAATTTTCATTTGAATATTCGCATATCATTTTCTTTTGCAGCAATTAAAATTTATGAATTGCACTTGTTTGTGTACTTACGTATGACTGACAATAAAAACGTCTTTTTTGAATTGTACATTATTATATCTTAGATTCCTCTATAATTTGATGAGCAATATACAAATAGCTGTTATTATTTGTGTGGTTATTACCTTTGACATTCGTATTAGCTAACATGCATTGTTTAAAAGCACCTTAAAGATTAGTCTTCCATTAATTTAATTACTTGAGTAACATAAAACCACTCACTTAAAATCTCGCTCCTTTTACGTATAAAGCACTTCGTTCAAAAGCAGATAGTCTATTTGAAACAATACGTTACACTCGAATCCGGTAATAGTGTTATCCGGTTAAACCGGAACGTGAAAACGAAGCCTCAAACCATACCATCCCTCCGTTTTCCATGGGGTGGTTCATTGTTTGCAGTGCAGCGGAATGCAAACGGCCATGTTGAGGCCTCCTTTGTTCCGATTTGACATTGCAATGTACACCGTATATTATTTCGACTAGGTAATTGATATTCGAACGTCAGACGTAAAATGACATCAGCTCGGGCTGCTTTATGTCGAATTAATTAATATATTTGATCGGCGTACTCTATGAACGTAGTCGACTGCGCCAGTTCTCGCTCGTATCTCGTACGTCAGTTCTTGTCCATTTCGGTTCACTTGAAATTCGAATCGATTATGGTTTATTGGATTTACATGAAATGCATTTTGTGCACGTTTCGGTAGGGAACTTGTAGCACACTATGCGCAAACGTTCGTTCTAAAAAGCTAGTTTACTATATCAAAACGCGCGTAAAACACCTGTCATGCTGCCCAAACTTGAGCGTTATGTGCATGTTCCATTTCGAGATTTATCAATATCAATTATTTAAGTTATGAATGCGTCAAATGCATACTTTTCGACAAATGTAGGAAAATATACACACGTGTGTGTATGTTTTATATGTAGGCAGCTGCCGTGTCGCTGTCTTCCGCTCGTTTCTGCCTTCATTACGGCGAGTGGCAGCCTGTGCCCCGCAATTGAATAATTTATAACAAAGTTTCTTTTAAAATTGCACAAACACGTGACTGCTAGCCGCGCGTTCGCCACCCCTGGCCCCTTCCACAGCGCAAACACATACGACACATTTCTAGCGAGAGGTTTGAAAATTTCAAACGGAGATATGCTTGTATGAAATCATCTCGTGCTGTCAATATTAATATTAATCCACATCTAAAATTTATTCCCTGTAGATTCTCTTAAAATTTATATAATCCAATTATTGTATAAAAAAATTCGATATTGATATTGAAAATTTAATTGAGGTTTACAAACTACATTTTCTACAGTAGTATTTAAACTTTATGTTAAATTAACATTTAAGGCATATTCGGAAAAGTTTCTACTTTAATTTTGAGGATTGACGGGAAGGAGGGGGGTTGGTCATCTAACTATATAATAGCGCTATTCTGTGCATGTCTCCAAAACTGTGTTGATATATTTAACGGGTTGATCGCTAGTGATAAATATTATGTACAATCTAAATATACAAAAGGATTTACAACGAAAATGATAATTAAAACTAGAAATACTATACAACACTTCGAAATCAGCTTTAAGTCCAAAGAACTTCGAGAAACGTAGAATGGAACTATAATAAAAATTAATTTTATGATAACAGACATTTACTGTCTTTTCACTGCATAAGTTAACTTACCAGAGAGTCACAGCTAATCCTTCCACTATCAACTCTCAAAAATCCATCACTACTCCGTGGATATTTGACTGTGATTCTCTGATTAGTTAACTAAATCGATAAAAACTACGTCCCTTAAAATACCTCATTCGATAAATATATTTTCACTCAAAATAAATTGATTCAAAACTGAAGCACCCCTATTCCGTAATATCCGAATTCCCATTCTAAACGTGTCCGGACCGAATGTTATTTCAAAACGTTAGCAAGAATTGAAACGGACACGGGAACTATTATTGATAAAAAGGATCTCTGATGGATAAGGAGTCCGATGTTGACCCTCGGTTGCCCAATGGGCCGGAAAAACTGGCCTCGGAAGGTCCGCCTCATAAATCTAATATAACGTACATTCAATACAAACAAGGGAAAGGGAAATGGTACATAAATTGCTTACCTTTTTCAATATTTTATTACGAACTAAAAAGCTGGTCCCGAAACCGCACCAAACTCACTTGTGCGTATCGATTTGTTATGTTCTATGTACGTGCGGTTTGTTTCTGCCGCTTTTTTATTGCCGTTGTAAAGTTTCAGTCGAAATTATTATTTAGGAGGATCGATCGTGTCGAGTGTATCATATTCATAGGCTTTAAGTTCGATATTTCTTTTATATGTTTTGATTGTTTCAGGACTGATATTTTCATTTATTTTTAACTCTTGTGTTAATTAACTACACTGAACTTTAGAGAGAGATGTCTCGTTCAATGCGTATAAGATTGACCGCATATTTCATGGAGTTAAATAATTAAAAAAAAGTTAAAAGATCAGCTATTAATCGTTTAAAACTTCATATAAAAATAAATAAATTATTAAATAAACAAATCTTAATTTCAATACTTGAACACTCTTCAAATTAAAAAATCTAAAACTCTGAACAAACTTTGAATTTATTCGAAACTCGCCGGGGAAATAAGCGAATCTCTTCGATGAAAACGCAAAGAGCCACTACGCAAAGTTCGAAACTCTGAAAAATAGTTATAATGACTTATATTTTTTTCCAACCAACGACTGAAATTTATTATGATAGCGCACAAGATTTCAGACCATGAATTTGAATGGCGAAACGACATCGTACACCCTCCGATCGAATAAAGATCCGCCTCACCTGAAGTTTTCCTTTATAATATGGGGATAGAGTCGAAAATTATGCGGTCGATTCGATTTATTATGAGCACTATCGCGGAAAAAATATTTTATTTATTCGAACGAGTAACGGAATATATGCGATTTGCGTCGCATCCTTCGCAGTAACGATCGTGTGGGTTATTTTTCGAATATATTGTGATGCTGTATCAATCTGGTGGAGAGCTGGAGTCGTATTGGTTTTATTTTCGATCCTGGAAGTACATATTTCTATACGTAGTTCTAAATTTGCCGCATCTTCGAGATATTTGTTTTTCAAAGGAGGACATGAGAGGAAACTGCGTAGGTACACTTCTATGTGTTACCATTTTTATGCGAAACGTATTATTGGATGCTTGTAATAACTGAGAAGAGTAATGCAGGACTTTCAAAAAAATCATTGATTTTTTTATATGCATTCGTATAAATATCAGTATTTGTGTATCTGTCGCAGTCTATTTATATTCTCTTAAACTTTTCATTTGATTTGGATCAATTTTTTCTGGGTCATTGTGTACACAATAAAATACAATACAATAAAAAAAATTCAAAATAAAAAAAATATATTATATTAGAAAATTATTGACGATTTTTTTCATAGAAATTCATAGTAAGCAAATATTGGCAGAGTGTATAGAATTTTTTTCAGCCTTTCATACATGGACGGGTTCAAAAGCCTCTGTGGTGTGTTTGAATTAATATTTCACCTTGTTTCGGAGTTGGAGCTGTTCCAAAGTCACTTCAAGCTGTTGTCGTCGACCTTAGCAGCTTTCGGACGATTACTGTTATTTCTTTGATGTTATACAACGCGGTTATCTTCACGAGCATAATGAGCTACGAATAACGTTCGAAATCGCACATGAATAAATCAAGATGGATATCGCTTACCGCCAAAGAATAGACCAATATTTATGGTGACCAGACTTCCTTTATTTGAGAGGACAATCCTTAAATTCGATGTCCTCTATTATCATTTATTTTGTAGAACTGGTATTTTTGTTTATTGGTTAATTTTTTTGAATTAAGACTGTTTCGGGTTCACTGTAGAGCATTCTAATTGTCAATTTCTGAGGTGTTTGGTGTGATTAGAAAAACAATAAAAATATAGAAAATTTCGGAAATATATTTTTCTAAAATGACGGAAAATTAAACGTATTGGAAAAATTAGGTTATGCCTTTTGTTTCAACGAGCTTTGAGCATTTTAAATCGGTAATATTCTTTGTATTCAGGCAACGTTAGGTTACGCATAAATGAAAGTTAGGTACTAATATATGTATTTTTCTCAGTCATATTTTTTTAATACCTTGTCATTATGTGGTAATTATACTCTTCCCCTCAATCGAATTAAAAGGAATCTTTCATCTTATTAAAGAAAAATAGACACCGTACTTATAACGTAATAACGTAATAATACAATATATACACATATCATCATTACACATTAAGAACGGATCGATCGAATACAACACAATCATAACATAAAGAAAAGCTTCCGAGCTAAAATAACAAATGATTATGAAATCGAGTGATATTTGTGTCAAAATTGAGTTAAGTACAGAATGTTGATTGCCAAACCAATGCTGATTTTGAGATATAAATATAACAAAATCACTTGTCCCATTCTCAATAAACGCAGAACAGTATCTACACGCTCAAATTTAAGCGCATTTTCCTCGAATCCATCACTTAAAACTCTCGACTTATTTCATCGACATATAATAATATGAACACACGAGATTTCTTCTACGTGGAAATCGATAGAGAAAAAGTTCGAAAAGCGCAAAGAGGCGGGCGTATTTATTAACGGCGATCGCGTAACGGCGTTAATCCGGTCTCGAAGCTCGTCTCGCATTCCGTTAAGCGGAACATATCGTTATAGGCCAAGCAACTGAATACATACGACCTGTTTTCAGATATATACATATACTCGTTCTGAAAATGTTCACATAAGGTAGGCGTAATGTTGAGGTAAGGGCGCGCACGTTGAAAACGGCCTATAATACCTAATGCGCGGGGAAATGTTCGATGTTTCCTTTTTGTTTTCGTTTTGAGTGAAAATTGCGTTTGTGAAATTCCATTCGGAAGTGTTTTCGATTATTCAATTTATTTGTGGAATCGATTTTTATATTGATTATGTTTGTAGTTGTCAGTGTCTTATTACTACTGTAAAGGTTTGGATCGTTTGATTTGTTATTCTGGCATTCTTAAATATTAATATTTAACAGATGATTTATATTTTGTTTTTTTTTTTAATCATTTATTATGAAGATTATATGACGACTGAAAAGACTAAGGGGTACAATTGACTTCATGGTGAATTTAAGAAAAGAGTGCTCAACGTTGAGCATGTACCTACTTGTATAATATTAGTATATTAAGAGGAGGTCGAGTGATTTGATGATATATCTCGGTACACATTCCAAGTTCGTTTATATCCTTTTGCCACCAAATATATGAGCCTACATAGAAGCGATTTCTGTACATAACTCAATTTCGGCAAAAATGTCACTTGCACCCCTTAGCCTTTTCAGACATCATATGACGACCAAAAAGGCCAATGAGTGCAAATGTCATTTTTTCCAAAATTATATTATGCACAGAAATTGCTTCTATGCACGCTCATTTATTTGGTGGCAAAAGGATATAAACGAATTTTGAACGTATGCCAAGATATATCATCAAATCAGTCGATCTCCTCCTAATACATGTAAATACATGATCAACGTTGAGTGTGATTTTCTCGAAATTGCCATGAAGTCACTTATACCCCTTGACCTTTTCATTCGTCATACAAAATCACTATTTTATTCACATATTCAGTACACAAATACGTAAAATTTAACATTTTGACCGAAACGCAATATAGAATTAAGCACGCTCGGGTACAACGTCCGCTTGTAAATATCGACAAAATGATCGCTGCAAGCATTAAGCAATACAAACAGCGTTCGGTTATAACGGAAAACGACAGCCTCCCATAAAACAACACAATTAAACTCTCAATAAATACGCCACAATGGCTTTTCTAAGCGAGCGGTTCGCTTTAGTTTCGGCGACGCTCAATAACAACGTGCGTGGAGAGCCTTTTGTGCGCAACGTTTGCCTTTCAGCCGAAATATAGCGTTTCAATCGAATCGAATGCCTATTATTACATGTGAAAATGATTATATGTGTATACGTGTATTTATAGGGTATATTGTCTATGCAAATTCAGATGAACTTGAAGCTTTCAGCGAATGATTTTCAGTACCGCCTTCGCGTCGAAGCTCGCAATATCCGTTCGGATATGACCTGCGAATACGCTGATTGCTGTTTTAGATTGAAATCGACCAGAAATTTAATTTTGGATGTTAACGTTGGTTTATTGGCTGAAATCTGGTTTTTTTTTCAGCGGTTTTATTTGACGTTAACGAGAATTTTCGCTCTCGTGTGTGGACGTTGGGAATAGTTTTATATTTGGACGGGAATATATTTTTGATTGTAGGTAGAATTTTATCGAATGTAAGCTATTTTTTAAAAAATATAAAAGCGAATAATTTGAATTGAAATTTGTGATGAATATTTCATGTAATCGCTCGAAATATAGCATTAAAGTTTGATACGATTAAAAATACGAATCGACGAATTTGTAAATGCTTTATCAAAATAATGATCGAATACGAATTTATAAAACAAAGGATTAAAATATGATGGTAAAAATTAACAATCTAATCAATCTGATTTTCATTATTAAATTAACATTTTTTCATTAATTCTATACACACTTATTTTTCATTTTAAAATGATAATATTGATGCGATAACCTTACTGAATGTGTACACAACTTTTAAATGTTCGATAAGAACCAGATGAACAGCTTAAGAGAATTTAGGCCAATAAAAGTATAAATAGAAACAAAACCATACAAGCAAATCGATTTAAATGATTTTAATGACTGAAATTTTTTGATAAAAATTTCCCAGATCAGGTCGATGTCTTTTGAAATTATCTGCCGTCGCAAATGTGTTAAAAATGAAAGTATCATTAAAAGAAATCGATATACACTCACCCCTCGATTTAAGTGGTACCCATTTTACGCGGTTAGTAAAAATTACATTTTTTAAAAAAATCATACATATTTTGTGGCACGCGTCACACAAACACGTGTGTTGCGTCAGATTCAACAAATTAGAATTTGAATATAGCAGTGAGAAGGCGAAATAATAGAACTACAATTATGTAATTATGTATACTTTTAACTTTAAACATGTTATAAATTTGTCCAGCTATTAAATCTATAAAATTTCTTAATACAATTCTCTTTTCATACCTCGTTTTACGCGGTTTTCTGGAACCTATCCCCCTAATTTATATGAACTTGAAGTATCGATTTATGCGGATTTTTATTTCCTGGAACCTATCTTCCATTTTGTATGAACTCGGAGTCTCGATTTACGCTGTTTCGATTTACGCGATTTCTCCAGGAACGTATCTATCGCGTAAATCGAGGGATGAGTGTATTGTATTTTCAATAGTAAAATTATTTCTATCGAAAAATATTAAATTCAAAATTACATCTAGTTGAGTTGCTCTCCTCTACGTGTAATTCAGGCCCGAATTTCGGGGGGTCGTTGAGCCCGTTTGGCGCCCCCTCGTCGCCTGTGTCGAGTTTAATTAATGAAAATAAACGTATGGTCGAGATAAGGAGTCGCCTCCTTTTGTTGTCTGTGGAAATTTTCGAAATTAACGCGAAAATCGCGCCCGAAAAGATGTCTCCGTTAAAGTTTTGACAGTTCGGCGTGCGGGCGAAATGGCTCGTGCGACAACGTCGAATCGCTTCACCTATTTATTATTGTTGCGATGGTAATTAATTAATTCATAATTAATCGAGATTTTGCCCCCTAGAATATAGCAGTGACTAGTTTGAAAGTTCTCGCGAAAGTATGACTTCACTATTCGCGTCGTTAAAGTTTGCGTAGTTGCAAAGTATTTGCGTGTTTCTTGATAAATTCTGAAATTTTTGCGAGTTTGCAGTATATTTTTAAACATAATTCGATTTTTATAAAGTGATACTTATATTTGAGAAAAAAAAGTTGAGGTTTCAAATCAATAATGATAGATTAAGCATCTGAAATAAACCAATTAAAACGTACCATTCATGAAAAGAGTAATGTGAATTTTCGTTTGATTCAATAGAATTCAATTCTCTCATAGGGCTTTGTCAGAGGGCTTTGTTCGTTATTGTATTAAAGTACATGCATATTTAAATAACTTAAAATACCGCTCTAATGGATAAACGAAACATCGACATAATAATAATAAACAAACCGAAAAATTATAATTTTCACAAAATCTGATAGTACAACCGATTTCCGATGAAAATCAGCTTACGCTGAAAATGAAAATCAGTTCTGACAATTCCAAATCCAACTCTGAATAAATCCGATTCGTCTGAACAAACCGAACGAGGCCTCGTAAAATTCGTCGAATTGACGGTGCGCAATTTAAAAGCACGCTTATATCACACCAGTGAATCCGGAAAATTCCTTCAGGACACTTTTCAGGATTCTGTTTATTTTGTCTTCGGGACTCACGCACATCCCGAATGTCCCTTTTCCAGGACTTTCTTCCTTTCGATTTATGCTCGGAAAGACGACAGTGGTCCTCGTAAATTCGAAGGCTGTATCCTCCCACATCGAGTAAAACTGTTCCTCGGCAGCCTCGATTTGGATTGAATATTCTGCAGGATTTGTTCGTCAGCGTTTTTTCTATTGTCATTATTTTATTATCATGGTTAGCCAATGGAGTAGAAGGTGTGAAGGTTTTGTGTATATCGAATCGGGATTTAGTGTCCTTGTGATATTAGGTTCGAGTCCTGTTAGATTATGGCGAAAGTTGTATGTAGTTTTTTCTCAATTGTATGAGTAAAAGGTAATGGGAAAATTCGTGGTGATTCGATGATGAAAAAATCAGTCCCATTTCACATTTTAATTTTATTTTTCTAATCATACTGCTAATTTTTACACATAGAAAATGATATAGATATAGATTTTTATATCCGAACGTATTCAAATCTTCAAATCAAATTGGTAAGACCTTTTAAACATCACTACAAAAATATCTATGTGTTTGATACAGGTACCATTCTGCCCATTATCATTTATAGCTTTACAAAATACATAAATTCTGATTGAATTCGATCAATGTTATTTTTTATATATAATCTTTCCATCTTTCGTGCGCTGATTAATCTTCGAAGTTCGAAACTCTAGTGGATGCTTCTACACTTCAATGAGAATGATTTATTGATAAAAAAGAGGGTGCTTATTAGTACCTATAATAATAAATAAATAAATTAGGTTTCTGGTTGAATTTTGAGTCTGAAAGTAGTGATATGTTGCCGTCAAATCCGATGTTTTTATGTGTTCTACTAAAAGCGTGGGTGAAATCTCATTTCATGCTTTTGCTGCAGCAGGAAGTATGAATTACTTGCAATACGAATTTCGTTTTCGGCGTTGTAGAAATTTATTGATAGCGTTGTGCGACGGTATGAAAATTCGTTTCAGAACACGAAGAGAAAAAATGTATGTGAAAAATGAAATTTACTTTGTGTGCCGTTTCTCACGTACAAAGAGCGAATCTGTTGCGTCGTAATAAAATTTTGCAGATACACAAAGTTTGTCATTTGAGAATGTTTCGTATTTGTACATAGAATAAAAAAGGCTGAATTATACAGGAATATCACACGAAACAATAGAATATATGATGAAATGATGTTTTCTTTTATTTTTTTCGTAACTAATGTTTATATTGTAAATATTTTTATTATTAAAATATAAATTATAAATAAATATAATTTTCAATAAGGTTATATCACAATTCCTGGAAAAAACCAATGTTTACTTTACAATATTTTCACATTGTTCTCGTTGTTGAGACTGCATAAATAATGAAAAGAGCAGAAATAGCGATACAATTCACGTTCATGTACAATTTAAGAGAAAATAATCACATCTGAGCACTCGTTTTCTTATTGTCTTGTTGCGCATTAAAACGAACGCGTTTTCGGAGGCGCCTCTGTTAGTGATTTAAAAGCGCGTTTAACAATAAACTTTTTAATAAAAGTTAAATTATCCAATTGCGCCGTTCTCGGATCCGGAAGAATGACTTATATTTTTAGCAGAGTTTTCCTGGAATAATACAAGAACGTTCTGGAGTTTTAGCGAACTTGGCGCCAAAGTTTGAACGCGGGCCGAGGATCGAGAGTTTATTAATTTGTCTCTTCGTGCGTGTGAATTATTCATAATCGAATGATTTGATTCGATTGTTGATGTTATAACGATTGTGATTTTTGATTTGTATTTTTTACGAAATGTGCATTAGGGAATATGCTGACGTGTGATTAGGAACATTAAGCTCACGCTAAGAGGCTTTAATGCGAAGCCTCATAGTTTAAATACGTCAATTTTTCATGATATATACAAAGTAATTTGATTTTAATATGTAAATTTGATATAACAGCACTATTTCAGTATATTATTCTAATATATATATATATATTTTTTAAATGGAAATATTTAATAATCAAATCAATTGACTGTTAGTTTCATTATTATGAAATTTTGTTCATAGTTCAATGTAACTTTTGACGATGCGGTTTCTATACATAATGATTGAAATAGTTTCTTATTTTGCATGGAAGTTGATCAAAGTGAAATTTGCACAATACGATATTATATTTCCACCATTATGAACATGCTTCACAAATTCGAAATGCAGAAATTTTGAAATTTTGCAATAGCTAACAATGTACACATAATGAATGTAATCTAACTTTCCGTCAGTTGCACACACACCGTTCTATAACAATTTCAATAATAATCACAATCGAGCCATGAATACTATAATATTTTATTCCGCTTTTGACAAAATGAGATTCAAATATCAAAGCACTGATAACTTTCAATGTATGTAAAATTTATCCTGAATAATGAAAATAAATATCATTAATCGACAAAATTTGTTTATAATAGATAATAATAAAGCCAATCTAATTGATTCTGTACTCTAATTTGAATTGAATACATCCATAGATAATTTTAAACAAAATTTACAACTAGTCTTCCAACAACGAAATGTCGAAAATCTTCAGAGCAGAGAAGGATGTATGTACAACAGTATGTACCTACTGTGGTACGTCTGTTTCTATCTCGCGGATGTTTTGACAGTTCACAGTTGTACGATTGACTGTATATGCTTACAATTTCAGAAAAATGAAATTATGAAGGAATTTAAGGGAGTTTTGAACATATTTGATGTGTTATTAATGGAGCTATTAACGTTCAGCGCCGAACGACTAAATTAATAATTTGAACGAAATAACAAAAGCGACGAATCGAAAAACCTCACCTTCCATTAGCGAGAACCGAATTCGAAACGGAGAAAAAAATCCAAAAAAAAAGAAAAATTCCCAAAAAAGAAAATTCCCGAAAAATGAAAAAAAAATCACAGCGAATGACGTAGGGTCGGAGGTCTTTTGTTAATATATCAAACGTTTAATGAGCTCGACGCTAATAAAATTTCTTTGTGTGAACGAAAACAATGGCGGGCAAGGGGGCGAAATAAAAATACGGATTCGTTCGCAGGATTTAATGAAAGGGCATTACTCATCCTGCGGCGGCCCTTCGTTCCGCCGTTTCTAATTATGATACGTGCCGTACTTCATTTTATTTTCGTGTTTATATTTATACGTATGTATGTATCTATATGACGACTGAAAAGGCCAAGGGGTACATGTGATTTCGAGAAAAGTGCGTTCGAAGTTAACCATGTACCTACATGTATTAGGAGGAGGTCGAGTGATTTGATGATATATTGAGGCACACGTTCCGAATTCATTTATATCTTTTCGTCACCGAATAAATGCATAGAAGCGATTGCTGTGCATAATTCAATTTCGAAGAAAATGTCACTTGTATCCATTGGCCTTTTCAATCGTCATATGTGTATATGTATATGCATTTACGTGTTGGGGAACGTTTGTAGTGTATCATGATGAAGGTGTTCGGAGTCGAAAGCCAGCAAAATCTTCATGGATTCAATCGATGATAAGTGATAGGATTGTTTCAGATGTTCGGTGTATAAAATGAGAGATTTCATAAAACGAAAAGTCGAGAAAAAATATGTAATGTGTTTGATGTACTATTAGAAATTCTCTCTATTATTCAATTTATCCCTAATTAAAATTGTATAAATTTCATTAATAATGTATAATACTTCATGTATTAGGAGGAGGTTGAGTGATTTGATGATATCTATATCTATATCGGCACAAGTTCCGAATTCGTTTATGTCCTTTTGCCGCCAAATAAATGAGCGTGTATGGAAGCGATTCATGTGCATAATTCGATTTCGTCAAAAATTTCACTTGTACCCCTTGGCCTTTTCGATCGTCATATGTAACTTCATGCATTGGCAAACTCATTTTCTATTTAGTAATATGATATTGCAGTACCTTTTATCGGTCGCTTTGCATAGTAAACGAAGTTCATATGAAAAATTTCTATTCATAGTTTTAAAAGAAAAAGATTAGATTTTTATACAAGTACTCAAAATGTACCTCCCACAAGATTTAATATATCGTTTATGCAATACAAATATAAATAATCGACCCTCTTTTTGTTTGAAAGACATAAAAATGGAAGCATATCAAACAATACATTCAATTTTACTAAGCAAAATGAAAAAAAAATCCTTCGAAACAAAATTAATTTTAATTAAGCTTAATTTAATTAATGTATATTTGATTAGTACCTAAAAATAGAGGGTTTTAACACTGCACCCCTTCATACACGCGTGCGAAGAGAATGTATGCTATTTTTTGCCAGTAGGCTTTTCAGCTTCGTGGATCAAGTCTGCGCTGTGTTTTTATTTTATTTACCTCTTTTTGTTTCGTTCTGAGCATGAAAATAAAGGTAGGAAGCTGCCGAAATATGTATAAGGGGCGAAGTATCATAATATATTTTTTTTCGTTGTGATTGTATTGATTTCTGTCCGTCGATTTTTCGTTTTTGCAAGTCAGCGCTTGGGCGTTGGTTTTCGTCTGAAAGATGCGCGATACGAATCCTTACAAATCAGCAATTGTCCGAATCGGTATTTGTTTTATACGATTCCATTGTATACTCGGTAATACAATATTAGATATAAAATGAGAATCCAAGAAACTACCGTGTATAAATATCAAGTTTAATTCATTAGAATTTAGTGTGGAAATTATTTCTGAAAACTTCATTAGTTTGGTTTCAAATATAATATACACGTACATATAAACATTCTTGGAATTTGTATTAACTATCAAATATCATCAGAATATTTTTATTTGTGTAAATATTATCAGATAATTTAAAACTTTTCAACATTTTTTTGATCCTAACATATGTATCAGGGGTGGAAAAAACCCACTTTTTTGTAGAATTGATATTGTTTTTTTTAAAACCTATAGAAAACAGCCAATAAAAGATAGGTTTTTGAAGAAAAGTCATTTCAGTGCAATCCAAATCAAATGTTTATTCCATCATGTGACATAGATCAGAAGTGGGATTAGAATTAAAAAAGCCTGCGTCAAAATCATCGGCATCGTCTTCAGAATCTTGCCAGTCGATTGTCAATATTTTTTTTCCAAATCGAAGGACATTTAACTTAATGAAAAGTACTTTCTGACTATTTTGCTCCTTCGGCGAATATCATATTTTCGAATGTATTAATCCATTCGTGGAGAAGTACTTTCTGAGGCGGCGCTAGAAGTCGCTATTCTTAAACACCTTCAAATAAACCCATTTCTATTCAATAACCAAAACTGTGGGTTTATTAAAAAAACCTAAAACTCAATTCTATGCCATATATGCATATTCGAATTTTAATATGACAATCTGAAAATTGAGTCCCACGAATTCAACATAATCAAATGAATTATTCGATGAACATGAATAATACAACTTTCATCAACCATACCTTAAATTCCGATTAAATTTTTTTCGAATTTTAAAATATTTCAAAACGGCACTCTAACGAAGCTTCCTTTTTCAGTTTAGAAACGATACTATCTTCGTTCATTCCCCAACATCTTTGTCTTGTGGTGGCCCAGATCACCGTTTGCTTTTCCCTCCTCAAAAGACCGAAAGGCTTCTTTCTCTCTTCGGCTGGGAAGTTTCCATCGTCTGGGGGCTCCACAAAGGGCGAACGCCCCTTCAAGTCCTCACTTTTGACCTGGAAAACCACGTCTCTTTCGGTTTTTAGGAAATATTCATCTCCGAGTTAGGGTTTTTCGTCTGATGTACATATCCTAGAATATCATTTCATGAATATATAAAGAAATTTTGAAATCATTCTTGATTTGAGTGCAGTTCCATTTGGAACTATCATAGATATTTTCAAAATTTTAATACTCGGTAATGAAGATTAAAATTATTTGTCCGTCGTAATATCAATACATTCATCCCTCGATTTATGCGGTAGATACGTTCCTGGAGAATTCGCGTACATTGAAAACCACGTAAATCGAGACTCTGAGTTTATACAAAAACAGAAGATAGGTTCCAGGAAATAAAAATTTGCATAAATCGATACTTTAAGTTCATATAAATTAGAGGGATCAGTTACAGAAAACCACGTAAAACGAGGTACGAAAAAATAATTTTACTAAGAAATTTTATAGATTTAATAGCTCGACAAATTTATAACATGATTAAAGTTGAAAATATAGATAATTACATAATTGTAATTTTATTATTTCTAATTCTCACTGCTATATTCTAATTTTAATTTGTTGAATTTGATGTAACACGCATTTGTGTGACGCGTGCTACAAAATGTGTACGATTTTTTAAAAAAATGTAATTTTTTTACTGACCGTGTAAAAGTGAAACCATGTAAAATGGGTACTGCGTAAATCGAGGGATGAGTGTAATATGAGTAAAAATTTATCGAATAAATTTTAATGATTTTTAGCAGAATCGAAACGAAATTTTAATGATCATGTTATACGCACGTGCTGCGATATGCGATCATACGAGTGAACAATTACAATCGATCTCTAATTAAACAAAATCTCTTATTACACGATTGAACCTGCGATTATAATTGAAACTCGACACGATAACGATCAAAATACAAATAGATATTTGAACGAACGATGCGAAATATCGAATTCGCCGATGAAAACTTCCCCATTCTTTGACACCGAGTAATTCCGAGATCCGATCCGAACAAAAACGGCGGGAAAAATCCTCGATGATTCAGAAAGATCTAAGTATTATGGGGAATAAGCGAACGTAATGAATATTAATGGAAGGTCGGTGGCATCATCCTTCGCTCATTGAAAAATGAAAGTCGCCAACTTTCCACAAGACCACTCGAGCTTCTGTTAGGCTCTGTGGTGATTCTTTTTCGTTTTAACATAGCGTTTTATTTTTCGTCGTGCACGTTTTCAACCCTTGTACTCATTAAAATTTCAAATTTGTTCCGTTGGAGCGTTTCCCGTGCGGAAAATTGCGAGCGTCGTCTGAAATGAAAAATTTTTCAAAGGATTGTTAATATCGATCGTTGTTGTCATCGTTTTTGATTGAAGAAATGACGTTATGATTAAAAACACCTGATATTTTTTTGATAAAAATATGTTATAATTTATATCATAGTATTATATTCATTCGTTATATTCGATTCGTTCAATTGCTTCGGACGTTAGTATATAGATGGATTTTTTAGAAGGTGAAAGCATAAAAAAATTGGCAAGGAAATGAAATGGTATTGCATAAATGTATTCTAGTTCAAATGAAAATTCAATTTATTGTAGCAGATGGAGTTGTGTAACTAAAATTTTCTTAATATGTACTGTTCATTTTCAAAATTTTCCTACAAAATTACTATTACTAATAAACTCAAATATATCTATAATATTTTCAAATTTAAATTGATTATATAAATACTTAAAAACTTGAAAACTCTCAACCGCACACGAGTACTTTTAACGTTCACCACTGACATTTTCCGTAAGTCCTTTTTCCAGCAGCCTAATTAGTTTTAGTAATAGGGTTCAAATACACATACACATATATATTTTCAAAATGCATTTGGTCAGGTGCTCACGTTCACTAGATTCTAGGCAGTGACGATTCTGAAAATTTTGGACTCGAATGCGAAAACTTTGGAGCGCCCCTTGAGTAATCTTCGCCTATTTTCATTATGAAAAAAAATCAATACTTAGAAATTTATGTTTTTATGTGCATTTTTGATATTTATCATGTTGAATTTATTCAAAAATATAACAGGCAACGCAGGCGTTTTTTTTTAAATTTGATATTCGTAAATTTTCATTTACATATTCGAAAGATAAGATTTATTTTAATATTTGTAAAACATACTAAATTATAAAACACGTAAATAAAAACGACAAAAGATTTCGATATTATATTTTTCATAAATTTGAGAAAGTAAATTTTGCAAAATATATTAAAAAAATAGCGCAGCATACTAAAATTTATGGAAAAACATTCGTAGTAATATATAAAAGCGCTATTCTGTGTGTGTATCTCTTTGTGTGGCTGTGAGTCCATGTCACGCTCTAAAACTGCGTTGATATATTCAACGAGTTGATCGCTATTAGTGATAATATTTACTCTACCACAATTTATGACAACTAGCAGTAGGCGCATGTACATCAAAATTGTTCGGAATTAATCGAATTTCGTATCACCACGGATGTGTTTATTGCCATCTATGTGTCAAATAAATAAATAACGAAAAAAATACCCCATATATACGTTAAAAGTTGCAGTTTCGTAATTACGACGCGTAGCTCGGAGCTAAGGCGACGGGCTAATAAACTGAACGCCCGGGTTCGAGGCATGGCTGTGGCTGAAAATTTCGAGCATCGTTAGCGTATTTATAATATAGATTTTTTTTATATTTGTCTGATAAATATTCAAATTAATTTTCGGCCCGTATACTTCTTACACCTTTGCTGCGGAATAGCCACGGCCCTGATAACGAGTGCTTTCGAGACGTACGAGTGGAACTTTGAATGTCTCTAATGCATTAAGGTAGGGCCACGTGTGTGCGCTTCGCTAACGATGCATTTTAGTCGTCTAATGCACACGTGTGGACCCTTAGGCTATATTCACGTGGCAATCGATCTGTCGCAGAACTTTATATCATACATGCAGGTTAATTGAAACGATAAATAGCGACGATTCTAGAAGCAAGTTGTTCTGAGTTAGGGTCGTTTTGAGTCGATCGTGGTTTAATTGAGAATTTTTTAAATGAAATTGTAATGTGGTCAGAATTAATGAGAGGAAAATTTCTAATGTATTCAGTTATCTTATTATAATGTTATGTGTATCAATAAAATAGGTGTGATGGTATGATGTGACCTTATTGTGTGATCGGTAAATTAATAGAAAATTTAGCCATTTTTTTCATTGGTGAAATACGTATTTTTAATGATATATTTATATTTTGAATAATATTTAAGCCTGATATTGTTTTTTGATTGAATTTGATTTTTCGATAGTTAAACTTTAGTGTCGAATGAATAAAACATATTTTAGTATAGATATGTCCAATCGAAGCAGGACAAATAAAACGTATTATTGTAAGCTTAGTACATATATTTTTTTCAATTTCATTCTAAAAGTTAAAATATTGATATGAATAATTTCTGCATATCATTAACTGATACCGTATTACTAATTAAAATGCTAGTTAAGAATACTAAAGTGGTTACAAAAAACAATTAGATCTAGAGATGGAAAAATATTTGGAATTACATACATTTTTACACTAAAAGGCTCTCACTTTTTACGCATATTACATAGATTTATCTAAAATTTATTAATATCAATCATATACAAATTTTCGAAAAGCAATCTTTCAGAAAACCCCTCACATTAGCGGTACATATTTAGTATTCGATGCATTGATCGTTTGAGGAGCGCACTTCCTTCCGAACTCCACTAAAGTCCCAACTTTAAGTTAGGTATCTCAGATATGTAAATATTTTTTCAGTTCTGAAATATAGTGAGGAGTAAAAAAAAGTTTATCTTTTAAAACGTGAGGGCGAATAACTTTCACGTCACAAAGTTCAAAGGTTAACGCGATAGATTATCAAGTCGGAAGTTTCGCGACTCGAGATTCTTGCAAATTTAAAGTGTTTCGCTATAAATAAATAAAATATTATTACGCGCTGAACTCTCGGATACGTAATGAATTCAATTATTTTTCAATCTGTTCGAATCAAAGTTGTTTAGCGAGTTAAATTAACAAGGTAGCTGATGGAATTATCGTCGGCGTAGTTGGAAAATATTAGAAAATCTAAATAATGACTGAATTTTACAAAGAGCACGAGTGACCCTTTTTATCGAAAGTGAGTTAAGTTAAAAAGTTATTTTTTGTACTTAATATCGATAAAAAAGGTCACTTGTGCACTTTGTGAAATACAGTTGCCAAATAAGATATACAATTTGAAAATTATTTTTGTTATATCTATGTTTTTTTGAACTGTTCTCCTGATATCGATCAAGCTTTTCAGAGTTATGTGCATATCGGGAAAGTTTTCTGTTTATATCGTTATTATATGCATTTCATTTCAAATCATGATATAATATTGAAATCGACAAATACAGGATCAAATAATAAGAATGTAATAGATCATTTATTTACAATTAACGAAATTATCTATAACAAACAATTCACAAACAACTTAAAGTCGATAGCTTCGATCAACGCTAAGATAACAGAAAATATAAGATTTTAATCAAATTCATACAACTGAAAGATCACGCAAGTTGAACAATCGCTAACAATTGAAAATTCAATTCATTTCACAGAACAAAGGCACCTTTCCAAAACGCAATAAAAACTAAATCAAACCAAACGAAAACCGCAGCCGAAAATATAATTGAAACTCAATCCAATTCGAACTCCATGAAACAGCATTTCCCATCATCACAGCGGATATTAATATGCCGCTGATCGAAAAGCTCGACAATTCCACTAATTAAAACGGCTAGGATTTCTGACCGTTGATGACAGTTCGAAACATCATTATTACACATATACCTATTGTCATAACTAATTGATGGAATGGAGATTTCATCTGCGCGCGAATCCATTTTCATCACTTTTCAGAGCACGTTTAACATATAACCGAATAGAGCGATTCGCAAAAGGATTTCGCTATTTGAACATGGCTTATTTAATTAAAATCGACGTGCGCTTCTAGAGGTGCACGGTTCAGATTTTCAGCAAGTTCGCTCAGCAAATGTGAAAAATAAACTAGTTAACGTGTGCATGCAGAGGGGAGATTAGGCTGTTTCAGTAAAAGTGTTCTTCGTTTAATTTTTTTTTTGATCATATGAGTCCTTTTTATCATCATAGCTTTTATAATGATTAAATGAAGAGTTCCCTGTAAGCGTATATATGGAGTCCGTAGTTTCACCTAGTTTTGCTGGTAATCAACTAGGCTGGCCTAATAAGCTGATATAGAGTTGGGGTGCAGTTAAAGAGCGGGATAGTGGGCTTCAAATATTGTTTCAAAATAATAGTTGCTTAATGTTATAAAGAAAATTTAAGAGAATAAAGGGATTATTTTTCAATATTTTTCGAAAATCTCTGAAATTCATTTTGGAATAAAAAAATTTCAAATCTTTACACTAATATATTTTTGTACATTTTTAAAATCCTTATTAAATAAAAATACATCCGAAATTACATTCGTCTCCTACATGTGTGATATTGCAAAGTTTGCTGAAGAATTTCAAGATTAAACTGCATTGAATTGATTAGTATAAAATAGATTTATACGAGATTCTATTCAATGTACAAGAATCGTGACGCGGATTCGAATCAAATTAGTTTATTTGTATAAAATTTAAATCCAATTAATAACAAAAATCTTTTTACAGCTCAAATTAACTAACCAGAGAATTAAAATATCTGTTTCCACTCATAATTATCAAAAATTCGCAGAACAGAGACAGATTTTTTATTGTGAACGGATTGACAGTAACTCTCTGATTAGTTGATCAAAATAGTAAAAATACTGGCTGTAAATAAAAAATAAGCTTAATCCAATCGACGACTGAAAAGGCCAAGGGGCACAAGTGACATTTTTTCCGAAATTGAGTTAGGTACGAGAATCAATTCTATATATTTGGTGGCAAACGGATATAAGCGAACTTGGAACGTGTACCTAGATATATCATCAAATCACTTGACCTCCTCCTAATACATGCAGGTACATGATCAACTTTGAACGTGCTTTTCTCGAAATCACCTCGATTTTACTTGTACCCCTTGGCCTTTTCAGTCGTCGTGCACAAAACACTGCGAAATCCGAGACGACATCGTTCAATTGGCGTCGGGGCACATGTCGCTAAACAATTAGCGCTCCAACAATCCGTTAATCCGGTTGTGCGAGTAATGTAATTAAATCGAGTGTCGAGTTGACACTGTTACCCTTTGTTTAAAGGGCGTACGGTTTAATTGTCGTCTATTTCGTCGAGTTGTAAACGGTTATCGAAGCTTTGCCTCGATCGTTTTGTCGCGTCGTCGTATTTGCTATGCTGCGGTCGTTGTTATAGTCGATCGACGAACTGTCAAAATATAGACGGACAGAGATAAACATACTGCGATGTATTAATGTCTCGCAGATTTTGACAGTTCGTAGTTGGAGGATCTTCGGTATGCGGTTGCGGAACTCACCTTAGTGTGCTATGAATATGATTGGTTCTCAATATCTTTGGGTGTTGGGGTTGATGTGTTTGATCTCGATGATTTTGTGGTTTAAGGCTATCTGATTGTTGGTTTTAGTCGAAGTGTAAGAGTTTCAAGGTATTGCACATTGACTAGAATATCAAGAAATGCAATTTCGAAAATTCGTATATTCCAATTTTGATTACATGTTTGATGATAGAAATGAATCCCAAGAACGAGCTAAACTTGACTAATTACACTGAGCGAGAAGACGAGAAAAACTATCAAACGTGTTTCGAAATTCTCTTCATCATTTCATTTTCCCAAAATTTTAAACACACAAATTTTGTTTATAATAAACTGTCTTACATTAGAGTCTAGAATTGATCAAAATGGCTGCCAAAACACATTGAAATATTATCCGGTAACCAAACAAATGTTGTCATTTAATGTAATTTACCTTTATTATTCATGAAATATATTCCACACAAACTATTCATAGTACTTTGATATTCAAATCTCAATTTCATCAAAAAACAAAATTAGCTTTAAAAGGCTCAATTCACCGATCAAAAAAAGACGTAATTGACCATCGCATTGAATTGCAAATTTTCAATTAAAACCAAACACGCCCGGAGTTCGATCGTCATTGTGCCCTAGGCGTATCTCAATAATCATTAGGCCCTCACCTTCATTATTTCCCTGGGGACAGATGGTCCTTAGAAAGCGAACGTCTCGTCTAAGGGATGATTAGCCCTTGCGTCATGGGGACGCAAAAGTCATCACGAGAAATGCGAAATCTGCACCATCGGATCGTTCGAATTAATGCGTAATCTAGTAAATTAGCATATATGTTTACGTATATGGTACTAGGGGAGGTTTAGGTTTACGCTTAACTGCGTTTAAATTATGCAAAGGTTACTATGGGCACTTATCGATCGGGGCTCGATGGCGATTGTCGCTTTAGCGGAGCGATTGTGTGAATTTTAAGCTCTTTCGAAGGTTTCATGCATCTCGATTGAGATTGTGATTAGATTTTCTTTATGCAGATTTATTTAGATAAACTTAGGAATATAAATGAGATGATCAATTTATTGTGTTTGACGATATTTTGAAATTATTCTGAAATTTTGAAAATATTATTAGTGGTGGGTTCATGTAAAATATCCAGTGACTTGTGAAATTTATTTGATTTTTTATATGAATTTCAAAAACAAATCGGTCAATTAAGCAGAAACATTACCTGAAGAGGAAAACGTAGAGTATAAAAATACACTATATAACATTATAATCTATTATTTTTATAAAAAAATCCAATTCGATGAATTTTTTGCCTGCATTCCTCAAATAAGAATTGAAATGACATTTTTCCAGTAAAGACTGAAAATTACTTTGAGCTAAGCTGAAATCGAAAATTCAACAAGTTTTTCGTTGAATATAATATTCTGTAACATTAAAAAATATCTTATTAGTTAACGATCGGTGATATTTTGACTTGATTTATGACGACTGAAAAAGCCAAGGAGAACAAGTGACATTTTTGCCGAAATTGAGTTAGGTACAAGAATCAATTTTATATATTTGGTGGCAAACGGATATATGCGAACTTGGAACGTCTACCTAGATACATATATCATCAAATCACTTGACTTCCTCCTAATACATGTAGGTAAATGGTCAATTTTGAGCGCGCTTTTCTCGAAATCACCACGACATCTATTGTACTCCTTGGCCTTTTCAGTTGTCATATCGTACACGAAATGTTCTTCGCACCCGGCGACTCACTTACAGCGCGATAAACAAGCTCCCATTGCCAGTCAATTTTATTCATGTAAGTAAAACTGTGAAATTCGCAAATAACGCGCGAGCAAAATCCGAGCCTCGCTCGCAAATTCGCTATGAAATCAACATGAGGGCGAACTCGCGCGTAATAAGGAGGACGGAAAAAAGTTCCCTTTCGCCCTAAACATTTCCATTCCTGCGAGCCGAAGAATAAAAAAGTTTCCCCGCCGTGAGAGGAGTGAATTTTCAAAGCGAATTTGCATACATTTTGCATGGAAATGGGGGCGCTTCAATGAGTCGGAGAGTGCGCCTACGTGTGCGGTGCGCGCTCCTTTTGCGCCGCGCTTTCGGTACGCGCTCTTTTCGCGGGGCGTTCTCCTAAAATACGAATAGTCGATTTTGATTAATGAACGATCGATATTCGGCTTTTTAGGGACTGTGAATTTCGGAAGGCTGCGGTTCTTGAGGCGGTTCGATCACAATTGAAGTTTTAATGAGTCATTTGTTTGCCGTTACCGATCGTCGTTTATGGTCAATTGGGGAGAAGCGTTTTGCGAATTCGGATTTCGAGTTTGACTTTGAATTTTGCGCATGTTTGATTAAATCTTTCTCGTTTTTCTGCTGAGTTATTCGAGCGTGGAAAGTCCGAAAATTCGAATTTTTTTCGTTTGTCAGATCGAATATTCGATAAGGATCAAAGAAGAATCCTCGATGAATTTATAATTAAATACTTTCATGGGTGGATCTATTATTATCATATCTATCATTTTAGTTTCGAATCTATTGAGAATAATAATACGATTCCATATCGTACTCGAGGGTATTATTACGTCTGTACCATTAGGCGTAATCAATCTATAATTGTACTAAAGACAGAACTTGGATAATTGTGGTTTATATACATATATGTATTAAAATAAACGAATATCTCACTAGTATATGTATAAACGAAACGATAACAAATTACAAGTCTCAAAGGGTCAACGATCTCTTCAACGAAATTAACCACATCTATTATGAATAAGGTCAATCGAATTTTCAAAGACATCAAAGTATCGAAACATATGTTAAGTTTTCACGTACAAATAGTACACTTGCTTTTGAAATAGATATGAATAAATTTTCCATGCGTGTATGAAAAAATAAGAATTAGATAAATGAATATGACAACGTCGGATTTTTTGAAAATGAAATAAAGCAATTTCGCAATATCTTTTGATTAACAATTATCGATATTAAGATGATGAAATGTGTTTAAAATCTGGAAATATTGTCAAGTTCTAAAAAGCACGATGAAGTTACAAATACATATGTATTGACGAAGTTGTAGCATTTTTTTTTCATTTTCATAATGATAAATGACGATCGAAAAAAATGCCAATGGGTACAAGTGACATTTTTGTACGCTCATTTATTTGGTAGCAAAAGGATATAAACGAACTCGGAACGTGTGCCAAGATATATCATCAATTCACTCGACCTCCTCCTAATACATAAAGGCACACGGTCAACTTAGAACGCGCTTTTTTCGAAATCACCGCAAAGCCACTTGTACCTATTGGCATTTTCAGTCGTCAAATAAATTAAATATTATCATGATAATAATTCACAAATTCACAACAAATAAATCTCAAAAGAGAGCCTCGAGGCAATCGCTCTCGATAACGTCGTCGAATAGATTCACCTGTCCTCTTGGTGTAATTAACGCTCCTCATACTCGTCCATTAATACCTTCGGTCTATCAACGTTCATCCTCAGGGGACGTGACCGTATTACGGCCTATCATATTAACTCTCGGACAGGATTAGGCAAATTCCATACAGGGGAATAGAGTAGTCATTGACGAGACTTAGTCGAGGATTTGATGAAATTCGTTCGAATAAAACTGATTATAATAAAATATTTGGTTGATTTCGATCGGTAGACTTGAACGGTGTCGGTAATTAGAAAGCTTGATTGTGATTGGAATTGGATGGGATCAAATAATTATTTGTCGAAATTATTATTTGCTATGAATTAATTGGTTAGTAATTAGTATATTGGATTAGCTTCTATGTAATATATTCGTATACCTATGCTATCAATGGTGAATGGTGAACTGGTGAAGTGGAAAAAATATTTTTCAATAAATAGATACAATACAATAATTACATCTCAATTGTTCAATATTTTGACTTAAATAAATTTTCAAAATAGTATTATAATTGACATCTTTCATATTGAATTATTAATTATACAGATTGGAAAAGTATAAAATCAAATCGGAAAAATTTCAAAGAACATAATAAAAATGAAGCTACATTCAAATGTTAATTAAGAATCTTTTCTTCAATGACGAAAGCAGAGAATTGATTGCATATTGCTAGCTATTTTACAATTGAGAGCTCTATATCATATTTTTTCATAGAAAGTCGAATAAAATTCCAATACAAATCATATCTAAAAATCGAATTTTTATTTTATTTTATTTTATTTGAACAGGTAATTTCTATCCAATTTTTTATATAAACACCGTGTATTTTAATTGGTCACAAGTGACACAGATAACCCTGAATAGTTAGTATCGTTCACTTTATATATATGTAGTGAAGACGAGACTCCTAAGAGTAGAGAAGTGCACACATAGGTGTCACTAAATAGTTCGAATTAATCGAACATATGAAAGGTGTAGGTGATGTGATCATTTGCGGAGCTGTTTCGTAAAGCGATAAATTAACACTTTTTTTCGAATCAAATGAATCCAAACATTCGAAAGAAACGACAGTGTCTCCCATATCAATTTTTATCAATTAAGAAAAACGACATTTTGACACTCGCCAAGATAGGACTCGAACTCACACATCCCAAGTATGCTGAATCGACACGGCATGCACAAACGGCTGCGCTATCGGCTGGTTATAATTTTATAATTTTAATAAGACTATAACGATACTTATATTTATACACCCAAAATCGAACAAAAGCACCGACGCACCATAAACGACCATCAACCCTCACAGAATCAAAGGCAAGCACTCGACCTACATAACATAAAATAACCAACTAACCTACACTCGTCGAAAAGGGATTGGATCCCTTCAATTTTCGGCCTGCATCGTTGTTCGTGCAAAATTAAAATTTCATCCTCTGGTAATCCGAGAGCAGCATCAGCTCGCGTGCACTTTGCGGGATTGAACGACCGCCGTTTTGCTCCGGTTTTGCTCCGTGTTGTACATATTGTTTGTAGCCGCTTTTGAGGAGGTTCTGGACGAGGAAGAGGAGGTTCCAATTGAGGATGAGGAGGTTCTGAAAAAGGACGAGGCCGCATACAAATTTGATCGAATCGAGGCGAGCTCTCGTTTGGATGCGTTCGAATAATGCATGAGGATGACCTGACTGCTTCGGGAAAAGTTATCTTGGAAATTCGATCGTCGTGATCTTTTCGGTTTTAGATTTGGTCTATTTTAGTTTTTGAATTGATCGATTAGATTAAAGTGAAAAATCTGTATATTTAAAAATAAGTTTTGATAGTGTTAACTTGATGAAATAGAACCTAATAGAAATGTTTATTGTTGATAGACTCAACGAATAGGATTATTATCCTTATTTAGAATTTGTTTAAAAATCTGACATTAACTTACACACATACTTGTAGGAATGGTTATTTTAATGAGCTTTTCAGAGGTAATCGTGACTAGCTTCACTTTGTGACTCAAATGAGATTTGAATATCAAAGCTGTTACAAATTTAGATTAATAACATTGAATGACAAAATATGTTTGGCCGCCAGATGATAAATAATTTATTTCAGATAAGAAGTTATTTTAATTAATTAAAAACTGTAAAATGACCACATCTATAGCTTATTAAAAACGAAATTTGTATGATTGCATTTTTTTGAAAAATAAAATAGTGAAACTGATAGAATAGTGAATAGTTTTTCAACTAAATGCTGAATGAAGTTAGTCGTGTTTACTTTTGAAAGACTTGATTATAAATAAATATTCATTCATCGAAGACTTGAAATAAACTTTCATTTATTCGTAAAAATACAATTAAAAATATTATTCGGAAAATTCAACTAGATATGATTTTTGACCGTAAATGAGCGAAAACTTTTCAAGAACCATAAGTGCATCGATAAAAATATTATTTAAACAAAAGACGAAAAGCTCACAAAGTACACATTTCTGAAATCGGCTTATCGAAAGAGCGTCCACGGTACATATGACGACCGAAAAGGCCAAGGGGCATAAGTGACATTTTTACCGAAATTGAGTTATATACAGGAATCGCTTCTATGACGCTCATATATTTGGTGGCAAAAGGATATAAACGAATTTGGAACATTTGCCGAGATATCATCAAATCACCGCAAAGCCACTTGTACCCCTCGGTTTTTTCAGTCGTCATATATACGATGATTGAAAAGGCTAAGTGGTATAAGTGACATTTTTACCGAAATTGAGTTATTTACAGGATTTATATATGTATTTGGTGGCAAAAGGATATAAACGAACACGGAACGTGCACCGAGATATATCATCAAATCACTCGATCTTCTCCTACTACATGTAGGTACGAGCTTTTTTAAAAACCACCACAAAGTCACTTGCACCCTTAGGCATTTTCAGTCATATTATATGATACACAAACTGGAAAAGCTCGCTTCTGAGGGCTCAGCAGCATCAGCGAAGTTTTGCTTCGGCACAAAGCGATTCGGTAACGAGCCGAACTCCTCGCGAGACCGCACCATGTCGTATTGTGTAATGCAATATGTTATTATTACACATTGCAGACAATATTAAATAGACTGTTTGACAGCCAGACGAGCTGATGCTGCGAATCGGACCTGTTTTCCTTGGAAATTGTGCAACTTCGGTAATTACCTGCTGTACTGTGTTTAGACGAAGTTTGCTGTGCGAATGATGTGAGGTTTTGGTGTAATATCATCTATTTATGTGCTTAGGATAATGTTTCTGTAATTTTAAGTGTACTTCTCAGAACACTCCCTTTTGGATTTTTTAAAATTAAATATTATTATAAAAGATCTTAGGCTTTAAAAAATAGTACTCTTTTTTATAAGACTTGGAAAAATGAACTTTTGACCAGGATAAATGTCCCTCTGATTAGGAAAAATGATCTTCAGACTGGGACAAATGATCCTCTGATTAGGACAAATGATCCTCTGACCGGTACAAATGATACTCTAACCAGGATAAATGATACTCTAATTGGGAAACAATATTTTCTGGCCGGGACATGGAGCTCGAAATCGGTGTATTGGAAAGCATGATAAGTTACCATTGGTAATTCTTGTATGTAACTAAGGTTGTGAATAGAAGTGTAATATTAGAAAATGTATTCCATTGCTTTTTTGGGAGATAATTGCATTCCGCTACCTTTCTAGTTAAAAATGCGAATTTTATACGTAATGTGATCCGTCGAATTTTTTTAAATAATATTGCATAGTTAGATTTCGAATCAATGTTTATGGAATTCTCGATAAATGGATTTGCATACAAGTATGTATAGTTATACTTGAATGTTGAATGGGAAGAATAAAAAGTGTACAATTTGCATAGAGTTTTCGAAATAAACTCCGTGTGAAACTCAACTATTTAATGTGCGGAATTCATATCGCGCACATTGTGTCGTATGAAAACTTTTTGTTTTGCGAGTTTCACGCGTTAACTTTTTCTTTTCCTTTTACATCTTTTTTCCTGATAAAGTTAGAATTTCAAATTTCCTCCGAGCGAAATACATTTTTGTTTGAATGAATGAGGCCAAATCGCATCTTTTTCACAAACATATCCGCCGTTAGGAAAAAAACACGCAAACAATAAAAAAATAAAAGACATTGTATACATTTCGGGAAAATTGAAGATTTCGATACGACGAGAAAAAATAAACAAACGAATATCGTCTATTAACCGACGTTTCGAAACTGAGCTCAATAATATAAACGTTTCTGTTATTTCGATAACAAAACCGGGCGCGCTTCGGAAAGTTACTTGAGAGCAAATATTTTCTCGGGAAAAGCCAAGTAGGTCTGTAAAACAATCGCTTCGAAAGCTTATCGAACTTATGAACACTCTGTTTGCAGAAGAATAATCCACTTTTTAATTGAAGGATCCGCCGCTACGTTCTTCTTCCCTCTAAAAGTCGACCATCCCCTTCAGTTTTTCTATTCGAAACGAACTTTTCCATCATATCAGATGAAAGAAAAATGTCAGCGACTATCTTAATTAAAAATCTGCCGAACGATGTCTTCCCTTTCGCCGTCGAAATGATACTTTTCGCACTAAAAATATTTCACGAATCGGGGAGTTCAATTTATGGAGATGTTCCGCTAATTGAATCGCGAAATGTCAAATTTCACTTATTCCGAAAAGGAAATTTACTCGATTTCGAATGGGATAACGAAGAGTTTAATTAAAGTTTTTTTTGTCACTAGGGTGCTTAATGCTACTGTTGTTTAGTATTATTTTTATGTTGAGGGTGTCGTGGAAGTAATATATTTATTTGCTTTCAGATAAGGTTAGCAATAAAAGCGGGCATCGATATTGAACGTAAAAAATCTGCGTATTAAATTTTTTTTTCGTGACGATTTCAAAATTTAACGACGCGCTTTTACGATTTTCACTGGTTTTACGCGGTGAGATTTTCATTACTATTCCACTATATTCAACGTATAATATAATATGTACAAAAAAATCAGATATACCTATATATTATTTGAAGATTCATTTTTTTAATGATTTATTCAAGTATAATGACATTAAAAGTCTGAAGGACAAAAAAATATCTTAGTTCATTATTTTATATATCTAAGTATATTTACTTAAAGCTTGTCATAAACATTATCTTTTCAAATCGTTCGTTTTTAATTTTGGGAAATATAATCACATTAATTTAATAATAAAATAGTGAATATGAAAAGGTTCAAAATTGTCGATGTATCATCGAGAAAAAATATTATATTACAGACATCCCTCTTATAACGTTATGTTTGCTCAATATTTTTGACTATAAATTGTGTACAATTGTATCAAATTATATAATATGTATATCGTGTATATGTAATATGTATCGTAGATATATTCAATTTTTATATTTGAATAAATAAAATTGAAAATTATGAATTATTTTTATAACGTGTCTTGATAAAAAATGAAAACAAACAATACGTTATAATGAGGTAAAATGTACGTCGAAAAAAATATAATAATATTAATTTAATATGAAATTATATCATGTAATAAATCCATTTTAATGACTCAAAACCGAGTCATGTACTGATTTTTTAAGGGTCGCTCGATTGCGTACGCAAAGCCGTTCGTAAAGGGACTTCGGCGTATAAACGCGAGCGCATAAAAATTAGAACACCGACCTGCACACTTAAAAATTCCGCTTTTTACGACCGCCGAGTCCCGCAGAAGGGAAGGCTTTTAGAGAATATCAAAAAATAAAAAATAAATAATAAAAAAACAAAACACAGCAAAAAGGGCACAGGCTGTCGCGGAGCCTTTTTAATTGTCCGAGGCGCGAAAAATTGCGACTCTTTCGATGGCAGTCGCGGTTTTCTGAAGCGAAAGTGTGATGAAAAGTCAACATCGTGTTGTAGAAGGTTTGTATAATATGTGTCGTAGAAGGTGTTTCGCTTGAGGCGTTTTTGTGCTTGACGCTTTTTTTTACGCGAGTGTTGCGAAGTATGCAAGTTTTCTCATTGGGAGCTTAAGACGTTCGCTCGACTGGAGATTGATTTTAAGATTAACTTATTTTAAAGTATATTATGTTTTAGATTATTCAATAGTTTTCATTTTACAAAATTATATATTTTAATTTAAATGCATGAAATATGCTGCGAGAGATTTTTTCCCTTCAATATCACAAAGCCTTTGTGACGTTTCGAGGAAAACTGCAATATCAAAGAAACGCATAAAATTTTCTTTGACTGAAAAACACAATCATACTACAAACGAAAGCAATTACTATCCGATAAACCACTATCTGACTCTCAGAAACACCTGAATGCAAAACACACCCCCAACAAAACAGCAATACACACCCGCTCACCAAACTCGTTCAGAAAAAAGCGCAATCGATCGAAAATTAATTTTAAAACACTTTTGACCCAATTTTCTGCCGAAACGAGGCCTCTTTCTCAAAAAGTTTTCCTCCTCGATTTTTAGGCGTCTGGTTGTGCGTCAATTTATTCACTGTTAGTCGCATCTAGGGGCGGAACAATTCCGGAAGCCTCTGGCTGATTTGCGAGACGAGCTCTTAATGCTGAAGCGCGTTATCCACTAACTCACAGGAGGGAAAGTGCCGTAGCTATCTTAGAGCTAAGGTGATCGAAGCATCTGGGCCCATAATCGCAATTAGCCTAATTTGTCTTTAAATATTTTTTTTATCTATCTATATTATAAATACGCTAACGATGCTCGATATTTTCAGCCGTACCCGAGTTCGAATTATCGAGCGTGCACTGTATTGGCCGCTGTCTTTTGCTCCACGCCACCGTCGTACTCGAGCAATGCGTGACTTTTTATGTACATAAGGCGTTCGACTTCTGTCCGAGACCTACATTTTTATCATCAAAATATACGTATTTTTATCGTAGATTTATTGGGCTCCAGTCAAAAATTCAATCGCGGCACGTAATTACCGTTTTTTTTTAATTTCAAATATATTTTTTCGCTATTTTTTTATTTTACACATAGATGGCAATAAACACATCCGTGACAATACGAAATTCAATTAATTCCGAATAATATTACCACACATTTGATTAATTCCGAACGATACAATACACATGCGTGAAATGCTAGTTTGTCATAAAATGTATTAATGTAGTAATTATTATTTACTAGTGATCAGCTCGTTGAATATATCAATGTATGTGTGGTTAGAGAAAAGTTGTATTTTTTGATAGTTATCTCTGATCGATTGCCGACGTGCAATTAAAAGATCGGGTTTAATTTATTTTGAAAAGTTTCGGCAAAAAAAATTACTAGTCAAAATTCAAAGTTACGCATGTGAATGTGAACACAATCATATTATTTTTCATTTGAAAAAAAAACCTTCCGCACTTGTTATAAAATTTATCTATGTAGCAATTATTATCTCTGAGTAATATTAGAGAAACTATTTTTTAATAAGATCGTTATTTTTTTAAAAACTCTCAGATATTATTTGGTGAACATTTTTGATTCCGAAATAATTATTTTTTATTTAATTTTCGCTCGTGGTATAAATTTTTGAATTTGTTTAAAATTATTTATTATATTCCATTAATGAAAGACGTTAATTTTTTTTATTTATGCGTTTTATATCTATCTACATTTTATGAATATTAAAATAAGTCTTTTTTTATAGTCTGATATTGAATTTACTTACACGAATTAAAAAAAAAATATCCGTTGACTTTTGAATGAAATTAAAATGATAAAGATGGTTCGTTTTTTTTTTCTCTAAAAATATAGATTGTTTTAATATTACTCAAAGAGCTCATTCAAAATTTTCGCATTCAATTTCGAAATATTTAGCTACGTCTCTGGTCCCACCCCAGTATAGTTTCTGTCATCTGAAGGGGCTGGATTTGCCTCTAGGATTCGTTGATTTTTCTCTTATTTTTTCCTTCTTTCCAGTTAGAAGATAATGCAAAAGTGCCGGTCCAAGAACAAAGGAAGGCCGCTCTTTCTCTCTCTCCGACAACATTAACCCTTCGGACGGAGTTTGAAGTGCTTTCTTGGCTCCGGATTGCTTTCCATTTCTGGGTCGTGGGTAGGTGTTTTAGTGGATAGTGTTATGATGATTTTGTTTTGAATGTTTCGCTATGCATGTACAGTATGTTTGTAAAGCCTTTGAGCAACTCGAATTTACTGTGACTTCAAAGTACTAATCTATATTTTTATGTAGATCTTAATGAATGATAAATATGAGTTACAATGAACTGTCAAAAAGATTCTCGTGTATTAAATTTAATGTGTTATATGAAAAAAAAATAGAATTATTTTTATAAGTTTTATTTAAGATGCAACATACATGCAATAGATATCCAGCAGAGTCAAATTATAGCATAAAAAGCATAATATATTCTAAATGACGACTATCGTCACTTGTCGTCAATAAAAGTCACTTGTGCCTTTTGCGCTATTCAGTCATCAAATGTTTTATATTAAAAAAAAAAAAAAAAACACTTATTGACTTACTAAAATAAAAAAAAAAAAACTAAATGTGACTTAGACTCAAGTCCAAGTCGCCAATATGAAACAAAAAATATATATTGAACACTTTTCATTCTTAACAAGACTATCTGAAAATGCAACGCACTTCTGACGTTTAAGGTACATTTTGCATTAAGAAACACACTGCATCACAACGAAAGCGATAGGGACTCTAAGAAACAGATTATATGATTCCCATCGCTACAAGGAAGCGTGACGCGTGCAGCCATGCAGCGTGTGTCTTTATGCAAAACGTATCTTTATGCATTTCAGAAACGACGCCTGTTGTTTCTGCCTCCCCAATTGAAGAATCCAAAGCCATTTCTGGCCCCACTTTTGCCAAATTTGGACATCAGATTCGTGATGTTGAACTTCTTCAGCTGTCCCCCTCCAACATTACAATTTGTATGATCTATATCCACCAAATCTGACGGATCTAACGAATATTCTTCGATTGTTGAATCGCCGCAATCTTTGGCAACAGCGTAATCGTTAACGGGATCCAGTTGTGTCATGACTTCGATGATTTCTAAAAATGAGACACGATCGCTAAACGTGTGATCTTTTGATTTGTATTCGACAAATAATACAAGGTCGGGTAGTCGATCGGTGCTAGTGAGGATTTATGGACACTTTTGACGAATTTGATATTTATTTTTTTCTTCATTAGGTTCTTTTGGTCACGGGTGGTCATGCCATAGAACAATTTTTTTTTCGCCATTTAAAGGTGCATTGAAATAGCACCGATTGATAACCTCACCCTGTATAATATAATATGATATATTCACTGTTGGGTGTGCCCGAGGCTAGATAGCATCTGAATACTACTAGACAAGTCTTACCAAACGCTTCGATAAAACGGTAATCAATATCAGTATCCTCTGTATAATAACCATCGCCTGTTCCTCGAGTTTCAAAAAAAGTTGAAGTTACAGTTTGTACACCAGTCTGGGAGTCGCTGAAATTCAAATGGTAAAAAGTAAGAAAAAATGTAAAATCAAGTGTACAGTGATCCCCCGTAGAATACATTGGAAAATATATGGATTGCGGTTCCCGTTCCACTTGTCATTACTTATATGTATGTATAACGGTTGAAAAGGCCAAGGCTATATCTTAATGTTTGTATTTGAACATTTTGGACTTACTCTATGTATGCGGATGCAAGTTGACTCAGAGGATTACCGGAGAAAGTCCGAGTTTCGCATCTAGAAGTAGAAGTGTATGGTACGGTTCTTCTAATAACACTCCACGGTCCTGTTGTCACCTGATGTCAAAAAAATGACAAAAATTATAAAAGAAAAGGAATACACTCATTCTTCAATTTAAGAGATTTTATTTTTCAAATACGCAGGTTAACCATCTAAAACTATCAGTTAACCTGAAAATTGAGAAATCTTGCATTTTTTTTCGATTCTAAATGTCAGACAAAAATCTGTAAATTGTATTATAATATATCGGGAAATATAGTCAACATATGCTGGATTGCTTGGTTTATTTAATTTTGATAAAGCATGTCAAAGTTTCATACCGTTGCGAAGTAATAACCAAACAACTTACGATTACGATCGATATTTTTTTAAAGTCAATTTGAAATCAAAAAAACTTACCTTCGTCGTGTCAAATGGGTCTGATACAAATGGAGGATTTGATCCGAAACAGTATGGCATAACATGACCCATAAATGATGTCAACAAGATAAAATAAATGTAGATCATCGTCACTTAGAAACAATAAAAAAAAAGAAAATGAATTAGAATATGATTATCGTAATTTATCGATGGTTCGTAAAAATATAAAACAATATATTTGTGCAATCTTTAGTTTGAAACGATTTTCAAGCTCACAATCGGACCTTTCAATCTTATGAGTTTCAATGAATTATTCTCTCATGAATTTTTACACTAATTTAAATGAGAACATGTCATATGTAACAATAATAATTAAAAAAAATGAAAAAAAGTATGTGTTTAAATAATCATAATAATAAAAAATAAAATATTCAAATATTATTTTTTGCGCACTTTGCATACGAGTACAAATGGTTAAAACCCTTAACAGTTGTGTTAAACATTGATAGAATAATCGATAAAATACCTTTTTGTTGATTCCTTGGATTCGTTAGTGTCGATCGTTGAAAATACTATGATGACTTCCATAGAAAAATTTTCGCTTTATATACGATTTTCGAAATCTTTATTCAAATAAAAAATGTTCAAAGTTCACCAGTTCTGAACAATATATGTAATTTACGAAATTATACATGCATAAGGTTAGTATTGTTTATTTCGTGCAATAAAAATAAAATATCATGTATATACATAATGATAAAATTTGATGTGACATTTTGGTAAACATAAATTAGAGTAGTTCGTTTTGAGCAAAGTTTCGAATCTCAAAACACTTTAGTGTTTAAAAGTTGCTAAATTAAATAAGAAGATAAACGTCGTAATTTTTTTTAAATCGGTTAATATCTTCCGTTCGCGCATCTCACTTGAAGTTTTTGAAAAATGGAAAATAATCGAAAATATCGCATTTAAAACTAAATTGAAAAATGTATTTTTTATGATTATTATGGAAAATTATCAAATTTTTCCAGTTCGTTCAAAACACTACATATATTACATAATTGGTTCCTATTCCATATTTTTTGCAGTTTCTATAGACGATACCGCTTATTTTGTGCAATAAAGCGATTATTCAAAAAAATATGATTATGGAATAAATTTGTTTATATTTATGTTTATGAAAAAATGCAACCTTGTCTTTTATCAAAGTCATAGATAAACGCAAAACAAAACTCCAAAAAACGAATAAAAATATTAATAAGCGTGTCTATAAAATCATCAGAGTCGAAATGAAATATATTCAAATCGAATCCCATAAAACACCCTTCTAGAAGTAGAAAAAAAAAAGACTTTCACTAGACTAGAACAACCGTCCAACTTTGATTTTATACGAAAAGTCGAATCTCTTACGGTAAACGTCTGCTCTCCACTATTTTTTTCTCACAGCGCAAACTTCACCGACTCATAAAGCACAAGTTTTCCTTACAACGCTCTTCGTACTACACTCATTCTTCATTTTACGCGGTTTCACTTTTACGCGGTCAGTACAAAATTACATTTTTTTTAAATCATACAAATTTTGTGGCACGCGTCACACGATCGCTTGTGTTGCATCAGATTCAACAAATTAGAATTAGAATATAGCAATGAGAAGGTGAAATAATAAAATTAATATTATGTAATTATCTAAACTTTTAACGTTAAACATGTTATAAATTCGTCGAGCTATCAAATCTATAATTTTTTTCAATAAAATTTTCTTTTCGTACCTCGTTTCACGCGGTTTTCCGGAACCTATTCCTCTAATTTATATGAACTTGAAGTATCGATTTACGCGGATTTTTATTTCCTGGAACCTATCTTCCGTTTTTGTATGAACTCGGAGTCTCGATTTACGCGATTTTTCCAGAAACGTATCTACCGCGTAAATCGAGGGATGAGTGTATACGAGAGCAGCGTCGTCGAATTCCGATATCGCGAAATACTCACATAACACGGTATTGAAGGGGTGTGTGTGTGTGTGTGAAATTCAAACAAGGGCCCTCTTTATTATTCATCGAAGGCGCTTTCCATTTGCATGTGCCCCTGTTTCGGGACGCGGCACTAAGTGTTAATTCAGGTAGTTTTAAATATACAAAGGAAAAGCGACTGCTCCGAATTTATTTATATTTCAAACGCGACGCGAATCCTTTCCGGCTGAAAATAGTGCGTGCGTAACGTTTGCCAAATTCGTCGAAATTGAATCGGATTTGATCGTTTGTTATGTTTCATCGGGCGATTTGAAATTTGAGGTTCGATTGATGGTTGAAATGTTGTAGCGAAATTTGTACGTTTGTAGGAATATTTATGTATGAAGCGGGGGAGGTTGGAGCTGGAAGTTCTGAAGTTGTTTCCTCACTCAAAAATACTATGTGGAAATAATTCAATATGTATTTGAAATTAATTACTTAGTTTATAGGTCGAAGTTTAATTTGGCTATGATAAATTTTTCGAAAAAAAATATTCGAATCGAGAGAATATTTTGATCTCAAGCGCGTAGAACAAAAATTAACGGAAGCTAAAAATGTTAAATAGACTAGTGAAAAGTCGGCAGAAATTTCTAACGGAAAAATTTATTATTAAAAAACGTCATTGAAGCACATGTTCACAGATAAAAAATGAAATGCTGACCATTTAGACTCCAATATTGACCAAAAAACTATTATATAAATATCTATAATCGTTATTTAAATACATGTATGCAATATAACTGTATTTAGAAAGTACGTAGGTAATACGGAGCGGAGACTGCATGTCCGTTAGGAAAAAATTAATTTCTTTATTTTTCCGATGCCGAAACACGTGGTTGCGAAAATTAAAATTTTCCTATACATTCGATATTTATAGTCGGTCATAATATCGGCAGGGCAATAAAGCGAGCGTAATGTATGCTTTTAAATTAAAAACGAAAGGGCTAAATGCCCGTGATCATATTTCCGCGAACATTTTGACGGCGAAAGCGCTTTTGTGATGGAAAATAAACCGAGTGAAAATGGAAAAACCTCACTGTTGAAAACGCACAGGAAAATGTGAATTTAATCGAATAAAATGGGTACATTTTCATTGATTATCAGGTAAATGATAAAATAATTTATCAATAATATAATAAATTACTGAAAAGGCCAAGGGGTACAAGTTACTTCACGATGATTTCGAGAAAAGTTCACTCAACGTTGATCATGTATCTACATACGTGTATTAGGAAGAGGTCGATTGATTTGATGATATATCTCGGCACACTTCCCAAGTTAGTTTAAATCCTTTTGCCTCCAAATAAAAATATATGATTGTACATAGAGGCGATTTCTACAAAAAATTCACTTGTATCCCTTGGCTTTTTCAGTCGTCAAATATTATCATCTTGGAGACAGCAGTTAATTTCAAAAGACATTCATCTGGGTCAGGCGATTTTTTAAGAAAAACTTTCAAAGTCATAAAAATATTCGAAATGGAATTCAAATGTTGCAAAAATTGACTTCAAATTTTAAAATGAATCTATCTATACTAATGATATTAATATCATTTCGAATACATACATATATAGCTTTTTTCTCTATGAAATAACATTGAGTTCGACAGTAGACAATACACAATAATATTACGTCCCTATCCAGAAAAAAAAAACAAATATTAAGCGAAATCTTAGATTCCATTCACGAGTTATTAAGAAATCATTAAATATAAATCGTGTTTAATCATTTATACGTGAATTTCCGATCATTGATCATATCATACTAAAACATGAATTTGTGTTTTGATCAAGTTCGAGAACGCTTTTATAATAAAAAAATATTTTATTTTATTTTCAAAATAAGAATTCTAAAATGCTTATTTTATATTGAACAACCTTGCAGGAAAATGAAAAAAATTTAGAGTACATTTTCACGTTTTCGCATACGAATATGGTGAAACGACCGAAATCGACTTCGGTCGGGCGAAACGTACGTTTTTTCGTTTTCGTTTTCAGCGGTTTTATTCGTTGTGTGTGTTTTTTTTTCAATTTTTTATTTTGGTTCGGGCTGAAGTTGCGCTCGACGATGTTAAAATGAAAAGTTTCAACGTCTCGTGTAGGAAAACCAACAAAAAATGATAACGAAAATTCCAAGTCGGCAATACTCCGGAAATGTGTCAAGGAATTTTATTTTTTAATAAGCGAAAAATTATTTTTGGAAATCGTTAAAATGAATTGAAAATTATTTACAAACATAATATGTATCTAATTTTACGTATTATTTAGTGCATTATGTTCAATGTAAATTAACGGCTCTACATTATGTAATGCTGATTGTATACGAAATTCATGATAACTGAGGAACAGATTTTTTCATATTTGAAAAATTTTTTTGTCATTTGTTTTCAGAAAAACTGTTTTTTTTTCAAATGAAATCAATAATCGCTGAAGAAAAAATCACTTACTTAAAATTCGGTTAATCTGTCAAAACCCTTGATGCTTTGCAGTTGGATTCATACTCAAATTCATATGCAAAATTGAGAATATGGGTTGACACTTTGTGGAAACATTGATACACTTTTATATTATCACATTTTTGCTACTTTTATATTCACATCACTATTGCTCTGCTTTTATTTTATAACACACTTCACATTTTTATTTTATGATCGGCATAATATTACGCGTCGAACGTGCGTTTTTATTATTTATTATTATAATGTTATATTAGATGCAATTTAGGATGAATATTGAGATAAAAACGAACAGTGAAATGAAAAATTAAAGATTTAGAAACTACGGGAAAAAATAACGTCCATGCGTTGAAATCGATGTCGCTAACTGAAAAAATAAATGAAAACACGCGAATAGAATTTCAAATTATTTTCAAATATTTGAATCTACGATAAAAATTATTTCATCATCTGATGTGATAGTAAAACTTATGAAACCGAAAGTTTAAAAAATTAGATAAGTTTTCAATATTATCGATTTATGCGTATATCATTGATAAGAATATTCGTTGAACAAACTTATTAAAATAAATCTTATCTAGTAAAATAATAAAAGAAATAATTTGTCAACAGAACTTCAGCATGAAAATAAGTGGATTAGACGAGGCTGTTATTTTAGGTTAGATTTACTTATTTTTTCAAATTGGGTTGAATTGATTTGAATTGTCGTCGATCTGCTCCACAAACACAATCAATTTTCATTATGTCATTATGGAATTTATTACAGTTTTATATCAATCGATACCGTTATATTCAACAGAGTTCAAATTCGATCATTCAAATTTCGAAACGTACAAAATTCCCACTGTACACACGGAAAAGCCAATAAAACACCCGACCCGAAATTCTCAGAACTACCACTTCACCAAACCCAAGTATAATACATACATATAAACAAACAACCCCACAAGTATCCGATGAAAAAAAAAGGTTTCAGAGATCACTCCGAAACTTATCCAACTTTACATCGACATGTCCGGGAGCTTTTTCCCCATATACTTATACAATATTTTCGACCTTCTCGCATTATAATAAAAGTCGACACTAAAGCGAACCCTACACACGACTATAGTTTCAGACGAAATAAATACAGGGTAATTGTAAGTCCACGCCCCGGTGCGATGTTTTCGTTGGAGAGTTAACGAGGACGTTGAGGGCGAAAGCATTTGTGTGTCGGTAAATAAATTTCGGGTTAATTAATTTTATTGCCGGCTTTCTTAAGGAAGAGTGGCGATTGTTGGGGTAAAAGGTTTAGAAACGTTTTCTAGTGAAACTTGGCAGTCGATGATGGTTTTGTACTCGTATGGTTTAGCTTACAATCAGCGATAGAACATTGATGTGTTAAATGTAATTTAATTTCTAATGACGATGAACTTATTGTAAGATCGTTGAATTGACTTAATTTATTTTTTATTTCTAGAATTCGTTAGGGAGTGAGGCAATAGTTGGGGTGAAAAGTTTCGAAACGTTTTTATGTAAAACTTGGCAGTCGATGATGGTTTTGCGCTCATACGATTAGCGAAAGGTATCATTGGTGTGTTAATTGTAATTTAATTTCTAATGACGATGAATTTATTGCAAGATCGTTGAATTGACTTAATTTGTATTTTATTGCTATTATCCGTTAGTGGTGATTGTTTAGGCGAAATGTTTTTGAGACGTTTTCATATGAAACTTGGCAGTCGATGATGGTTTAGTTGTTGGTTTTGAGCTCTCGTATTTTAGTTTAACAACAGATCTATGTTTGTTGTGATATTATATGATCGATTAATTAATTCAACTTAATATAATCAATTGTATTGCAACATTTGTAGAGAATGTGGTGATTGAGGAGGTCAAAGTTAAAATGATAGTTTCGTTGTTGGTTTCACGCTTACGTGTTTTCCAGTGTTTCAAGTTAATTATTGATTTTTTAATATTTTATTAGAAATATAGATACACATACAATATATGATATATTGGGCTGTTAATGGATTTAATTCGAGTACGAATGCGTTCGTACAAAAGAGCAAAAAGTCATTGACAGATTCATAAAATTTTATATAAATGAAACAAGTTGAATGACAGACGTGTCAATTAAAAAAACAAAAGCCACTTTTCAACGGATCCAAATGCATACGAGTTCATATACCACAATTGCATTTAATTTTATTTCAATCGATTTTAAAAATGCAATGGAATTATTTATAAAAAATAAAAATCTAGCAATAAAAACATATTCAATACAAAATCGTGCATATCATTAAAAAGTCTCTGGTTATATTTATACTTGGCATTCCTCATTCCTTGGAAAGCTTTCCTTCTCGATAGCTTTTATAATGATTAAATAGAGTTCTATATAAATGTAAATTAATCCCGTAGTTTCGCCTAGTTTTGCTCATACCCAACTAGACCAGCCTAACAAGCTGACTTATGTTAGAGTTGGGGTGCAGTCAAAAGGTGGGATGGTGGGCTTTCTTCGTAATATCTAGTTTTATTTTAAACGGAAATATAATAAAATGAATTAAATATTAAATCAAGAATTTATTTTATCCCAGAGAATATTTCTACGATATTATACAAGTGTGTAGAGAGAAGTGTTGGTGAAGCACAGGTCGCACTTAGTATTCCCCTAGGAGATGCGGTCGGCGTCGAACTCGAACAATATCCTAGAACAAATACGCACACCGTATGCAAACATATTATTTTACTATGATTTTTGGTAAAAATATTTGCCAGCAGATACTGGAGAGAAGCTGGATAGTGGTTTTGCGGTGCATGCGAAGAAAGTTTATTTACCGGAAGCAAACAGGGCATATGTGTTCGACAAATATGCTCACATTGTACTATTCGTTACATCTATTTATTTGCATGAGAGTTATTGTAACTTTGTTACTCTATTCGTTAAGATACATATACAGATACAAAAAATATCTGTGATTTTCAAAGTTGAATATTAGTTTGATGGTGATTAATATCTGAAAGTTGGCAATAGTTGACTTTGATTTATTATCATTTTACTGCTCTGTGATAAATCAATTAATTTCGTTTAGTTTTATGAATTTTATTTTATTTATATCTGATTTTCTAGATGAAACATTTTTTGTGAATGATGAAATATTCTTTAGATTATGCAGACTCGTCAAAACGTTTTCAGAACTCTGAATATTTTCGGAAGACTGAACATCAATTTCTATGAGAAGAAAAGATAGGTACCTCTTCGAGATTTTCGCTCAAGCGTACTCGAACTTCGTATAATATCGCATTAAGATGAATAACATAGTTTCTATTCAAATAAAAAAGTAGATTCAATATGATATATAATATTATATCCACACGAGACTGGATGAAATATTATATAATATAAAATAATAATTATCGAAACATTTATAATACACTTGTAAGATAATACAGTTTACAATAAAGCCTTCTATAACAACCCTCATGTAACGTTTACGACGAATTTTTACTATAACGTCCAAACCTCCTATAAAGTTATTTTTTAAAATTCTATAACAAATCAGAGTTTTCTGTTATATTTAGTGAAATATTTCGAAAATAAACCCAGTCCACAATTCTCGGAAATATTGCTACAGAAAAATACGAATATCGCTCGAAGCAAGAGTCCAGTCATTTAAACTAGTTTTTACACAAAAAGTTAAAAAGTAATTGCTTAAAAATGGAAAAATAAATAACAAACAAAAACCTATTATTTCCTTTTTATAACGTTGAATCTATATCCACCTTATAGGAAGATTTATTGTAGTTATTAGGGTACAAAAAAATCAACTTTTTTTATAGAATTGAAATTTGGGTTTTGTGTTTTTTTTAAACCCATAGAAAAAATCCAATAATAGATAGGTTTTTCAAAGAAAAATCATTTCGTCACAGCAATTCAAATCAAAAGTTCATTCCATTATGTGACGTAGATCAGAACTGGAATCCGAAAATTGAAAGAGTCTGCATCAACATCGTCTTCAGAATCTTACCAGTCGATTGTCAATAAATCTTTTCAAAGTTGAAGGACATTTCACTTAACGAATAGTAGTTTCTGAACATTTTGCTACTTCAGCGAATTTCGTAGTTTTGAATGTACGAATCCATTCATGGAGGAGCTTCGACATGAGTCGTCATGCTAAACATCTTCAAAAAAAAACTCAATAAACCCATTTCTACTCAATAGCCGAAATTGTGTTTATCAAAAAAAACTAAGTCTACCAGCCTTGGTAGTTATGCATGTATTGATCATTTTTTCATTCCATAACAAATCATTATCAAAATTAACAAACAAAAAAATCTATATTATAAATACGCTAACGATGCTCGAAATTTTCAGCCGTGCCTCGAGAACTCGGCACGTTCACTTTATTGGCCCGCCGCCTTACGCTCCGAGCTACCATCGTAATTATGGAACTGCACCGTTTGACGTATATAAAATCCAAATGTGGGATATTTTTTTATTTCACACATAGATGGCAATATGAATTTGATTAAATCCGAACAATTTTGATACACATGCGCCTACTGCTAGTAACAATAAACATCAGAACCGATTCATACAAACCAACGAGAAAACATCGATTTCTCTCAGCAGAAACTCGAGACAAACTCAGCGAATAACCTGAACATCGGCTTGAAATACACGCGGATAAACACGGAAATAAATTAAAGCCTTCGAGGGTGGAACGAAAAAGTAAAATAAAACGACATTTTTTCCCGGCCACCGAATAATCGCCCTCATTTGGCGATCGTCGAGACCTTCTCATTACGGAGACGTCTTGAGCGCTTTGTGCTCACTCGGCTCGAATCGAATTTTCCTCGAACCATTGTCTCCTGATTGGACAGTGATCTCTTTCAATTGTCACTTTCTTCTGTTCCCTTTTTATTTTTCGTTCTCCATTTCGGATTATCACTCTCATTTTCGCCCCTCATTACTGGCGCGGCCGGTTCGTCCTCGATTCGTACGTTCGTAGGTCGAATCGATTAAAATTCGAATTTACGAACGGTTGAACATTGGATAGATCGTTGATGAAAGATTTGATATATTTGATTGATTTTATTCTGGAAAATCGATGTAAATTAAAGCATGTTTGGATCGATTTTTTTATGTATGAAGATAAAGGATTTCAGCTTATGTGGACGTTTGTAGTTGATACATTTTTAATATTTTCTAAACGAGCCTAATCCAATTTAAGTAAACTCAAAACATCGAAATACAATTGATCATAAATGACGATTGAAAAGTAGACTTTGTAGTGATTTTGAGAAAAGCGCGTTCAAAGTTGTATTAGGAGGAGATTGAGTGATTTGATGATATATCTCGGTACACGTTTCGAATTCGTTTATATCCCTTTGCCACTATATATGACGACTGAAAAAGCTAAGGGGTACAAGTGACTTTGTGGGGATTTTGAGAAAAGTGCATTCGAAGTTGACCATGTACCTACATGTATTAGGAGGTCGAGTGATTTGAAGATATATCGAGGCACACGTTCCGAATTCATTTATATCCTTTTGCCACTAAATAAATGAGCATTTATAGAAGCGATACATAACTCAATTTCGGCTAAAATGTCACTTGTACTTCTTGGCTTTTTCGATCGTCAAATGTGAGTAGTGAAAATATATCTAAATCTTAGAAATGTCTAGTAAATTCTGTATCGTTTTAGCTTCCGACACGATATGTATGTAAAAAAATACATGTGCATATTTAAAATGCAATCGTTGGAAAGTTAAAAAATGGCGGTGAATGAGAATACGATTCTCATTGTTCTTTTAAGTGTATAAAGTCTGTTAGTATACAGAATTACAAATCGAAAACTACTAGAGAAAAAAAAATGATAACAGAGAACTTCTACGCGGTGAAAGAGCAAGCTTTTTGCCGGAGAAAAGATCACGTAGCGAATTCAAATTGCAAACTTGAAATTTCAATTTGGTATTTCGACTTCTATAGCCAACGGTTGGTAACCGCAAGCGAAGCTTTTGCGCAACTTTGAAATGCGGCAATACAAAAATTCAGATATTGTTTCGAAACGAGAGAATAATATAATTTCCTTATACGTTCAAATTAAATACTATAGTACGCATAAATTGGCGATAATTTAAATTTGATAAATCAAACCACCTTAAATGAATATAACGAGCAAACATTGATCGATTTTCCATGAAAACCCAATATATGAATATAGTGGATGTGGTCATAGTAAAAAAAAATCATATGATACATATTTTGAAATCTGTACATTACATAATTTCCTTATTACACATGCTCCTTTTACCATATTCAATATACATATCGAAAAATTGAATATTCTACATAATCCAAAAGCTCGAATCGCACTTTGACCAACTAGCGATCGAAAGTGCGAAACAAGCTCTGCCTTTCAGAGACGAGAACCGCTCAAAGCCCTTGGTTTTACGTGAACTAATGGCTTTCGAGAACCAACCACACCCCAACTTTGTGTGGGTTGGAAAAAAATGTATTTCTGAAACGAATTCTGCGAGTTGCGTAACGCGACGTCCAGCGAAATATGTAGAGGAATTGTCTTACATATGTAACATGCGCCAAATATGGAATACAGCGATATTTATTACTTACAGTTTCGATAATCTGCTAGTTTTCCATAAAATCAGTTACTAATAGTATTATTGTTAGATTTCAAAAAGAAAAACAACAATATCGATATTGAGTCTGAAAATATTGAGGATTGAAATTTTACTAGGTTTTTTTATAACAATATCAGCTATTACATTGAAATGTGATATTTTTTTAGGATATGTTATGAGATAGCTGCTTGGCGATTTGTTGGAACGAAAACGCATTACTTTGAAACGAAATTCAGTATTCCATATTTGCCACCGTTTGACTATTTCGTATTTTAAAACACCACCGTTTCATATTTGAGACACGTATGAAAAATGATGAAAAAATCATTTTTCAATTAACGTCGATTTTTTCAAATTTGAGAGATTATTTCTTCTTTTTACTATAATCAACACATAACTAAATATATTTGGCCTCAATCTATTTTTTAAGAACGTTAATTTATTATTCATTTGTGGAAAATACAAGCCTAGATGTTTCCATATTTAGGACAATTTCTCTATGTATGTGAGCAGTGGTAGTTGGAGAGATGTTGCAGGTGTTTGCAGGTGTTACAAACGAGGTTGGGATGTCGGTTGGTGTAGCTCTCCCTTAATGCTTCTATTAAAATGCGTTTTGTTTGTCGACAGGGTTGGAGTGGTGTGTTTGAATTAATTTGTTGGTTTTTATTAGGTCAAATTATTGTACGGTGTTCGATAGTTCAAATGGAAGGTATTTGGATAAATAGCATTCGCTAGAAGTCTAAAATTTAATGTTGATTTTATAGTTATTACGTATGTCAAGTTTATAGTCGATGCTTGAAGCTAAAAGAGTCCAGGAATAGGTAGTATATGTATTTAAAAAAAAATCGCTAGGATATGATTTGTAGTCAATTTCATTTCGATATTAACTCATCAAGTGATATGATATTCAAATCTCATTTTGTCGAAATTTGAAGTTAATCACAATTAATTCTGAACGGTTTATATCAATATAATTATTTCAATAGATCAAAATAATATTTTAATTCGATTATAACGAAATTAATTCAACTATTTTCTCAGAAAATCGGTCCGTGTATGCAGAGCCAAAGGGCGGCACGTGACGAGAATCGGTTCAATGATCGTGACGTCTGTTTTCGACCGATGGACAATTTATTTTTGCCCAAACGCAACGATACAATTGATTGTGAATCGCCTACGGGCTGGATTTTAATCGTGTTATGCGAGCGAAGTTCGATTTACTACGATAAATCGTAGTTCTGTTGGTTAAGACAGGCTAAATGATCGATTTCAATTAATATAAGTTCAAATGAATGTTAATTTGTATATTTGAATTTCCTTATAAACCTTCTATTTGATTGCAATCGAACTTTGAAGAATCTGTGTTCACATAAGAAGAGATCTCTATATTATTAAACATAGGTACAGTTGAAAAAAATCCAGTGCAAAATGTTTATAGTTTAATGAAACATTTAGGTATTTAAATATTTTCTATTTTTTTGCTATGTGAGATTCTCAATTCAACAATTTGCTTAAAATACATAATCGTTATCAAGGATATGCAATACTTAATTCTTTAACTAGGCCCTTCATGTAGTAATTCTATATCTTTTTCTAATAAAACTATTTCATTATTTCGGAACAACTTACCCCGTAACTTCCAGCCCTACACTCTTCTATAAAATATTTTTCAATAAAATTCACACCACTTAAGTATATTTGAATATGAACACATAAATATGATACAACTGACTTATTCAAACGATTCATCAATAGATTAACCAAAAAATCTAAAAACACAGAATCACACTGCACAACAATACGTTTCTTACGACCAACGAAAAATCAATAAACGGTCATAAACACTCAAATAAATTCCCGCCAAAACGTCCAATTCAAACACACTTAATAATAAACGAAAGCGCACAAACAAACCTACCTTATATTATACAATATAGAGCGCGTTTATTAGGTCAATAAAGCAACCCCTTCCGAAAAATAAGCGAGGGCAACGAAAGGAGTGCTAAATGAGAAAATACCTGCACGCCTTCATTTCGTTTTAATTGTTGCCGGGGAAAAGGAAAAATTTGAATTCGGCTTTTACTTTCGGCTAGTTTCGAGATAATGGTCGCCGGGTTTTCCTCGCTTTTCCTTCAGTTTTCCTCGAGGAAAATTCGAGGTCTCGGTTTTCAGCGGTGTTAATTTTCCGCGAGCCTCGCTGAAAAGTTTATTCGACGCCGTGAAAGTGCGCTCTTATCATAGTTTGTTACGCGGATGTTTATTGTGCGGGTTTTCTTATGTTTATTTTCCCTTGCGTAGTTATATCATGAAAATAATATCAATAATATTTTTCATTTCAATTAAAAATAATTTTCATTTCTATTTCAATATTTTTCTCATATTTCAAGGAAATTATATTACTTGAAATGAAAATTATTTCATTTAACGTGGGAACTGTAGAACGTGTAATTTACAATTAGTGCTACGCTTTTTGAGTGTGTTTTTAATGGATTCAATATAATTTTCTTTCATACTAATACATTAATTATATTAATTATGTGTTCTTAATTCAAAATTATTTAAAAAAAATCTTTTTCAATTTTCATTAATTGCAATTACTTTGAAAATGTGGCACTAGAAGAAAGTTCTCGATAACTAATTAACATGAATTTTTCATTCATTTACAGATATTTCAAAAAAATAAAAAATAAAACTGCCATAGCAATCTGAGTAGGATAAAGATGCGAATAACGACGAACCAAGAAAATGCAACTATCATTAATTTTGTCAAAAGATCAGACCAAAGTCCTGTATTCGTAGTATGACAGTACGTTCACGTATAATTGTAATTATTCAATCAATCAAACATATGTTTGCCATTATTAAAATCTGCACTTATGCAACATTTCTACAATGTTTTTTTCAAAATCAGTAGATACTTATGTGGAAAACTTCAAAAACGAATCCAGGTCGAATCTTTCCATGACATCCGCTACCTGTGACAGCACTTTCCCAATTACTAAAGCTTTGTCACCAACATCTGATACGAAACATCCGAATCTGACAACTGTCATCATAACCTTATCCATATCCGACCCGGAGAACCGCAATCCCATAATCGTAACACTCGAGACGTACACATAATCGAGGTGGAATTGATAAATTTTTACGAGGTTAAAATTTTCGGCTACGTTTTGGCTTTACAACATATGACGACTGAAAAGGCCTAGGGTTACAAGTGAATTCGAGAAAAGCACGTTCGAAGTTGAGAATGTACCTATTTGTATTAAGAAGAGGTCGAGTGATTTGATGATATGTATATCTCGGTATACGTTCCAAGTTCGTTTATATCCTTTTGCCACCGAATATATGAGCGTACTTAGAAGTATTTCAAGTAAATAACACAATTTCGGTAAAAATGTCACTTGAACCTCTTGGCTTTTTCAGAGGTCATATGTATATTACTTCATGGACTTAAAATTTATCATAATACAAACACGAAATAATCGAAGATTGAAGTAAACATTTTTCATAATGTGAATGGTTAATGATTTAACATTGCATATAAAATTAAAATTGCACAAATATGCAATATAATCTGCAAAAATGTGCACAACATTCGTCAGATTTGTCGAAAAATACATACAGGCTGACATTTTGTTAGTTAACCAAATAAATTACAGTCAATCCTTCCATTAAGAACTCTCAAAAATCCTTACCCTTTCCACGAATTTTCAATAGTGAACATTGCAAAGACGATTGCATCTGCAATAACACTTGCAACCTTCACAGTATAAACGACGCACATCTCTCAATACGTGAGCAGCTTCAAGGCAAAATTGTTAAATTTTAACGCGGCACAAATGTGCAATATAATCTGCAAAAATTTGAGCAACTTTTGTCAGGTTTGTCGACGAATACATACAAGGTGACATTTTGTTACAAATTACATTCAATCTTTTTATTATGATATGTCAAAAATCCTTATCCTTTCCAAGAATTTTCAACAGTGAACATTGCAAAGACGATTGCATCTGCAATAAGACTTGCAACCTTCACAGTGTAGCTGTCGAGACGTGAGTGGCTTCAAGGCAAAATTGTCAAATTCTAACACGACACAAATTTTCAACCCCTCCTTAGGTCGAATTAAGGGTGAATTTCGTGTCGGGGTTGCTTTTTCCCTTTCGGCCTTCGGGGCTTTTGCGACGCCTACTGCGCGTCATTAGCCGCATGCCCTCATGACGGCAATTAATAACGCTTATCACCACCTAATATATATATTTCGTATATAAACGCTTGTGAATGTATGGGGCAATAACGAGCGACTTCCGGGAAAATGTATCGGGGAAAAATTGTATTTTGTGCGAGTGATTTTATTGTGAGTGTCCGATATAAGCGTTTCCGCTTTTTGGTCTGTAATAAAATGACCGTTATTGGATTTTAAGTCGATTTTATGTGAGTCGATTAATCATTAGTTTTTTTAATTATTTTTTTTAATTATTGATTGTATTTATTGGATTAATATAATTAAGATTGGTCGATATTTAAGGCGATTTTCTTTCTAGGTTCAACTTTTTTTCCAATCTGGCATAAATCCTGATCTGACAAAAATACTGTTTTCTATTGAAAAAAATTAATCGGTTGATAGAAAAAATTAAGATGAACAATAGAAATCAAATATTTAGCTGTGATCATACATCTTCAACTTTTATTGTATTTGGAACTTGATTGATTCCAAAAGTAACTAGCTATTCAATTATCTCCTTTAATTGAATAAAATATCAAAACTGTATTTTTTCGAGCATCAAATTTCTCATATTATTTCGACTATTTATTACGGCGTTATTACATTTCTATCCACATTCTAGACAATACATCGAAAATAATCCTTTCTATGAATATACACAAGTGAGATACATACACAGCTATCTCTTTGTATCACTTTGGATTTATATGACAACTGATAAGACCAAAGAGGACAAGTGACATTTTTACCGAAATTGAGTTATGCACAGGAATCGCTTCTATATACGCTCATATATTTGGTGGCAAAAGGATATTAACGAACTTGTAGATATATCATCAAATCACTCAACCTCCTAATACATGTAGGCACATGCTCAACTTTGAGCGCTCTTTTTTCGAAGTCACTTGTACTCCTTGGCCTTTTCAGCAGTCATATATTCTAACCGAACATAACAGGCTGATTTATCAATTTGTACCGACTCAAATACATTCCCAGAGCGAAACTCAATCGAAGACAAGCAGCGTGTCATTGAAAATTCGGTCCTCCACAGTTGACCGCCAGGGGAGTCTAATCGGCGGGTCGCTTAATATGTAACAGTTTACAAAGCACTCCACTTTGACCCCCTCGAGTAAACATCATTATTATTCAAACGGGTCTGTTTTCCCGCCACCGCGATTCTGATGCCGAATTTGGACCGAACGTCACTTCGTTATCCCGCAGTGTTTTCACACCTTGAATATTTCGGTGGGTCTTCAAAATCGACACATCGGCTGGATTTACACGGAGTTGTTAGTTTATTATGTGGATTTGAAGAATTTGGCTTTTTGAGATGATTCGATTCGGATTTAATAAGAATCTTGTGTATTAAATCTATGTGTGTACTCGGAAATCGATGCAGATTTGAAGCAAAGTAGCTGGGTCTTCAAAATCTACAGATTGGCTGGGTTTACACGGAGATGTTCATTTATTACGTGGATTTGCAGAGTTTAGTTTATTGAGATGATTTGATAAGAATCGTTTGTATTGAATCTATGAGTGTACTTGAAATCGATGCAGATTTGAAGTAAAATAGCTGGAAGAGGTATTTGTTCTAGATTCTTGGAAATCTATCCGTATTCTATATATTTTGCTCATATTGTAGATATTCTATTGGTATTCTAGATATCGAAAATAATGTACAATTGTACATCGATTCTCTGGAAATTATTGTAGTATCTTTAAATAAGAAGATAATTTATTTTTTGTGTCAATTGCGTAATCACTAGTTGATCAGAAATACTCATCATTTGTCTAGCTAGATATTATTGAATTTCTCATTATAATGCTCGTATTTTAAACGAAAAAAGTAATAATTTCTAACTAACTGTAAGTGGAGTCTAGTCAGAAAAAGTGAACTTTTCTCCTAGTATTCAATTTCTTATCATTATTAACAGTTAGAACACTAAAGACGAAGTACAATAGAACACAAATATGGACCATTAAGTTTTGTGTGAACGTATCTTTAGGTTTGAATCGTGTATAAAATATAATATCTTTCAAATGAGAGATTTTCTGTTGAATAAAACTGATAGGTATAAAGTTAAACAATAGATCCTAGCTACATATCTATACATATTCCATTTCAGATAAATAATACGATTTTCAAGTCAAATTATTCGTTCGAGCATTATTAAATCTTCATAGAATTTGAATGTAAAAATGCTTTTTTTTTATGATTTAAGAGTTTTGTACATAGTGGAATATGTAGATGAAGTTCTGTCAAGTCGAATTACATTCAGTTGCGGAGCTAGAGTTTTAAAATTTGCGCCTGAAAATTTACTGTCGACATTGAAACAACCTTCGTTTTATAGTCGGCTCGGTTTTCAGAGCATGAAAATAAATATATAGTCTGTGAGAGAAAAAGGCTGCGATCCAAGCTAAAATCTTCGGCCTCTGTATAGTTGGAGTACGCACTTCAGGGTTGTACATTAACAATTCAAAGAGATAATGCTGCTAGAAATACGCGAGAAAATGTGTTTCGCTTCGAAAAAAATGTACATCTTGAAAATAGTTGCGTTTTCATAAAATCGTATTTAATGCTTGCGCTTTAAAATGTACAGTATGTATTAGAGTTATTTTTTTTTATATTATACAGGTACAATTACAGGAGGAAAAAAGTGTTAATTTAACGCTTTACGAAACGGCTCCGCAAATGATCACATCACCTGCACCTTTCATATATTCGATTAATTCGAACTATTTAGTGACACCTATGTGTGCACCTCTCTACTCTTAGGAGTCTCGTCTTCACTATATATAAAGTGAATGATACTAACTATTCAGGGTTATCTGTGTCACTTGTGACCGATTAAAATACACGGTGTGTATATAAAAAAAAATGGGTAGAAATAACCTGTTTAAATAAATAAATAAATAAATTATACTAAAAAAAATAAGCACACTTTATAGTGAGGCTGAAACATAGTTAAAGTTGCCGTTTAGCAACATCGATAATATGATGCATCGCCCGACGCCGTTCATGCACCATTAGCCGCAATTACGCAAACTAAACGGTATTTTCCCGGCGATTTTTCCCCTTATCCGAAGAGTTTTCCCGGGAAACTTTTCGAGCGATGGCAATTTTAATTTTTCGCCTTTCTTACCCGAGAAGACTCCGCGAAAAAGCACACTAGAATGGAGCCGAATTCGCAGCGAATGTCGAGAATTTCGCTGCAAAGTTCGATGCTTTTTTTTCCTCAACCGCTACGCATTATGTTATACAAGGTTGAACAGTGAAAATTGATTTGTCAGTTGCACGAATGTTGTACGTCGAAGGGCTGGTCTTTTCACTGCTTTAGTTAAACTCACTAGTCAGTTTTTTCAATAAATGATGAATGAAAAGGCCAAGGGGTGCAAGTGACTTTGGGGTAATTTCGAGAAAAGCGCGTTTAAAGTTGACCTATATGTATTAGGAGGTCGACTGATTTGATGATATTTCTCGACACACGTTCTGAATTCATTTATATCCTTTTGCCACCAAATAAATGAGCGTACATAGAAACGATTCCTGTGTATAACTCAATTTTGGCAAGAATTTCACTTGTATCCCTTGGCCTTTTCAGTCTGCTGAAATTTCAATAATTTTGATTTAATAATTTCAATAATCTGCCTGTGTCTCGCTAGTAATAAAACAACCGAATGTAACTATCTAGTTAGTTGAATTGAGTAGTGAAAAGCCTGGTCTAAAACTATTGGTTGAATTATTTTTTTAAGTTCAATTTAGTATATTGTACATTCAATCTAATTGACTAAAAAAATTTTAACGAAATACTATTATAATTGCTTGAAAATCTTTTGCAAGGTAGAAACATTTCATTTATCTAAAGAAATATATTTAGGATTAAACTTCGTTCTATCCTGCTTTTACCTTGATTAAATTTTTTAATTTCTTCTCACTTAATTAATAAAAGTTGAGATTTAAAAAATAACAGACTCCATCATAAAATTAAACATTGTAATTTCAAAACATCAACTCAATTTCGAAACTTTAAAAGAGATTTCACACTTTTATCATTCAAACATTAATATTTTTCAATTCTATTAAATTTTAGACTCAAAAAATTTACAAAACAAGAACGAAGATTTTTGCACCATCCTCCACGCGAGTTCTTTTTTCTCTGCACAATTTCATACTCGTCTCGCACACCTCTTCTTCTTTTAATAATCAGAAAAAAATGTTGGAAAAATATATTTGCGAGCTCGTGTTTTTTCTGCCCCTTTTCTCTCACAAGTCCGTATCGAGAAAATTGCTATGCCTGAACAACGCGCAATGTAATTCTATAGCGCGGCCGAAGTAACGTACTGAAAATAAAATAAAACATGGAAAAAATAAAACGGCAAATACACTACACATGCAATACGAATGTGAATAGCGAATTCGAAACGTGATATGATCGAATTAATATGTCGCAAAAGGAAGACGCATGTGTATGAATCTGAAGCTGAAAGCGTAGGAATGTTCAATTTCAGACACGGCCTAATTGTGATTGAGGAATTGTTCCAAATATGGAAATATCTATGCCTTAAGCGCATTTTCCACAAATTAATACTAATCAACTTTCTCAAGAAATAGACTGAAGTCAAATATACTACTCATGTGTTGATTATAGTAAAAGGAAGAAATAAAATCTCAAATTTGGAAAAAAACTACGAAAACTGAAAAATTATTTTTTTGTCATTTTTCATACGTGTCTCAAATATGGAATGGTGGTGTTTTAAAATACGAAATAGTCAAAGGGTGGCAAATATGGAATACTGAATTTCATTTCAAAGTAATGCGTTTTCGATCCAACAAATCGTCAAGCAGTTATCTCATAACATATCCTGAAAAAATATCACATTTCAATGTTATAGCTGATATTGTTATAAAAAAACGTACTAAAATTTCAATCCTCAATATTTTTAGACTCAATCTCTATATAATTTTTGAAATCTAACAATAATACTATTAGATACTGATTTTAAGCAAAATTAGCAAATTGTCGAAATTGTAAGTAATAATCATCGCGGTGTTCCATATTTGACGTATGTTCCATATTTAGGACTATTCCTCTACGTACGTATGTATAAAGAAATTACAACGTCATGAAATATCGTGTGTTTTGATATATCGTGTGTATTGTGCGCTTATTATTATTTCGTCGTGAAATTTGATAACGCAGTAGTGTCTGTTGTGCGCTGTTTGTCGTTCTTTGTGCTGAATGTTTCGGTACGAATGTGCTATTTTTTGTATTGCTGATAAAATTTGCTAGTTTAATGAAAACGCTGCTTTTGATTGATGATAATCAAATTATACAATATTCCATGTGTTTGATTTTAAATTATAATTAAACATAAGTAATCATTTGAGAATATAAGGCTTTTGTTTTAATAATGTGAATTTTCGAAATAAATTTTTTAGTTACTTATTTCAAACATCTATTTTATTAAAATAAATTATTTTAAGTAACATAACTGAGTATATTAAATATAATATTTTTTTAAAATAATTACACTTACAGAGACCGTTGGCATAACACTCAACAAGTTAAGTAATTTGTACTTTAGGTTAATTAATTGAAAAATGTTAGGTAACTTGTACTTTTCTAATGCTTATATAATTCATATTGCTACACTTGCTTCTAAATATTACACTCTTTTTTTTTCTTTAAATTTTCGTTTATTATATTTCTGATATCTCAATGAAAGTTGTTCACGATTTTAATTAAATTTTATCTTTGTTATGCATTATATTTCGAATTTTTGATATCTGTAATCGTGACATTAAAAAAAAATAGACTAAGTTTGAATACATTATACGATTAATGCGATTATGTCTAGTATAGTCTGTTCTACAAATACTAAAAAAATAATTTCTAATTAACCAATTTCCTTAAACAAACCTCGCAATAACGAACCAAACCTCACCGAAATACAATCGAAACCTCCCATTTTCAAATCGCAAAAGCGACAAGTCAATTCTCATCCGAACCCATTCGGGAATTTATCACCGAGAACGACATACATACATATCAATTCGATGTAAACACACTCGACCGCCAACAGGTGACAAACAGTCGCTATTCGAAAATTTAATTCAGTCACCCCCAAGTGGGCCCCCAATTCGCCGGGCTGATCCGGCCCTGTAATTTCAGGCCCGTACTTCGGCCCAAATTGGCCCGCGGGCCCGAACTTGAGCGCCCCTGCAGCGACCGCTAAATCAAGCCGCTTCGCAATATCGCGAATTAATTTGACGCCGTTGATTTTGGGACGAGTCTGTGTGTCTGTGTGTGTGTGTGTCCTGTTTTGGATTCGTGTGATTGTTGATTTGGATGTAAATTGATCGGCTGTGTGCGGTCGTTGATGTTTTGGATACGTGAGATACTAATTTAGATGTAGATTCAATGTCGATAGGGTGACTTTTGATTGGGGTGAAAGTGTCTGTTTGATTTTGTCTATGAGAATAAAAATGCGTGTGTGTAACTTATTAGGTGGATACATACCGTTCTGAGACGTCATAAAAGAAAGAATGAGAAGCAACCCATTTTTTTTTTTTTGTATGCGAGATATTAATTTAGATGTAGATTCAATGTCGATAGGGAGACTTTTGATTAGGGTGAAAGTGTCTGTTTGATTTTGTCTATGAGAATAAAAATACATGTGTGTAACTTATTAGGTGGAGACATACCGTTCTGAGACGTCACAAAAGAAAGAAAGAGAAGAAACTTATGTGTGTGTGACTTGTAAGGTGGATACGCACCGTTCTGAGACGTCGTAGACGAAAGAAAGAGAAGAAACTTATATGTTTGTGACTTGTAAGGTGGATACGCATCGTTCTGAGACGTCACAGAAGAAAAAAAGAGAAGAAACTTATGTGTGTGTAACATTTAAGGTGGAAACGCAACATTCTGAGACGTCGTAGAAGAAAGAAAGAGAAGAAACTTATATGTTTGTGACTTGTAAGGTGGATACGCATCATTCTGAGACGTCACAGAAGAAAGAAAGAGAAGAAACTTATTCATTTTTATGTTTGCAGGTGAGAAGGTCACATAGAGGGGAGGTACTACGCATTAATCTGTCGCATTCATACACTAAAAATTGAATGGCTGTTCATCTATTTTTTTGACGTCTCAGAACGGTGTATTTCTGCTTGTAGATTCCAAAATTCTTTACATTGTTGCATTATTACATTTTTTATTTATTTTGACATGTCAAGTAGGTACATTTAGCCGTAGTAAACATTATGAACAGTCAATAGACGCAATGGGATTTAATAAAAGAATGGAAATTGCCTATCTATACAATCTATGAATACAATTTTATGTCAATTTTCTACCAGTACACTTTTATAATGTGTACTTATTAATCTGCAATGATTGTGTGTTGCGAAAATTTTGTCTATTTAGAAAAGACTTTCTTGAGAATTGTACAATAAGTTTTCAAAATTATTTTTTAAATATGCGAAAATTGTTTATATTTTCATACGAGTCTGTATTAAAAAATCTAGCGGAAAAGTGCAGTGTCTGGAAAACGTTATCAGTGACGTTAACATATTTATTTATTGGAGAATTTTCCGACGTTGCTAATTCCGTTAGCTTCTCGTCACGACTATCCACAACATCCTCATCCCTCTCTATGTTGCATCCGATCTTAATTTGAAAAGTTTCTTTTTGTCCCCCTCTAAAACTCTCCAAATACCGGACAAAACTTTCCCCAGTAACGTTGCTTCGTATCTGAGATGAGATGAGGCCGTGAAAATTTTTTTTGATTTGCAGTAATCGATCGTAATGCTTTTGATTAAAAATATATTATTTTGAATCCCAGTGCATTTATTATAGAAATGTTTGTGTATGGAATGGTAGTTTAACTCGTTAAATAAAAACGTCGAAGACGAAATCTAAATCGACTCTTGGAAGTAAACTCGCGAAAGTTTATTTTCAATGTACCGGAAGCTGAAAGTTCGCTTGCAACGCGAACTGAGGAGACTCAGTTTGCTCGCAATCGACGTTTATTTTCGATTTCTTCTCGGTTATTTCTTACCTCGAGCTTTTATTTATCATCTCGAGACGCCTTAGAGCGAACAGTTTTCCGGAGAAAATTAATCGAGCCGGGGAAAACTTTAAGAGACGCGCAAGAATCCGCGGCCAACTCTTTCGTCGTAATGCGATTAAAAGCTCTTCCGTCAGTGTGTAATTGAAAAGAATTGCGGACAGCGAGAGGACTTTTCAGCATTGTTGCTCCTCTGGATCAACAGGGTAAGTCTGGAGCAAGAAACTGTTTGTTGGGTGTTGTTTTAAGCTCGAGAAATCTTCGAGGTCGCAATTAAATCGTAGCTGTGTTTGTTCGGCGATTCTATCAATAGAAAAACATCGTTTTCGATCTTTGAGTCTGATCGTGCAGATGTTTTGAAGTAAACGAAACTGTTTTGTAGTGGGGAAGAGTCTCAGTTCAAGATTCATTCAATGTTGTAAAGAATATAAGAGGAAATTCAAATTTAGGGTAAGGGAGTTTGAGGTTTGTATTAGGAATGATTTTTTATGTAGATATGGAGGTACTAAAATTTTCAGTGGAAATGGTTGTTATGTATTTTATATTCCTGCCAGATGTCGAAACTGTTGTTAGATGGACAAAATATCGAAGATTTTCACATTTTTCATGATATTATCTAATTGTGAGAGAAAACATAACCTAAATTTATTCATTGAAATAATACATGGCGATAAGATCGATAATGTTTTTTTAGAATAATCGATTGTAAATCAAATATTAACTAAAGTAAAATAGGCATGATTTCATCACTGAAAGTGACTCCAACAGATTTTCTTAAAATTAAACAAATCAAATAATCTTGCATATGTTGCCTAGTGAAACAATTTAAACACACTTCATCGTCTCAATACTGACAATTTGATAAGAAAAATTGCTTAATTTCAAGAATACCTGACAAAATCATATCTACCAAATAAATCAGACAAGCAAATTAACCCAACGAAGTCACATACATTGATCTTCAATATAGCATCTAAGGCGCACTGTAGACGTGCATTTTTTGGATGCGCAACCAAAAAAATGCACGTCTACAGCACGCCTAAGACCTTCGTATGGAAAGCAAGAAATGTAACGAAACCAGCTTACACCCAAGAAATTAACCTATAGAAGTTACAACTATTTACCTAATACGGCCATCAGAACCGATTAGACTCGTCTCGAACAATGGGCAGAAACTCGGCTCAATGCGAACACACAACATAATGGATATAGAAAGCGGCGTATGGGAAGATCGTTCGGGGTTCGTGTAGCACCCATGGGACAAAGGGGCCCCACCAATGTCTTCCACGTCACCATCAATCACCAGCCGAATCCATCAATAGACAATGTCAACAATTACCGCGGGGGGGACGATGACTTATCGGCTATTAGCGGTCGCCTTGTACCAAAGTGCTATATGTATAGGCGTTTGTTTGTTTTGGCCTGTGTGGTTTGTTAAAAGTCCCACGCATGATACGATTTTGCTTACGATTTCTGAAAATTTCGGGTGTCCCCTATTAAGACTTTCATAGACGATCTGTTTTGGCTTACGATGTTCAATAATGTCTAGCGTGGTTTGTTGAAGCCCCATACACAATACGATTTCGCTAACGATTTTTGGAAATGTCGGGTGTGTCCTCTTAAGGCTTCCATAGACGATCCGTTTTGGCTTACGATTTTTAAGAATGTCTGATGTGCTCTCTTAAGGCCCTCATAGACGATCCGTTTTGGCTTACGATTTTGCTTACGATTCATAAAAATTGCCGTATGTGGCCTTCTTAGGCCCCTATAGACGATCCGTTTTGGCTCACGATGTTCAAGAATGTCTGGTGTGCACTTTTAAGGCTCTCATAGACGATCCGTTTTGGCTTACGATTTCCAAAAATTCCCTTTTTGAAGGCCTTTTTAGACGATCCGTTTCGGCTTACAATTTCCAAAAACTTTTTTATTTCTCTTACTTAATTTTTGCTTATGTCCACTGATTTTAATCTAACACAACTACTATTAAATTCATAAATTTTCGCCTAAACTACAGTTACTTTGATTTTAGAATTAGTGGACCTTCTGCGTCAATCCGAAAATAATAGATAAAAATAAGTGTTATCCCTTTCGGTGCATTAAAAGCCTGTTTAACCTACTTAATTTTAAGAAAACCTAACCAAGGTATATCTACGAAATTAATCTAATGAAGTTATAGTTATAAAATTTAACATGTCTTAAACGAAAAACATGCACTCAATCGTCGCATATAATTCTACATCGACCCGAACGTCGAGTGACAAATTTCCCGAGCAAATACGAAATTTAATAAAGCATCCTTTAGCGCAAAACGAAAATCGAGTTCGCATAGCGTCTGAGCATATTTTTCAGAATTCGAATCCAACAAAAAACGAAACCTTATCGAGTTTTGCGCGGTTATGAAGATGAAGTTGGCGTAGGCGCGCTTTCCGCTGACGTCCTCCAGAACGCGGAAAATAAGTTTTTCCTTCCAACGGAGAATAAGAAGACTAAGAAGTACTAGGAAAAACCACAGGAAAACAATCGAATGATCAACTTTGTGGGCGAAAAACACCCACAAGATCTAAATCATGAAGGCGCTGCGCGAATTTCCTGCCAGGGCTGCGAAGTCGGACGATTCGATTTATTATAAAGCGAGGTTCGGCTCTATTTAAATATATTCGACGCCTGAAAAGGCCGAGGGGTACAAATGACATTTGCACCAAAATTGAGTAATGTACAGGAATCGCTTCATTTATTTGGCGGCGAAAGGATATAAACGAATTCGGAACGTGTGCCGAGAAATATCATCAAATCACTCGACTTCTTTCTAATACATGTGGGTACGTGGTGAACTTTGAAAGCGTTTTTCTCAAAATCACTTGTACCCTTTGGCCTTTTATGTCGCTATTTGTGTTTATTCTTTTCGAGTCTAGGAAAAATATTCGATTTTATATTGACATTTTCCTTATTTTCACAGGTTAATCTTTCGATTTCATAACCGAGACGATTCTCAAATTCGATAAGTAGAGTTTGTACATAGATGTACTTTTACATCGGTTCAATGTATTTTTTTAAATTAAATTTAATTTATCTAATAAAATACAAAAATATCTATAGAATTTAAGAAAGAAGCATGTGTATAAACATACACTTTGGATGAACGAACATAAATTGGTCACCACATGATTTTTTGATATGACCACATTCTCCGTAGATTTAGGATTTTCATGGAAAATTGATATTGAATCATTTCATTTTCATGCTGATTTCTGATCACTGGTTATGGATTTGAACTGTTTTTTTCAATAATTATTTTGATTTCCAAGTTGAATGTGATCATAGCAATATTTTAGGATGATAATGAGTTAACAATTATTAAATTCATACGAATTGAAGTGGACGTTCCATTCGCCATATAAACTGGGTATTATCTAAATATATTTTTATTTTAATTCATCTTAAGTCTGAAGTCAAAATGTATTAGAATTATAAGAAATAGAATGAGTTATATTTAAAAAAATTATAATTCACTTTAAAAGCAATCGGCTTTTCACATAATCTGCGCTGTAAGTTACGATAAGTATGCATAGAATAATCGAAGCAGTGATTAATTATTTCTCAAAAAACCCCAAACGATCGGTCAAAAAATGGCATTTTCGAGTCAAGAACCCTGCGGAAAAACTTCGGAAAGATCTAAATCAAAAAGAGCGGCGCGAATTTCCAACACCAGACCATAAATCATCCGAGTATCGCCGCAACGAGAAATTGAACAATCGCGATTTAAAAGACGTCGTTTTCCCCCTTTTTTCGCATTGCCCATCATCCTTCGGTACATTTTAGGAAAATATGTCGAGGAAATGAAAAGAGAGCGACGGAAACGCCATCGCCGAATTGCCCATTATGGTGTTCGGTGTATGGTAAAGAGAAGAGGGAAAAAAAGGCTTTTGATCGTCTGCGGATGTGAGGCTTTGACGTTTGAACGATTCGTTCGAAAGTTGATTCTTTGTGGTCGATTTGTTTAGATGTTTCGATTGGGTTTTGAATACGATTTCGATATGAGAAGTACTGAGATGATCCTGAAATATTCCACTCATTGAAAAAAAAGATTTTAATATACATATAAGCAAGGTAAAGTCATAATTTTCTATGTGTGAAATATTTTTCCTGAATGATAAATATAAATATCGTTAAATGAAAATAAGTGATTCACTACGGAATAATAAATCATTTATTTCTGAAGCCATTTTTATTAATTCTGTTCTCTAACTTGAACTGACCATATTCATTTCTGAAAAAATGGAACAATGAAGGAAATTTCGGAAAACGCAATAAACTCATTTGATTAATTATTTCGACTTGTAGTTATTAGTTACACTTACCTATGTATGTAACCATTGTCTTAACAGTATAATAAGTCCACTTACATATTGTTGTACTTCTCATTATTGACTTTTTGTGTTTCCAGCACAGGTTATTGCTCATTCTGTAGATTTCATTTCATTTTGATTAATTTTATTTTGCTTATATTGTTGTAATGGCAAGCTAAAGTAACGTCGATGAATGTTGTCCACAACTACTAAGGATGACTTTTGTCTTGTAAAATCTAGGTATATCTATATATGGACATACTAATTTTTGTCATCTGTGTTGTTAGTGGCTTTCAAAAACAAATAAATAAATAAAATACGACAACTGAAAAGGAGAAGGGGTACAAGTGACTTAGCGGTGATTTCGAGAAAAGCGCGCCAAAGTTAAACATAAACTTATACGTATTAGGAAGAGGTCGAGTGATTTGATGATATATTTCATTACACGATTCAAATTCGTATATGTATATCCTTTTGACACCAAATATATGAGCGTATATAGAAGTAATTTCTGTACATAACTCAATTTCAGCAAAAATATCACTTGTATTCCATGCCCTATTCAATCGTCGTATGTACTTTCCTTTCGATTAATTGTATTCAGGATCGGTATGTTTACTATTTTTAACCCTTGTTTTATTAAATTATTGCTAACTCTTAAGAAAATAGTTGACACACTTGAAAATTTGTGATAAGTGAAAAAAGCCGGTCTTCAATATTTGAATTTCTTTGAAATTTTTCAAATAAATAAAATAAAATAATTTCAATGGTCGATGAGGTAGTAGAACGAAGTTTTTCCACACCGTCGGTTCCGTTTATCGACGAATCGGAAATTTCGCCTCAGAAGCGGGAAAAACTTGGAAGCCATATTTGCACACGTCGGCGTGCCAAAGGAGGTCCTCAAGTTTGCATATGAAAATTAATATGTTTGAACTGGGGACGGTTATTGCTATACGCCCTTAAAGGGGGAGAGCTACTCGACTACTCGATTTCTCGAAGAAAAATAATATTTACACATCACAGTCGTGGAGTTGGCGAAAATACTGCATCCCAACCTTGAGTTGAATAATGTAGAAAATGAGATGTTTGGATGAGTGTAAGAATTCCATTTTGTTCAAATTGAAATGTTGGAAGCTCATTAATAGATCTATTCTAAGTCAGTCAATCATAAATCTAATCGTTTAACGACTGAGCTTTAAAGGTCAATTCTAAATCTGTGCTTTTTTATCGTAGCGATTGCAAAATATCTGAAAATGATGTTAAGTGAAGGATGAAAAGAAATTCGGATTACAGGCACGCTAATGAAGCATTTATTTTATTAAAAATTTGAAACCATATATAATAAGACCGCCATCGTCGACTTAATTGTCATAATTATTGTGGTGACGACGATGGCGACTTTCATGTTCAAAGTATACATATTTTTAAAGTCACATGTAATTCAGTTAAGCATTGAAAATATAATCTATTGAAATATATGTATAATATGTGTTCCCATCTATGTGATTTCCATACATGACCTGTACGACAAAAATTACAATCGAACAAAACGACAAACGTGAATATTTTTTTTTCATAATTGAATCGTTTAAAAAATCATCGTTGAATACAATACACATATAAAAAACATTTTTAATAGTATTTATCTTTCGTAAATTTTCAAAAATTCATAAGTAAAATGAACACAGGCGACCAAACAATCAACAATTATCAAGTATATGTACTACTCAAAATATCATTACAAAAAATCAACGTTTTGAATACTATTTTTTTAAATAAAATACAGTCGATACTTATAGAATAAAGATAATACATCTTTCTCATGATTTTTTTTTAAATTTAGTATATCATTGCTACGATAGATGATATTTGATATAACCATAACAAGTGATTGAGTCAGTGATGATAATACAATAAATACATATACATAAATCCAAGTTTATTTACAATGGAGAAGTACTGCAGTAAGGTACTAAATTGGCTATATAAATTCATTATTTAGAAATTTTCTAATTTCATTTTCATTCATTTTTTTGCTATATAATAATGGCCATGTATACATATATAATTATAATATATTAATTTAAAAATATGAATCTATTCTTATCTATGCAACGATTCGCTTTGTATTTTTTAATAATTGATTGTAAATATAATATTTTTAATAATATACTGTTATATGTACATCACACATACTTAATTTATATGTTAAATGTAACCCACATAAACGTTGCATTTATATGTGTTATAATATTTAATATTTTTTTATATGTTAATTAAGTAATACTATCATTTCCATTCCGATTTTTCGAAGTCATTTTTTTGCATTAAATAATCAAAGATGTGGTCTAATTCTAAAAAACTCACATCCGAATAAGATTTTTCCAGTACAATAAACTGTTGGTACAAATAATATTAATAAATCATTTTCGAAATGTTAATATTTGAAAAATTCCTGTGAAAAAACGACTAGTGACTATACTCGATCAGGAGTATCGTTATAAAATATTGAATATCAATCAACGACAATTAATTGTGCGTAAAAAATATTAAATAAATATTTATTATTTTTTATACGCACTAATATAAAAACAATTGAAATAACTATATGACCCTGGAAATCCGAAAAATACTTAATTAAAATTCAACTAATGTAAAATCATATCACATCACAAATTAATTGTGGTAGTCGAGATTCGACGACTTTCAACATTTCAAAATCAAATTCAGTTTAATTTCAACAATACAATAAAGCATTTATCGTTAAACGCATCGAAAGGATATTGAAATTAATTGGATGGGAAAACTTTTGAGTACATATTCGAAATGAAATAAAATATATTAATGTAAGGAAAATAAGGAGAAAAATAAAAGAAAAAAAGTTATTAAATAAAATTTTATTGGCATACCCTTTTCATCCGTAGATGGTAGCAACGTCATCAAAAAAAAAGAATAAAATTTGAACAAAAAAAAATAAATGAAAGAAAAAAAACACAAAACTTGCCCAATTAAACTTTACAAAAATAAAATAATTAAATTTGGCAATGTACGAAAGGTATATTACTCTTTCGTAGTTTATGTCGAAATTATTAGTGCGACTAGATATATTATTTCAACATAAACATAAACATTAACATTATTCATTTTATTTTTGTGAAATGTCGCACATATCTACTTCAAAAAATATACATTAAAACCTGAGCGATTATTCATTGTCATGTAAAAGAAACATATTGGAAATAATTAGAGAAAAATCATAATGTATAATAGCATGCGAAAGTAAAATTCAACACTAAATATTTGTACTGAAAATTAAGTATTCATAAGAACAACTTGTTACTGAAGTTTTACATAAATGGATAATAACTTAGGTTCTGTCTAATGTTTTAGTAAACCCATAATGAGATGGGAAAACTAAAGTTTGTCAAGTCTGTTCAAAGGGTTACATTCATAGTTACAAATTTAAAGCATGTTTACGTTTCGAAAATGAAATTGAATTGATAAAAAATGTGTTTCAAAATGAAAATCATAAAAATTACGAAATTTCGAAAATAAATAAATAAATAAAAACTGATTGCATGCAAAATGCGAGCGATCTCTTTAATCCCGTCATATGGGTTTATTTCCATATTTTGAAAATGTTATTACGTAAAAAATGTGCTAATGTTCTGTGTCTAAACTAAATCATCTAAATACATTTGGTTATATATAGGAATCATATTTATTCACAACTCTTTAATAATATATATCATAAATATACGTTAATATAAGTATGGTAAACTTATTAATATCAACGTTTTGTATTATATACGTATGCATATATAATACACAAGAAATATATAATTAAATACGTACTAAAAATGACTAAAATGATAATCGAATGGTCATTAATAAGAAAAAAACTAGACCAAATCATAACAAAACTCATCAGCCCTTTCTCTACTGATACAAGGACTGGTGATTAAAATTAATATTATTCAATGGAAAATTCTCTAAATAAAATATAAGTAATTTGGTTTAGAACATTCATTTAGAATTTTCGTATAGATTACACTTCATTCGAAATCTTTACTTAAATGCAACTTTTTGTGAAAATATTTTTTTCTATGAAATTCAAGACAAACGAAACCAAAAAAATGTATTTTTTTAATTGAATGGAAATTTTTTGACGGTTTTTATTTTGAAATTTTTGATATAAAACTAGTTAAGTCCAATATGTAATATTGAAGTGAAACATCTAAAACACACCCTTTTCATATTATTTCACGTGCATACTCACATACATGCACACCGAATATACATAATATAATTTTAGGATAAACATTATGATAAGAAGTAACAATACAAGGACAATGGGTGGTTATCTCGAACATCGAGATATAATTTAAAATTAGAAGTAAGTAACAATATACAATGATAAAATTTCTATAGGCACAATCACTAAGAAGTAGGGTTTAAAATTTTACAATAAAGATCAGTTGATTTTTTTAAATCTTGAAAACAGACTTATTGTTGCAGTATACGATAAAAAGAGATTTCCAAAAAAAAAAAAATATAAATCAAAGTCATAAAATGGTAGAAGGGTAAACACTTTTACACGGGAAAACTTAAGGGTAGAGATCCTTCTTTTATTTTTCAATTGTCGATAAATCGTCTTTTTTTAATTATAATTGTACAGGCATCGTTCCGAAAGTCACGTGAATAAACAACTCGTTCTTATCAGTTTTGCATGAAACTAAATAACCAAACTTAGTTCGAAAACATAGTCCTCGGCTCAAAATTTACACATTCATATTTGGAACTAATTCGTTCCACAAAACGAGTCGTCGAGAGCACGAATGGTAAAATCACTTCAGCACTTCACGGCAGTACAAACAATTCGTTCGTATTGAAAAAAAGTTCGTAAATTAACATGAAAATTGTACAATCATAAAAAAATCACTTATATAAATCAAAACATTTTTTAATTCAAAGTGCGTTCACAAAATAATCAAAATAGCTGGCAAATGCATTCAAAAATGGATCGAATCAGCTGAAAATTATGTTTAATTCAATGTAATGTATTTTTGAACGAATGCTGTTAAGTTATTACATGAACACACTTTTGAAAGGATCATTAGTATGAAGAAAGTCATTGAGTAATAGAAAGTACCAATTTTCAGCAATTTCTGTTATAAAAAAAAAAATACACGAAACAATGTTCAGATGAAGAAATTAAACAATATTTAATTGAAAACATTATTCAGGTTTATAAAATAATTAGAATGATTTCAGATTCATAAGAAAAACATAGAAAAGCATTAGAGATATGAAATTTTGTGCATTTACTTACAATTTGTGATTTGTTTTCGTAGAATGTAAAAGAAAATTTGCTGAAAATTGGCACAGACGTGCGACTCTTTCACAACAATCAGAGTCCGCACATAAGAACCGATAAAGTGAAATCGAAGAGCAAAACACATATACTAACAAATCCAGGTACTAACGAAGCCGACCGCTAACGACGCAAATCCACTTCCTACCAGAAACCGCCAATCGCTAAAAACCGACGTTTCCCACAAAAAAACGAGATCGCACTCACACATTATATTCGTCCATGTCGAAACGAACCCCCTTAAATAAATTACATATTACAAATATGTTTAAATATATATTTATATAATATATGGCAAGATGAAGATCGAGACGTTCACATGGCGTGCAGGATCACGGTGGTCCTGTTGTGGTGGTTGTTGAGATGGTGCTGGCCACCGAGGCGGTCTTCGACGATGATGGCCGCCTCGGTAGCTGGTGGCTGATGCTAGGGTGATGAGGCTCCGCCATCAGACAGGGTGTCTTCAGACGGGGAGCTCGTCGGAGATTTGTTCGGAGGCCTACGCTGACGAAGGACTGACGCGTCGAAGTTGGGATGTCTTCGAGCGTGTTTGCTGCAATCGTAAAAATTTCATTGTTAAGGTGATTTTGCATGGTCACACCACCATTCGTCCAACGACAATTCGTCCAAAAATTTTCTTATATGATTTTATTCCAATTGGATTGGATTGGACCAGTTGTCGGTGGACCAGTTATCGTGTACGAGTTGTCGTGGACCGGTTGTCGGTGGACGAATGGTGGTGTTACGCTTTTGCATTGCAAACGAATTGAATGGGACAGAAACTGATGAAGGAGACGCACCTATGCGGTTAACAGCCATCTCTTTCTTGAGACAAACCTATGCGGCTAACGGCCATTTCTTTCTCGAGATAAACTCATCTTTCGGCCATTTCTTTCTGATTGTGAGAGGGACAGAGATGACTGTTAAGTCGTATAGATGTGTCTCGTTATTCAGTTTTTATGCCATTCGTTTCGATTGCAATGCACATGCACTTTTATTGATTCGTTGAAACGATGGTGGGAAATATGGCATCGTGTGAATGGTGTACAATAAGGGCTAGTTAATTAATCAGAGATTTATAGTTCATAGTGGAAGAACTGACTAGTTCTTTGATTAAGCAGTGAAAAGACCGGCCCTTAAACTAGACATACACGTGTCGATTTATCTTGCGATAGGGGAGTCAAGAAATAAGGGATATTTTCGGCTTTATATCTGTCGTTTTTCTTAGGAAAGTATTAAAATTGAAATGCTTACCAATTGATTATCTTTAAAATCTGAAAAATGACGTAGTTGTCGAAAGTCTTCAGATGATATGGATTACCGATGCTGCTAATTTAAAAATGAAGTGACTTTCTTAATTAGAGTCTCTGATCTATCATAAAATGTATTATATTGATTGCGTAGAAATTATTTTCATCCGAAAGGAAACGAAAGACATAAAACAGAAAGTACCCCCAGGACCTTTACTACCCCCTAAAATAAGATAAATCGTACATATGAATGTCAAGCTTTAGGACTGAACAAATACATGCATCCAGTCCAAAGACAGACATATTCCACAGCCACCTCACAATCACCCAAAAATCCACGCGAGTATCAAAACATAGACAGACACAAACCTCGCGTACTTGAATACGCTTCCATCTTTCACGTGGATTTTTAGCAACTGGACAAAAATGCATCTAGTCCAAAGACAGACCTATTGAACAGCCACCTCATAATGACCCAAAAATCCACGCGAGTATCAAAACAGACAGACATAATCCTTGCGTTTCCATCTTTCACGTGGATTTTCGGCAGTCTCATAAGCCAAGGTATTTAGACGAATGATGGACATACCTCAAGTGGTCGCTCCTCATGAACTTCTTGGAGCAGACGGGGCAGGCGAAGTTCTTCTCGCCGGTGTGGGTGCGCGTGTGGCGAGCCAACTCGTCCGACCTGGCGAACCTCTTTCCGCAACCGCCCCAACCGCATGGAAATGGACGTTCACCTGGATGATAAAATTATTCGGCTTCATTACTCGTTTTCAAGCTTGAAATTTACATATGACGATTAGAAAGGTCGAAGGGTTCGAGTGAATTCGTGGAGAGCGCGCTCTAAGTCGAGCGCGTATCTACGTGTACGTATAAGAGGTCGAGTGATTTGATGATGGATAGATGGAAACATCTGAGCTTTAAGCGTTTTTTTTCCACAAATTGATAATAATTGATGTTATTAAGAAATAGATTAAGGCCAAATATACTAAGTTATGTGTTGATTATAGAAAAATTAAGTAATAATCTTTCAAATTTGAAAAAAAATGACGATAACTGAAAAATAATTTATTCGTAATTTTTCATGCGTGTCTTAAATATGGAACGGTGGTGTTTCAAAATACGAAATAGTCAAAGGGTGGCAAATATGGAATACTGAATTTCATTTCAAAGAAATGCGTTTTCGATCCAACAAATCGCCAAGCAGTTATTTCATAACATATCCAAAAAAAGTATCACATTTTAATGTTATAGCTGATATTATTATAAAAAAACCTAGTAAAATTTCAATCTTCAATATTTTTAGACTTAATGTCGATATTTTTGTATTTCTTTTTGAAATCTAACAATAATACTATTAGTGATTTATTTTATGCAAAATTAATAGATTGTCGAAACTGTAAGTAATAAATATCGCGGTGTTCAATATTCAGGACAATTCTCTACATATTAGGAAGAGGTCGAGTGATTTGATGATATATCTCAGTTCACGTTCCAAGTTAAACGACAGTAGGTTCATAAAATATAATATACATTGAACGTAATCAGATTTTTTTATTCGTAAATCTACTTTGTGTTAACGACATGTAAAATTTTGAAAGTCAAGTTCCCGCGGTTTGAATCGAAGAATTATAAGGTCATAGGGGGCGTTGTGGCACTTTCCTTTCATTTGTATCGTTTGTGTATTTTAATGAAAAAGTTGTATAAAAGCGAATGTGAATTACGTAATACGAAAAATTACACTCAAATTTTCCCCTTTAGAAAGCAAAAGAATTGACATTTGATTGGTGTTTTCATCTGAGGGGAAAGAAAATTATAGAAAATTGTCGTATAAAATTGCCACGCAAATAAAAGAGTATATTATTCTTATTACCATATATTGAATAGCTGAAAATTGAAACTAACCTAACAAGCTTTAATGACACACGATAAAAAAAAAGTCGAAAGCATTACATACAAAATTCTTAATACATACATATAGGCACATACGTATACACCAAATGTGCACAATTCTCAAATCTTATAAGGACACGTGAACATGAAAAATGTATACACGAAAAAGGGTGAGAAGTTCTGAATTTAAAAATCCACGAAATATGAGAAACGAGCGTTAATTTTCCACGCTTACAAATTCACTATAAACAAGCGGGGAAATGCAAAAACGAGCCAACTGCACTAAATGCAACCCACCACTCAAAACGAAATTATTTTAAAACGCAACCCACGTGCGAAACGAGGTTTTGAACAAACGAGCGTAAAACGTGATATTTTTCTCACACACGTACACGTTGCATAATACGTTTAAGTTTATAGCGAAATGGATAAATCGTATTAGAGCACGAGGGAGTAGTTGGTGCTGAAAAAATTACATGAACGTATTTTTCAACACGGTTTCCATGAAGTTTTTCCATTGAATCGTATTTATAAACTTGATGAAAATCGTTCGTGGAATTTTTAATTGCATCGAAAGGACATGAGCATATGTAACTGAATCAGACGCTATTATTACTATTACCAAGTTTACACACTTGCATATGAAGACTGAAAAGGCCAAGGGGTACAAATGACTTTACGGTGATTTCGAGAAAAATATAAAGTATACCATATATCTACACATTTTAGGAGGAGGTCGACTGATTTGATGATATATCTCGGTACACGTTTCTAGTTCGTTTATATCCTTTTGCCACTAAATATATGAGCATACATAGAAGCGATTCCTGTACATAACTCAATTTCTGCAAAAATGTCACTTGTACTCCTAGGCCTTTTCAGTCGTCATTTATAAACATGATGAAAATCGTACGTGAAACTTTTAATTGCATCGAAAGGACTTGTGCATATGTATTTGAATCAGACACTATCATTACTACTATCAAGATCATACACTAACACATAATATTTACTAACTTATGTGCTCATAATGTTAACACGGGTGCAAGCTACACTTATTAAGTCTCGAATTATCAAGGACCGATTTTTTCACTAGAAATAAGCTTAACTAAACTTTAAATTAGTTAGTATTTTTTTTAAAGAGTTCGACATTGTAAATTCGCAAACCCGCCTATACAGATTTCAAATATAGAAAAATAATTCTAGTTTAGTTAACTAACCATAGGAATACAGTCAACTATGAAATGTCTTTATCTGCAGATTTTTTAGAGTTCTTCGTTGGACTGTGTAACTCTATGGCTAGTTAAATAAGCAGTGAAAAGATCGATCCTTAATGTTTTGAATTTGACTATTGAAACAGAGAAAAAATTACACACTGAAATAATTCTTTCGATACCACAAAATTTTACATATTTGAATAATAATATATCTACTCAAAAATTATGAAGTATTTCTTTTAAATTTTTGTACCATATGGGTACATACGTAGATATTGGAAGACTCGCCAATTCGATTACCAAAAATAAGAGCAGTCCCATCCGAATCGAACCATTTCAAAATCCTCCACAAAAGTACAGAGATCTGCACGTAACACTCGTCATATGACAATTTTCATTAACCCTAGTCGGGAAATGTAAAATTTCCGAAGAGCCAGAAGCACCGAGCGAGCATAAGCCATATTTCCGAAGCAAGTCCTCGTATAATATAACATAATACAATATGATATATCTCGATTCCCTTCCCTTTGACCCGTGAGCCACGTCTGATCGGATGTCCTATGAATAATGGATGGCTACTGCGAAATCGGAACGTTATAAATAGTTATGCGACCGCTGATGGAATAATGTAAATTCGCTCAAATGTCCGACTGTGATTTTTAGATATCGGATTTCGCATTCGATTATCGTGCGTTTAGTTCGATTCGTTTGCGTTTTTTGTTTTCATCTAAATAATCGATGATATTTGAAATGGAGATGTGCAGAAAATTAGCGATTCATGAATGTGAGTTTATAGGCTCGTTAATAAAATTCATATCTATTTTATAAATACGCTAACGATGCTCGAAATTTTCAACCACAGTCGTGCCTCGAGAACCCGGGCGTTCAATTTATTAGCCCGCGCCTTACACTCCGAACTACGCGTCGTAATTACGAAACTGCACCGCTTAATGTATATAAGGCGTAATTTTTTTTTTATTTCACACATAGATGGCAATAAACACATCCGTGGCAATACGAAATTTGATTAATTCCGAACTATTTCGATACACATGCGCCTACTGCTGGTACCTAATAATAAAAGCTAGATAAAGAAACATTTTACTGTACCTAATTGAAAATTAAAACAAACTTAAGGTATTTTAACCTATTAAAGCTTAATTCTTGATACTTCCACAACTTTCACTCACTACGCTCTCAATTTTCCGCTTACGTCGCTTAGTTAGACACAAAACTATCAACTCACAGCACAAAACGGACAACGGACGATATCCAAAAACTAAAAAAGACCGAAAAAAAAAAATACAAGAGCATAAAACAACACGAAGACCGTGTTGCTGAAACGGAACGAGGAGCTTTGCTCAAAGCTCCTTGTCATTTTTGAAAGGTTGTCAGGCGGAAGCTTTGCCGAAATCACTTCGAGACGACTTCCCTCATCAACTTTTTAGCAGAGAGGACAAGTTTTAGATTCTCGTTATGTCGAGTGTTGTTTCGTCCCGGGATTGCCGCGGAGAGGAAGCCCTGTCCCGGGACGAAAGTTGGCCGCGATGACAGCCCTTCAACGATTAAAAGATTTCTCTTTTGCTCTTCGATGCAATATTGAGGGTTGAAAAATAGGCTGTGATTTATTTTTCATTCAACAATGATGTAAAATTTTAGTTGAATGAATAAGAAAAAAGTTTAGATAAGATGGGAAATGTTTTATTGGAAAATTCAGAGTTATGCTTCGATAGGCAAAAGTCGCGAGAAATGCATTTATTGTAGCACAAAATATATATTCAGGTTCACAGAATAGTTGCAATTTTGCGTGATAATAGATAAAATACGACGTTGCTCGCGTGAAATTTATGCCGATCATGAAATTTGCTTATTCTAGCAAATGTTTTAGTACGGTGTAAATATTTTTGTTCGCGTTTAAATGCAGTTTTCAGTTAGTTTTACAGTGATGTGACTGCGAGCGAAAATACCAAATGGTTTTCCGTTGTAGCGACTGGTTTATATATTGTGCTACAATGTATTCTAGCAAACGGGACGAATGTGATATTTTAATAAACAAACACGTGGAGACTTTTACAATGAATTTGGTAACACTGCACCATAAACAAATGGTCAATAAATGGAACAAATAAACAATTTTGAATCACTTTATCTATGTACTAACAAAACATACTGCCTTTAGTATTGTGCATTTATTCCAGAGTCCATCGAGATAATCCAAACAATTTAATCACATAAAGGACCCTCATATGAAATTAATTATAAAAAAACGCACACACGTTGACATACGTTCTTTTGGAAAGCACAGCATTATACACATATAAACCCCAATATATTTCAAGCACAACTGAGTCATTCTGAGCTCATTTTTGACAAAACTGAGTTTCAAATGAGAGAATTTGAAGAGAATTTTGAAAAAGGCATCACACACACACTTTTCTCGGCATCTTACCAAGCGAAGTTAGCCACGTTTAGACTCGATTCGGAAACGTACTCAACGCCCAATCGAAAAGTCCAAAAGGCGAAAAAGGAAAACGATACACAACACACTGCTATAACACGTCTTGAACATACGATGGAAGTCGGAAAACCCTCCGGGCACATGGCCAGCTGGAAAACGGCTTTCAGGGTGAAAATCCGGAAGCTATAAAAATAATGAGAAGCCTTATCGTGGCGGGCAGGTGGCGAACGGGGTCAGCCCTTCGCCCTTCGCGGGTGACATAATCGCGTTATTGTACCTGGGATACGAGGTATTGTAAGACGACTCGAAATACCGAGGGGTACAAGTGATACTTTTGCCCAAATTGAGTTTTTTTTATGCAGGTAATTTCTTCACAATTATTATTAATTAATATCATTCATTAAACAGTGAAGACAATTAGCCATAAGGCAAACTCAGAAGAGTAAATTAGTGCACATAGGTGTCACTAAATAGTTCGAATTTAATCGAAACATATGAAAGGTGTTCGTGATGATCATTTGCGGAGCCGATTCGTAGTGTTAAATTAACACTTTTTTCGAATCAAATGAATCCAAACATTCGAAAGAAACGACCGAGTCTTCATATTAATTTATCAATTAAGAAAAACGACATGTGACTCTCGCCAAGATGGGACTCGAACTCACGCATCCCAAGTATGCTGAATCGTCACGGCATTTACAAACGATTTATATCAGGTATATATTTATGTACAGAAATCGCTCATATATTCGGTGGCAAAAGGATATAAACGAACTTGGAACGTGTGCCGAGATACATCATCAAATCACTCGATCTCCTCCTAATTTATGCTAAACTTTGAGCGCGCTTTTCTTGAAATCAACGCAAAGTCACTTGTGCCCCTTGGCCTATTCAGTCGTCGTATTGTATCGTATGTGTATGTTTGTCAGGTAAGGTATGTCAGGAATCCGCTTGCGATTGAGGGATGGCTTGGGAATTTGTATTCATATGTATGTGTATTGAGATGTACGTGGGAATTCGCGAATTGATGGGGTTGATGTTTTATTTGTATAAAAGTCGCTATAGATTTTGACTGAAGGGCTTTTTAGATTTATGTATGAATATTGCAATTAATAGGTAAATATTTGTCAATGCAGCCATGTAACATAAGAAGAGTTTGCGCATCGAACTATTGCATTGAATATGAATATTGAATAATTATGTTGGTTGCATTGACGTATGTTCTTCAAACTGCAAAGTTCATTCGCAATGAAAGACCCGCATAAATTTTGAAGTGAAGTATAAAACTATGTAGGTATAAAGTAGGTACACGTTATTAAATTGTGAAACACGTTTTCGTCTAATTAGTTCGTTGGTATTCATCGGAAATACTCAATTAAAGGAATCAGACCGAATTCTGATCTTTTCAAATGATTAAAAAAAAATGTTTTTTTCCATGCGAAGCATTGTAAAGATATCCAATTTTTCTCGAAAATGAAATACTCATTCGAATAAATTCAAAGTAATTTTGATTAAAAAGATAAGTATTAAAACATTTTCGCTCATTAAGATCTCCAATGGCCTTTGTGAAAGAAAAAGAAAAATAATCTAACGTTGGAATATAAAAATACATCGAATTCTTAAAATCGATAAATTCGAAAAAAGCCAAATAAAAATACAGCCGGTTCTTTTAGAAAGTATGTTTTTTTTTATCGTTTCGGGAGATTATTTTTAAAGCGAGCTAAATGTTGAAAATCTTAATGCTTGAACAGTGGAAATAGAAAATTCAAAAACGATTTACATCATCTTGCAGCTCGGGGCTATTCGAATTCGAAAGCTTCACCTACACAATACGATGTCGTACATCCGTTTCCTAAATTCGTATTGAATATAAGCACCTTAATATAAAATCAAAAAATTTATTCAAAAACATTTAAGAATTATTTTTTATTTAGATAAAATCAATCATAAAATTATGCATGTTAATAAATAATTGAATTGATTAAAATGGCATTCTGAAATGAACGATTTATTATCCGGTGGCTAAACAGATTATGTTGTTTAATGATACTTATCTTCAATATTCAGAAAAGATATTTCACAAATAGAAAGTTATGACTATACTAAATGCTTTAACATTTCAATGTATTTTTGTTAAAATGTAGAGTTAATCACGATTAGCTCTGAAAGTTTTAGAAATAGAAGGTAGTATCATAGTATCATGTAATAGTAGATTTAGGATCAACTAGCAGTAGGCGCATGTGTATCAAAATAGTTCGAAATTAATCAAACTTCGTATTGCCACGGATGGGTTTTATTCGATAATATTTTTTATTGCCATCTATGTGTAAAATAAAAAAAATATCCCACATATGCATTTTACGCCTTATATACGTTAAATGGTGCAGTTTCGTAATTACGACGCATAGCTCGGAGCGTAAGGCGGCGGGCCAATAAACTGGACGCCCGGGTTCGAGGCACGGACGTCTGAAAATTTCGAGCATCGTTAGCGTATTTATTTAATAATAATTTCACTGATTAAGTCAACTAACCGTATATGTAGCCACAATAAATTCTTCAACTCCGAACTGTCAAAAATCCGCAAAATTTCGACAATTCCTAGTCGGAAGACCAATAGTTAACCGAAGCAGCAAAAAGACCAATTCTCACCGAATTAATCAAAAAAATTCAAAACGGAAAAATGGAAAATTCAAACCCGTCTCACGTACAGTATAAACGCTCATTTGCGAAACCGTTCACCGAAAGCGATCCGGATGAATTGGTAAAAATGGCAGAGCCGAGCTGGTCTCCCGGGGGACGTATAACCCTCGACCTCGGCTGCGGAGTACGCGACGTTGAATTACAATAATAGATATCCTCGCATGAGTTGGCGGCCGCCATTTGTCGCGCTTCCCTTCTGATTTGTTCATTAGGGAGCCGACGACGAAGACTGGTATATCGGAAATTCAGACTCCTCCATTCTTCGATTTTAGGGATGGAATAATTGAGGTTGTAGTCGATGTTTTATAGGAAGGGTGATGAATTCGGAACGTCGCGATATTTATTACTTATAGTTTAGAACGTCTGCTGATTTAGTCGTAGTGTTATAGGAAGGATGATAAATATGGAACGTCGAGATATTTATTATTTATAGTTTCGAACGTCTGCTGATTTTGTATAAAATCAGTAATAATAGTATTATTGTTTGATATCAAAAATGAAAACAACGGGATCAAATTTGAGTCTGAAAATATTGAGGATTGAAATTTTACTAGGTTTTTTTAACAATATCAGCTATAACTTTGAAATGTGATATTTTTGGGATATGTTGTGAGATAATTGTTTGGCGATTTGTTGAATTGAAAACGCGTTAATTTGAAATAAAATTCAGTATTCCATATTTACACTCTTTGACTATTTCGTATTTTTAAAATACCACTGTTCCATATTCGATACACATGAAAAAATAACGAAAAAATCATTTTTCAGTTTTTTTTTTCAAATTTGAGTGATTGTTTCTTTCTTTTACTATAATTAAAACATAACTAAGAATATTTGACCTCAATCTATTTCTCAAGAACGTTAATTATTTTTCATAAGTGGAAAATACACGCTTAAAACTTAAATATATCCATATTTATTTCCTATATATGTGTGTACGTAGGCCGGTGAAAATTTCAACAAAAAGCCATTCAGAACGAGAATCCGACGATAACTTAAATTTACGAAGGCTCTATTGAGATAAAGCGCGTCGATATGCGCAGACATTAACGGATCGCTAATTCAGCTATTTTTATTTTATTTCATTCTAAAAGTTTTCAGTGTTTTTATGTCCGATCTTTTCATTAATTTTAACTGAACTATACATCAGCTAGTCAGCTAATCAGCTTATAAAAACATTGAGGATAATTTATGTACATATAAACTTCAGATTTCAGAAAATTCTGAAAAAAAAAATCTATTATATTATACTATGTCGATTTTTTCGTTGTATGTAGTAGGATCGTTTACCAGGAACATCATTTAGTGCTTTCTTAGGTCTCTCTTATTTTTCCGCGTGGGTGTGCAAACGTTAACAGAACATTTTCATGACCCAATTTTGTAGAAATGTAATTGTTGGTGCATGACGTTTGTTGTTACTTGGATGCTGCTTGGTCTTGATATGCTTTTACTTCATGTGAATAGTTGTTATACTCAAGAAAGTAGCATGTTGTAGGAAAATATTGAAGTTCACGATCTTAACTATACGATATCACGAAAATGAAAAAAAATACTGATATCAAAATACAATTACTTATAAAAAAACATAGATTGATTATTATCTGCAAAGCGTATTCAAAATCGAAATATTATGATAATATGAAATCAAAATCATTGAAAAACGGTGATACTATTTTCATTTATGATATCTCGGCGTTGATATTCATTCCATTAATTACTGAAAATATTCATCGAAATATAATATCCTAGCGATAAATGAATATCAATGTGACGCGTGATGCGCAATGAATGTTCGTTTCGAAATTAACGTGTAGCCTATTTATTTCGTACTAAATTTCAACTAGTATAATGTGTTTGAAACGAATTTTCGTTCGAACAATGTTTGGTTGAGCCAATTCGAATTTATCAAAATTGCGTGACGATAATGGGCGAGTCTTCGGTATATATGCGTGTGGGAGGAAAATTAGTCGAAATTTGTTATTTCGTAATCAAACGGTGAATTTTTAATTGCGCTGAGCTAGAATTAATGTATCTAGAAAATTCGTTTTACATACATGAATAAAATTTTCCGATTTGTGTTAGATTTCCTACGCGAAATTGTGTTGCGTAAATTCCGAAGAAATTTATATTCCCGTCGCCGAGAAAATATGCAAAACTTATTATAAAAACAGAGCTATTCCGACGAATTAACGCTCCGTTTCGAATTTGAGTTTTTCCAAGTTAAATTAGAAAATTCAGCAAACAAGAAATCATACGTACTGGGGAAACAAACGAAGTTGATGAATCACATAAATTAAGCAAGGCACTACTCGAGCGCTAATTTAAGTTCCTCTTTAGACGTTACGAACTAACGTTTCCTCTGCGAGCTCGAAAAAAAAAGAGGGAAAACTGGAGGATAGGAGAAATTTGTAGGAGGATAATTTCACTCGAAATTAGGACAACTAGCGATTATGTAGCGGCTATAAATTTTAATAAAGAATCTCATTTCGGACGAGGAGTAAGATAAAATAAAACACACGGAAAAAAAGCGACGCCCGTATGCCGCTCTCGCAATAACACCGCTATAATTTTTTTAATGTATAAAATCGTAATGAGAAAATATTTGCAGTGACTGTCCTATATACATACATAATATCAGTACGCATTTATCTAATGAAAATATTACATTATGTCACATTTTATTAGCCGTTTCTGAAAATTGCGTAAAGCCCTACATCGAATAATCCATCCGTGCGGGTATGATTTCGAAATTTCATCCGAATCGAAACACCGCATGAATCCGATTCAATTTCGACTGTAATTTTACATAGAATTCGTTAATCTTTTTTTTTCCAAATATCGACGTAGATTTAAAAATCGAATCGGAAACAAATTTGAAATATTCAACAAAACCAAGGTCCGTTTCGAACGAATGACAGGCGAATAATACCCGAGTAAGAATGCCAACGTCTCGAGGGTGGGTTTTCGGGTGGTCTGTTCACTGCTGCTGCTTTTCCCTTCGAAATAACACGGTAATGAATGGGGTATTCATTAGCCTTATGAACCTGGCATTATCCTAATAGACTTACGCATACACGACGCGATATTTCACCTTGCCTTTGGGCCTGGCCTTTTATCGCCGCGACGGCGATTAACGCGAGACTTCTTCGCTAACAACGAATTTTTATACTTTTGTCGTTTTCGTTTTGCGTTCTGTTTTTGATTGTTATTTTGTAGAGAATGGATAAAATTTTATAGATTAGAGTTTTTTTATTGAAATCGATAAGTAGAGAAATCATTAGATGATCGTCAAGAGCAATATAACACTTAAAAACCCATTATTTCTGAAAAGACATCTGAAAAGTATGATAGAAATCTGACGAACGATTTATGAATACACATATGACGACCGATAAGACCTAGGGGTACAAGTGACATGTTTGCTGAAATTGAGTTATGCACAGAAATCGCTTCTATGCACGCTCATTTATTTGGTGGCAAAAGGATATAAACGAATTCGGAACGTGTGCCAAGATATATCATCAAATCACTCGGTCTCCTAATACATGTAGGTCAATTTTGAACGCGCTTTTCTCGAAATCACTTGTACCCCTTGGCCTTTTCAGTCATCGTATATTTTTCTGAATTTAATTTTTCGACAATAACAAACAATTTGACACGCTTCCATCGTAATTTTTCTTCAACGTCATAATTTCCGAACACCACCATGACGCAGACGATATTTCAACCACTCACGACACGTTTAATCGACGCTTGCACAATACAAGAATTTCGCGTTTTTCTCAAAGACCACACACCAAAAGCACCCCCCAGTAACCGAAAGGGGTTGAAAAAGGAGGGTGGAAAAAAAATCACCATCGTTTAATGGATGTCGTTAGCCGGGAAAGTCGTTCGACGAACGCATTTACGGCAGTCCAGTATGAAAAAAAAGGAAACGCATAAATCGGCGATTCCTTAAAAAATAAATAAAATCGCGGAAGAGACGCGATCACCGCTCGTAATACAATATCGGCGTCGTTTTTTGACGTTTTACGATGTTTAAGCCAGGGCTTTTATGTCTCGAGTAAGAAAATGTTCTTATTTCTCCTATTTATGTATGTAATTTAACTTCAAAAAATCTGTCACTTATTAGAAATCAACATCTTGTGACCGGGACTTGTGATTTCGCGCAATACCTATTGTCAAATTCAATGCTTCAATGCAATTTAATATAATATTTCATGGGGAAAAAAATCAATATATTTATTAGTTTCGTTTCAAATTTCATATTTTAGAATCAATTACTGCAATATTAGAATTCCATTTTCATTATTTTTATGACTTAAAAAGTATTTCTTAGAAAATTGTTCAGTCCAGCGAGATTTCTTAAAATTATATACGTTATTATGCCGATGGTGTTAATTGGAAATTTATTTAAAATCTTTGGTTTATGGACTTAAAATCTAGAGTAAAAATAAAACGATAACTTTTCCACAAAAATGTTTATAAAATATACGATTAAATTAAATAATTAAAGCTCGCGAAAAAAAAAATTTAAATATTTATATTCATTCAGGGTGAGTTTTCTCTTCGTGATGTAAAAAAGTAACCGTATATAAATCTCAAAATGCTTTATTTTACGTTCACAGAATCATAAAACTCAATGCTTATTTTAAATTAAACACTAAAGGGTTGGAGTTCGTGTCAAATTCTCTATTTCACAGCCCTGAATTTAACCCTCGGTGGCCCGAAGAGACGGTCTATTAAATTTTAGTGTGGAGAAATATTTTATTGGCGACGTCGATAAAGCGAAGCGTCGACGAGTTATCTACTGAAAAAATATTATAAAGAAAAACACAATAAATAACGTGGAAAAATTGAGCCGAACGCCGATAATTTCGTCGTCGAAAGCACGTTTTATATTGTGTCGTTAGTATAAAAGTTGGTATCGTTTTTTTTTTTCGTCTGTCGTCGAATACATAAACGTGGGAGTTTTATATGAATTTATGACGCTTTATAAAGTGTTTCAAGCTGTACGTTTCGCGTCGAAACTTTATTGCTTATATCGAAAACGCTAACGGCTAGTGGCGCATTGCGAATAGTGCCTGCGAAGTGAAGTAGTTTCGAAGTTTGAATCTCAAGAAAAGCCACGTACAAATGGAAATGTATTTAATTGTCAGTCACTGCGAAAGAGATTTATTTCAATTTAATAGCATTTGCTTAAGTACACCTATAGAGAAGTAAAATCGGTATAAGATGATTAACGAATGCATTCACATTCAAATACATTTAATTGAATATAATGTGTGAATGGAAAAATATATTTAAATCTTGAAAATATGTATATTATTTAAAATAATCAATCAAATATCGAATATTGCAAATCACAATATAAACGTTTCGAATAAATATTGTATCACATATAACATATTCTACCGGTTTATATTTGTTTAACTTCTTATATGTTTCTATCAAACAACTATTAGATTCGATTAAACAAATATGCACCAGACAACTTTTATACTGAAAAGAAAACAGCGTTTCAATATCAATGACTTATGTTACTCTGCATTTTTCAGAATTTATATACATATTAGTATAAGTATTAAAAATATGCCATAAACATGAATATTCACTGGTAATTTAAACATTTTATTGTTTTCTATACATTCGTCAATAAGAAAAAATAATTGTCGATCTACTGTATATTATTTTTTGCCATTTTCTAGCCGTTATAAATTTTTTTATAACCATTTATTAGGAAATTTTATTCATAACCATATGTTAAATAAATATCAATCAAACATATTTTTATCAATCTCGATTTATCTAAAGCTATATTTAGAACTGATTTTCTAACTGATCTAAACTAAGCTAGTGTTTTTATCTATCGAATTTGACAGCTGTCAAATTTGAAAGATCAACTTTCAACAACACGCATCAAACTAAAACAAACCTATTGTTAGCCGATAGCGCAGCAGTATAAAGCGTTTGTGCATGCAGTGTCGATTCAGCATAATTGGGATGCGTGAGTTCGAGTCCTATCTTGGCGAGAGTCACATGCCGTTTTTCTCAATTGATAAAATTGATATGGAGACTCGGAAGTTTCTTTCAGATGTTCGAATTCATTTGATTCGAAAAATGTTTTGATTTAATGCTTTACAAAACAGCTCCGTAAATGATCATCACCTACACCTTTCATATGTTTCGATTGAATTCGAACTATTTAGTGACATCTATGTACACTAATTTACTCTTCAGAGTAGTCTTGCCATAATGGCGAATTTTCTTCACTGTATGGTGAATGATGTCGATTGATGATAGTTGTGCAATTAGGCTTAGACCTGTAGTGGGAGTAAAAAAAAAAACTTAGATCCCTCAACAGCTAAAAATAAAATAAAAACTAACAAAACAAAACAGGATTAAGGCCGGAAAAGCGGGTCGACATTAATCGCGCATTTTTGCAATTTTCATATTTCCCTCGGTGCCTTCTTCGAGAGAGTTCAGGGGTGGGCAATTACGCGGCCATACCACTTGACATCCTCGACGGCGAAGGCTTTATTTACGTTTCTCATTTCCATTTGTGCACACCTGCCAGTACGGGGTGGGACGTAAATTACGCGAAACTCGCGCGAGCCGAGGCGCACCCTGTACCTACCTGCGATTTGATGGACCGTTTTCGAAATAATTAAATAATTCTTCTCTTTTATGGGTCAGGTGTTTGTGCGTGTGTGCTTTTTGAAGAGGCAAGTGTATAAGGGGTGTGTGCGTGTCGCGATTTCTCAAGAATTTTCTTTGTAGGGGGTGGGTTTTTCGTTGGAACTTTGAAGATTTTGTAGGCTGTTTGAATATATTTGTTTTATATTTACAGGTTTAATTTCTGCCCATTTTCTTTTAGTGAAGATGTGAGTTGTCAATTTTAGGAAGTCTAAAGAGAAAGTGACAGTGGTATAAAGCGTTTGTGCATGTCGTGTCGATTCAGCATATTTAGGATGTGTGAGTTCGAGTTCTATCTTGACGTGAGTCACATGTCGTTTTTCTTAATTGATAAAATTGATATGGAGATTCGATAGTTTCTTTCGAATGTTTGGATTCATTTGATTCGAAAAAAGTGTTTATTTAAAGCTTTACGAAACGGCTCTGCAAATGATCATCACCTACACCTTTCATATGTTCGATTAATTCGAACTATTTAGTGACACCTATGTGTGCACTTTTCTACTTTTAGGAGTCTCGTCTTCACAGTGAATAATACTAACTATTCAGGGTTATCTCTGTCACTTGTGACCGATTTAAATACACGGTGTGTATATAAAAAAAATTGGGTAGAAATTACCTGTTTAAATAAATAAATAAATTTAATTCGAGAAAATGTGTTAATTCAACGCTTTACGAAACGCTCCGCAAATGATCATCACCTACACCTTTCATATGTTTCCATTAAATTAGAACTATTTAGTGACACTTATATGCACTAATTTACTCTTCAGAGTTTTGCCTTATGGCTAATTATATAGTGAATGATATTAATCAATGATAATTGGATAGAAATTACCAGTAAAAAAATCCGCATGAATTAATTAATTATTCAATCAACAAAAACGAAATGTGGACTCTCAACTCAAATTTAAGCATTCTAAGTATGCAAAATTGATGCAGTGTGCTCAATACTGCTGTACCATCGACTTGCTATATGATTATGTATATTGAAAAAAAATCTAAAAAACTTTTTGATCAATCAAATCGATGATGTTTCAATAATGCGATGTTCTTTGAGAATTAATCGCACTCACGAAGTCGCACCTGTTATATTCGGGAGAAAATGTCAAAAGGTCAATCTTATTTAAATATATGTATGTAAGTGCTGAAAGAAAAATTACAATATGATATGAATATATTTGTATTCGATCAATCGCATTTTTTTTCAAATCGGAATAGTTTCGACGAAACGTCGAAGCATAAATTGTGTCGTTCGTAACAGCTGCGTCCCTTATCAAATGTGAACTGTGTGCCACATTTCGACAATATTTATGTTATATTTTCATGAAATAATATTATTGATAACGTATCTAGTGTATGTAAAAAAAAAACATTTTAATACGAATGTGTTCCTTGAAATATTCCCAAATCAAAGAAATGACATCTCTCACAGCCGTGTGAAATGCGCAAGCTTAAATAAGTAATATACATGTAAATTCGAATCATGCCAACGAAATCTAATCTAACCATAAATATTCAACAATAAATACACAAAATTTCCTCGAATGCTATCACGTTAAGTTTGCATAATTTTAACACAGAAAGCTGAAACTAAACTTATCCAACTCGTTCGCCATCATTCGAACGAAACACACGAAATGTTGTTTTCCCGACAGCAAATGTTCACAGCGACGGAAAAACTGATTAACTTTCGAAGCAGAAGCGACGATTTCTCGAACCCACCTAAATTTCAATATTTTAATATTGAGCCATTAGGGCGGTTGATGGGCGGGCATTATTGTGCGTAGGGGTACGTTTTATGCGTAGTTAATTTGCTAAGATTTTACGTATTCAAACCCATAAAGCGAACCGTAAGTGTAAGTTTACGACCCGGCACGGACATACGCGAGCCGTGTTATCGCGCTCCCATACACCGCAGTATGATAACAATGTCATATAATAATACGAGCCGAAGCATTCCCGGATATAACTATAAAACGTTGCAGCCGGATTGTAATTCAAAATTTTCACCAGAGTGCCGAAATAGTGGCACATTTGACGACTGAATAGGCCAAAGGGTTTAAAGTGGCTTTGGAGCGATTTCGAGAAGAGCACGATTGAAGTCGAGCATGTGTTAGGAGGATTAATATATCTTAACTCATGTTATAAATTCGTTTATATGTTACAGACATAGCGTCTAATAGTGAGATAGCATACAACCACTAGTGATAGCATGCAATGTCGTACGGTTTCAGTGGTAGCGTCTAACGTTATTTTAAAGCAGCAGCTATCACTAGACATTGTTAACAATGTCGCGGGATTGTTCGCAATCACATCTTTGCTTCAGTGAGGCAAGACACAAACATGACGAACGAAAATTCGATATTTTGACAGTTGAGGTTTGACGTTTCTCGATCCGATGATAAGTAGGTACGTACAACGGGTCCGGGTTGAAATTGCTAATTATATCGTTGAATTGATACGAAATGAAGAGAACCTAGCAAGTTTAAAACGATTGAAGAAGTTCGATGCATGTTTTCGGTATTATTTAGGTACAAATAGAGGTTCTTATGAGAAAAAACACAGTAATCCGATTCAACAGTACATATTACGTCGATAGTATTTATTCATTAAAATGAGAAATTTGTCGAAGAATAATTAATTAGTAGTCGAAATTGGGGGTTGGGTAGAATATAAAAGGAGGATCGAGTCTCTCCTATGTTCGTCGTGTCTTGTCTTGTCATGTTCGCAGTGTTTTTATTTTTGTCCATTCGCTAGTTACTTTCGAATGCGAACTAGCGAATGCGATTCTATAGAATATCTAGACATAGTGTTTACGGATCAACCATCTCTGCTGATTCAGACATTAGAAACTTTGTCTAGTGGTTCTATGAAATGTCGTATTAGACACTATGTCTGTAACATATATATTTTTGCTATCGAACTAATTCCTGTATTTGACTCGATTTTGGAAAAGGTCACTTATACCATTTGGTCTTTTCAGTGGTTATTTGATGCCAGTTACGAGCGGGACGATTTCTACGTACGTGCGATTTATTACAGGGTCGCTGAATCGCGTCGATGGCTTCGTTTGGTAAATTGACGTGAAAGCTCAGTTTGTTAAATGGATATGAAATTTTTACTTCTATAATAAAGAATACATTTATATTAAATTTTAATTTTGGAAATAAATTTCAACCGCTTAGACATATTGTTGAATTGTTTATGTAACTTTGCATAATAGTTTGAGACCAGTAACGGAATAATAATTAACAAATTCGTTGGACGTGACCAAAAAAACATAGCAACCACAGCCTATCAACATCTGCTTGAAAAACTCTTTACAATTAAATCTTTGTAAATTTCAGATTTGCCAATTTAAATTTATATAATTAGATTTCATAACATTTTGATAATTAATATACGTTAAGCTCAACGATGAATATTCTTAGAATTTGGTTATTTGAAATATATTGTATTTATAACGAAGCCGAAAGTTTAATATAGAATCAAGCTATTATATTTTGAAATATATTATGAAAAGACATATTCATAAATATTATGTATTGCTCGAATTTTCAATATTCGTCTGGATCATATTACCTAGATATCAGATGAATTTTCAGAAACGAAATGAAATAATCGAACGAATTTCCATCAGAAGATCAAACAAAAACGTTAATTATAAAACACTAATTTCCAAAAACATAAGACACTATTCACGAATGATCAAAACGTATTTACCTCGACGAATTTCAAACGTCACTTCGCATACACAAACTCGCGCATCAAACAAACAAAATTTCCACATTCAACCGAAAATATATTGAATTTCATAGAAGCTACGATGCCAAAGGAGACGTGTCGCTACACAAGCATAATATGTAGTTTCAGAATCGATTCTGAAAACGGGAAAAAAGGAAGTCCACGCCAAAGATAGGCCAGGCTGTCGAAATAAGCTCGACAGTGTCCTTCTTTCCACTCGGAAGAAGGGTGGTGCTCCTTCGATCACAAAGGGGAAAAAATCGAGATTAAAAATTCTGGTAACAATAACACAGAAGAGGGACAGCAGCCAAGGATGAAGAGGAAGAAGAGGGCGAATTTTCTCCGAAGGCACCTGCTGCTCGAAAAAAGGACTCACTGCTCACAAAAAGAGGTTTCATAAAAGATCTCACCGATTTCGATGAAAATTTGAAGAAATATAATTTAAGTATAGAAAGAATGAAAACGTAATTCTCGATAGATTCTTGTTATCGCAGGTCAAAGTTTGGTGTATTTGATAGGCACACCAATAAAATTAGACGAAGTGATGTAGCTTCCAACACTATGTATTTATTTTAACTTTAGTTTTATGTATGTCCTTATACGAGTAGTGCCATTTATGGCTAAATATAAGATTAGTCTAGAAGTTAATCAGCCGCAAAAATTATCCAACGGTTAAGAAATCTATGAAAAGTGGCGTCTAGTCCAATTCTGACTGTAATAATAATGTTTTATTTGAAGTATAGAAAAAATATTATTGTTGCCTTTATCTCTCTAAAAATATGTCAAAATGCTTCATATAAACAATATTTTATTAGTGTACTCAATAAATATACGTATCAACTAAAAATTGACCTGTGACAACTAGAGGCGCGTTTTCAATCAAACTATTTCGTCTCTATACTTATGCTATATTTGTACAAATTTTCATAAAAATCGGTGAAGACCTTCATGAAGCCTCTCCTCGTAAGATGTGGGTTGGGTGCACACCTCGGTGGAGTTTAATAATACACAAAACGTGTGTATACTACGTTTCGGGTGTTGTGTGTACTATGAAGGAGGGAGGACGACATTAGGCCACGTCACATTCGAAATTGTATACTTTTCGTGAAGACGTTTCCTTTATGTCCGACGACTATTGAACTTGAAAAAGAAAATATATATATTGTGCTCGATGGAGGAACGCGTCCGATTTGTGTACGAGTTGGATCGATTTTCATTTCCGATGATTACTAATACTTGGTATTTGGGTTTAAGCATGAGCACAAGATCCATTGAAATGATCAATATAATATGATAAAAATAAATCTAAACACGATTTATTTATAGGAAAATACAAAGCGATATTGAAATATTGAAAAAAGTTATCGATACAAAAAAAACTTTTGCTGATTGTACAAAGTTGAATAAGCCAACCGAATTCGATGGATTTGGTAAATGAGCGAATCGGCTCCATTCAACATTCGCGACACACCCATCATCATCATCATTAGCGATCATTAATTCGCTTCTGTAACGTCACATTTTCACGACGATTTCGAACAGGACGTTATTAACGAGGTCGACGTAGCACGCAGCTTTTTCAATGGGAAAAAAAGCGGGGAAAATCCAAATCCTCGAGAAAGGACCCCGTGAAATTGCCGTACAGTCACAAAGCCTTCGAAAGTCAACGAAGGTTATTGTGCTGATTTTGAAACGGGAAGGTTATTTTTTTTCATTCTAAAGTAACTTGATGGTATCGAGAGAAAAATCAGATCGATGATTTTTTTTTTGGGAAAAAAATACAAAAATGCGGCAAACTTTGCATAGGCTCATTGTATAATAGGGTAGAAGCTAAATTGGGCAGAATAATGGGGGGTGGTTTGGGGTTCGCTTCGTGTTTGTACACTTTTGCGCGTATCGCGTAATTGCCGATAAATGTCGGTGGGGTTTTGCATATATATATTATTTCCTCAGTATCGGAAAATTGTTCGGCGGCTTTCAGTTTCAGCAGTAAAGCTGCGTCAATTGAAACTCGGCTTCGGATAGTCCATTTGTTCGATCGTGGATGTATAATGATCGACGTAATGGATACGAGCGATTGTATTGTGTGTTTATTAAATTTTATTGCCGGAATTTGTCAGTAGCGTAAAGTAATTGTTTCGAGCTTATATCTATAGTATGCTTATATAAAAAATATTTTTATCTATTAATTAATATATCAATTGTATATTATTGTACCAGCATTGTATTGTATAGCATTATATGTACCTATAGATAAACAAATGGATTGTACCCGACGTCACTTGGGAGTTAGTAATGATGACGATAGAGAGTCGTATTGGAAATCAAATCGGTTCATCACATTCCCCAGATTTCAAAGCAAGATCGTTCCAAAGGTGAAAATTCATCGTTTTCGAAATTTTTCTGATACACACATACGCTATTTGAGTTTCATGCATACAGAAGAATAACATTAAGAGGGAAGCCCACTATCCCGCCATTTAACTGCACCCCAACTCTATGTCATCTTATTAGGCCGGCCTAGTTGGGTACCAGCAAAACTAGGCGAAACTTACGAAAATTACGTTTACAGGGAACTCTACTTATAAAAGTTATCACGAAGAACAGCTTTCAAAGGACAGAAGAATAAATATAAACCCATATGAAAAAAAAATGTTTCAACCGGAAAAACAAATCAATACACTCATTCCTCGATTTACACGGTAGATATGTTCCTGGAAAAATCGCGTAAGTCGAGACTCCGAGTTCATACAAAAACGGAAAATATGTTCCAGGAAATAAAATCCGCGTAAATCGATACTTTAAGTTCATATAAATTAGGGGGATAGATTCCAGAAAACCGCGTAAAACGAGGTACGAAAAGAGAATTTTACTATGAAATTTTATAGATGTTATAGCTCGACGAATTTATAATATGTTTAAAGTTAAAATTATACATAATTATAATTTTATTATTTCGCCTTCTCACTGCTATATTCTAATGCTAATTTGTTGAGTCTGGTGCAACACACGCGTTTGTGTGACGCGTGCTACAAAATATGTATGGATTTTCAAAAAAATGTAATTTTTTACTAACCGCGTAAATCGAGGGATGAGTGTACAGGAAAATTCACATTTACATTCAAATACAATAATAAACCAGATCCAACTGTATCAACCTCGTAGCTCCACATCCCAAAATCAATTCTCAATCCGAATCCAAATCCACTCAAATCCAACCACCCGAACGCCCATCGGATGGATCCGTTCAAAAACCGCCGCACAAAAGGCCATCGACACAAATCAATACACTCCGTCGAAATATTTCCAATTACGTCGACGACGTAAGCGAAATGATTTATTTAGCGCGTATAAAGAGACGTCAACATATAATATAATATAATACAAACACATCCCTATACGTTTTCGCATCAAAGGGTCCTCTGGGACGTCCCAGTCGCTATAATCCCGGTTTCGGGGATCGTGAGCTTTATTAGAAAGATATAAACCGACGATAGTCTGACACACGTACTTCAGTTAGAAGATGTGTGTTGGACCCTCACGTTCGTATAAATGGAAGTTGTGGGGAAATTGGGAATCATCGCTTTAAATGCGGCGAGTCGATTTCGGCGATCGGGTTTTGTGCTTGTATGATTTTTATATTTGGGAGATGTGATTTTAATTTTCATAATAATAAGTTCATTGTTGTTTTTTTTGCTTAAATTGTATGTAAAAAATAGAGAAAGTGTTAGAATTGTAAAGTGGTTTAGGAGGATCTGGGAAAATTTTAAGAGAACCATATTTAAAATTAAATATCTATTATAAAAATTATTAATGTTAGTACATATCAAATGACGACTGAAAAGGCCGAGGAGTACAAGTGACTTGGCGATGAGTTCGAGAAAAGCGCGATCAAAGTTGACCATGTTCCTACATGTCTTATTAGGAGGAGGTCAACTGATTTGATGATATATTTCGGCATACGTTCCGAATTCGTTTATATCCTTTTGCCACCAAAAAAATGAGCGTGCATAGAAGCGATTCCAGTGCATAACTCAATTTCGGCAAAAATGTCACTTGTACCCCTTGGCTTTTTCGATCGTCAAATCGTTTATATTATTTTGAAAACTAATGCATATATTCAGAGAAAATTTCTGAACCAACTCCGGTGATTCAAAGTCACAAAAAGGATAAATTAACTCTAGGCAGAATTCAATCTCAGTATATTCATATTACTGGACACTTGCTAACATAAAAATTCCCCAGCATCATTTCGACAGACAGACAGACAACGTCATCGATAAATTTACTTAAACACGAAATTTCAAAAACACATGTACGAATATCTATATTATAAATACGCTAACGATGCTCGAAATTATTCAGCCACAGCCATGTCTCGAACCCGCACGTTCAGTTTATTAGGCCTACCGCCTCACGCTCCGAGCTACGCGTCGTAATTACGAAACTGCACCGCTTAATGTATATAAGGCGTAAAATCTGTTTTTATTTCACACATAGATGGTAATAAACACGAAATACGAAATTTGATTAATTCCGAACAGGTTTGATACACATCCGTGGTACTACTAGTAATAATAAATTTGCGCAAAGAACGCACTCGGTCGATATTAAAGGCGAAAGCCAGAGGAAAATTTTCCGTCCCCGTATCTCATATGAGGCACGACCGCACCGTAACGTAGTACGGAGTATTTTCACGTATTTGTACGTGGCGTCGTTTTGCCGAACGCGAAAGTTTTTCGCGAGAATCGGCAATGGTACGTGCACGTGAACGCACGTGGGCACGTGGGCCGACTTTTGCCGCGACCGATGAAATATGTACGCGAAAGTGTCGAAATTACGACACCCGCACGCTTATTTCCGCGTACAAGCCTTCAGATTTCCTTTTTTTTATGTGTGCATTTTTACGCTTTGTCGTGTTTTCCTTGTGTCGTATGTTGAGTCGTGAGGGCTTCGATTTTTTTAGTAAATGGAGAAATTTTAAGTTTTGATGTAGTGGAAATGGGATGCATTTTTGAGACTCATGAAGTTTTATAAATGCGCTAACGCTCGAAATTTTCAGCCGTGCGTCGAACCCGGGCGTTCAGTTTATTAAGCCCGCCGTCTTACCGCCGAGCTACACGTCGTAATTACGAAATTGTAACTTTATGGGATATTTTTTTCGTTATTTTTTTATTTCACACATAGATGGCAATAAACATCCGTGTCAATACGAATTTGATTCATTCCGAACGATTTTGATACACATGCGCCTATTGCTAGTATATATTAATTAATTTATTTATTTATACAGGTAATTTCTACTCAGTTTTTTACGCACACACCATGTATTTTTTAATCGGTCGTAAATGAAACAGATAATCTTGTATAGTTACTATCATTCTCTTTATATAGTGAAGATGAGACTCCTAAGAGTAGAAGTGCACAGATAGGTGTCACTAAATAGTTCGAATTTAATCGAAACATATGAAAGGTATAGGTGATGATCATTTGCGCTAAATTAACACTTTTTTCGAATCAAATGAATCCAAACATTTGAAAGAAACGACCGAGTCTCCATATCAATTTTGATCAATTAAGAAAAACGACATGTAAACCCTCGCCAAGATAGGACTCGACCTCACGCATCTCAAGTATGCTGAATCGACACGGCATGCACAAACGCTTTATACCGCTGCACTATTGGCTGGCTTTAATGTATTTGTCAATGTTATTTATAGACTCCTTAATTGGTAACCCAGTGGGAGTGAAATTTTCCAGGGTCGTGGGCATGTCTGAGAAGGCTTCTGCATCTAGATTTCAGTTTTTAATTTTGGCTTTCCAATTAGAGTAAGGGGCTAAGCTTTGTATATAAAATCTTATACATAGCTTAATATATATATATAGGGAAATCTTAAATCCACCCTAGTAAATCTTAAATCCACCCTAGCGACAGTGGCGCCACCGGTGGCTAATTGTCGAAACCGACCCAACTGTCAAACGAACTGTCAAACTAATTTTGTTTGTTCCAAGAGATTATTATACTATAATATAGTTAATGATTTATCATTATGTTTCAACAGTAATTATTGAAATTGAAAAACTTTTGGTGTCTCACTTGATTTAATAATGATTTATTGATTCCAATGATATAATGATCAATTCACTAGATTCCTCCCAAAGCTCATAAGTATATTTCAGATATAAAATGAGATTTTAGCGAGGAATGTGTATATTAGAAGCTAAGAGTGAACCGAAGTGAAATATAACATATATGTTATGTTTCACTTCACCAAGTGCTCCGCTGTTTTGAAGTGTAGGAATTTATATTCCTACACGATCACACTTCAAATCAGCAGCTTGGTTTCATCCGATTTTGCATTTAAAGCGCAGTATCCTATGAAAAGCGCATTTTTTAACAATTTCCAGAAGCAATTTGAACGATCGGTAGGTAATTTCTAGGATCTATGCAAAAATTAGCCACTAGGGGGCGCTAGTGTTTGACAGTTGGGTCGGTTTCGACAATTAGCCACCAGTGGCGCCACTGTCGCTAGGGTGGATTTAAGATTTACTAGGGTGGATTTAAGATTTCCCTATATATATAATATACGAAACGGGAAATATTATACTATACATTAATTCACTAATAGCATGAATTCCAAATAATTTCGAGCTATTCCAGTCACATAAGTTAGTTTTTTTAATAAAATCAATTTCATTTATGAATTTAATTACTGTTTTGTAAGTATATTATTAGCAATTTATTGAAAATAAAAATAGTATTAACTTCAATACATATCCTTAAAATAATATTAACATAAAAATCTAATTAAATATAATAAATTCAACACGAAAGACACGAACACAATTTTCATCTCATTTAGCTAAATGCAATTTAAACAAAAAATAATTTTAACGTATCACATATTTGTGTGTAATAATGAGAACGAAAATTTCCCCTGTATACTCTGAAAAAATATCCTCAACGACTAGCAAAAAGGGGCTATGTGGAACGCACAGGCGGAAGCTAGCCACGCATGGCACAAAACGGGGAAAATTCAGGTCGTTATGTGTTCGTATCACCTTTGTGTTTGCGAACCATAATGCATTGGTGCGATGGTAAACTGAAGAGACACCGATACTCGTATTAATGGTCCACGGTTGGGTTTGTGCTGGTGCAAGCAGCCTCCGTGAAAATACCTTCGATAAGGGTGTGTGTCCTCAACATTTTCGCTAGAGTGCTTTGTTTATATTCACATATATTATATTAATCGATTTAATTTTTCTTAATTAAAAATACGTTCAAAAGTATATAAGTCTGGCGATAGTGCAGTGGTATTAATCGTTTGTGCGTTCAGCATACTTGGGATGCGTGAGTTCGATTCCTTAAAAGTCACATGTTGTTTTTCTTAATTGATTTAATTGATATGGAGATGAGGTCGTTTTTTCTTAATATTTGAATTCATTTGATTCGAAAAAAGTGTTGATTTAACGATTTACGAAACGGCTCCGCAAATGATCATCATCTATTTCGATTAAATCGAACTATTTAGTGACACCTATGTGCACTAATTTAATCTTAGGAGTCTTGCCTTATGGATTATTATTGTCACTATATATGAATGATATTAAATAATGATAATTGTATATAATTTGATAGAAATTACCTGGATGAAATATCTATACATGGTTTCAATACAATAGTGAATTCGGTAATGGCAGAATTATGTCGGTTTCTGATCGAACGGTTCGTACGTACTTCTGTATTTGACGAATTGGTCGATTTGCATATTAGTAATTGAGTAGATTGAATATTTGCGTTCGGTCAATATTGATATGCAACCAGCCCGCAAAGATGCACCGATGCGTTACCTCGGTATCGGGGTACAAGTATTGATGTTTACTTAGCGTTCTGCACTCGGATACGATTAATCACGGAGTTAATAAATTAAAATTTTAAGTGAAATTACAATATTTCATATAAACTAAGTAGAAATCCCTGAAATAGATTGGTATTGATTGATGAATGATAAATATGGTTGCATAAATAAAATTGAATGCTTGTTTGTATGTATGTTATATTTGATTGATTTGTAGTAAAATTTTCTATAGTTACTATATGCACGCCTAAGAAAGTTTCAGCATTATTACATTTTACAAACAACTGATTTTTCAACATTTGTCAGTTTTCCGAGGGGTCTTTTCGTAACTTATTGTAAGATGTAGCAAAAATCAAACACAATTAGTTTAAAATTCAGAGTGTCAAGCAACGCTGGATCACAGAAGCTAGTTACAAATGAAATTAATAGAAAACACTAAGAGTCTATCTTTTCACTAACAGAAACCAAACTATATCATAGCTAGTTTTTTTCTATTGAGTTTGTCAGCTGTTAAGACATATCATCGAACTCACAGCTAGATAATTGTAAAATGAAATTTAGCGAAAAGATCGGCCTTAAATCGAATCACTAAACATTATTCGTCCGCAAAACAATCTAAATTTTAGAATCACAGCCCAAAAGTGGAATCAAACGCCAATTAAGCGCAGCCTCTTCGTTACAGGAATCGACACCGTCCGCGAAAATTACAAAGGCAAATTCGGCGGGGGTGCGTTTTGAATTTAAATGGAAGGCGGTTTGCGACCCCTGGCCCGACACTTAAGCGCGTAGCACACCCCGGAACTGTTTGCCGTCCGTGCAACCCTAATGTGTGTGTGCTACACACATTAATTCCGATCCAGGGCCGGCGCATTTGTGAATTGTTAAATATTTTGGCGAATGTTTATTCATGGGGTTGTTTTTGAAAGTATGGAATGTAGAGTGATTTTATTTTGATGGTTTGTGATATCTGATTTCTACCCAATTATCATTCACTGTATAGTGAAGAGAATTAGCTTTAAGGTAATGCTGCGAAGAATAAGTTAAGTGCACATAGGTGTCACTAAATAGTTCGAATTTAATCGAAACATATGAAATGTGAAGGTGATCATTTGCAGACCCATTTCTTTAATACTTTTTTCGAATCAAATGAATTCAGACATACGAAAGAAACGATCGACTTTCCATATCAATTTTATTAATTAATAAAAACGACATGTTACTCTCTCACCAAGATAGGACTCGAACTTACGCATCTCAAGTATGCTGAATCGACGCGGCATGTACAAACGCTTTATACCGGTGCACTATCCTCACACGTATGCGATTTGATTTGAGGAAAAATATCAACTGCCAGTTAAGAACGAAAACGGAATTGATTATCGATTCAGGTCCAAACTAAAATGCGCAATCAAGTGGAGTAATCCGAAATGCACCGCGGATAATTATTGACTATCCACATTGAACACATAGGTACTCTAAAACAATACGCGATAAGCGAAAATGCCTGACATAGTTTCAACCCCAGACGGCTGTTTGCAATTCACACATAAACTACGTACATTCACACATAAACTAAGCACATATACGAAATTCCGTCTGAACACGGAAGGCCGTAACAAAGCTAACAATCAATTATAGCGTCAAAAGAGATACCGGAGTTAACAGTTGATTGGTTTCGTACGTTGCTTTTTCACTCCGGTTTTATTTTCAAATATTTTTTCATGCTTTTAATATCCGATTCGAAAACGAACGAAGAGAAATCTTCATTCAAATTAAAACTTTTTTCCGATCTTATAAACAATTCCGTCGTACGTCGAAAAATTAAACCTGCGTGTTTTGTTATTTTTGTTTTATCGAACGGCTGTTTTTCCAGCAGCCGCTTCAGGAAATGGGATAGCAGAAGAAAATCGCGTTGGAGCAGGATATAATTTTCAAATGAACAAACGTTCCCATTTCCTCGAAGCGAACGCTTCTAGTATTGTGGCGAGATTTACAACGGCGCGACGAACGATAACGCAATATGCGAAATGTGAGGGGAACTGAATCGAATTCCCAATCTGTAATATCGTTTTTCTTTTTTTTTTTGTCGGAAAATGAAATATTTATGTGTTATTGTGACCGTTTTTTAATAGAAAATTGAAAAATATTATAAAAGAAAAAAATATTATAAATACACTTATTCCTCTATTTACGCGGTATCCATTTTACGCGGTTTCACTTTTACAAGGTCGGTAAAAATTACATTTTTTAAAAAAATCATACATTATATGTAGCACGCGTCACACGAACGCTTGTGTTGCATTAGATTCAACAAATTAGAATTAGAATATAACAGTGAGAAGGCAAAATAATAAAATTACAATTATGTAGATATGTATACGTTTGACTTTAAACATGTTATAAATTTTTCGAGCTATTAAATATATAAAATTTCTTAGTAAAATTCTCTTTTCGTACCTCGTTTTACGCGGTTTTCTGAAACCTATCCCTCTAATTTAAATGAACATGAAGTAACGATTTACGCGGATTTTTATTTCCTGGAACCTATCTTCCGTTATTGTATGAACTCGGAGTATCGATTTACGCGATTTCTCCAGGAACGTATTTACCGCTTAAATCGAGGGATGAGTGTAATACTTTTTCATATAATTCACAATATGATGATTTTAACCTTTGTGCTTTGAATAAATCTGAATATAAAACGTACGATCATATAGCGGAAATCCGATAGGAAGCGCTGCACGCAGTATGGACATTATGCATTCATTAACATTTGAGCGGCATACGAAATATCACTTAGAGCGAGAACAATAAACTGTCGAAACGATTATGCATGCAGTGAGGAAACATCAGGAGTCACGGCCGACGACATTAAACATCCTCAGGTGAATTGTCCTTTGAGAGCAGTCAGCACGTGCTGACCATCGTCGTGACAATTAAGCAAGGTGTGCTTACTCCACGAGTATATGAGGATTGAAAATGCCGAGGGGTACAAGTGACTTCTTGGTGATTTCGAGAAAAGCGCGCTCAAAGTTAAATATATGTATTAGGAGGAGGTCGAGTGATTTGATGATGTATCGAGGCACACGATTCAATTTCGCTTATATCCTTTTGTCACCAAATATATGAGTGTAAATAGAAGTGATTCCTGTTCATAATTCATTTTCGGTGAAAATATCACTTGTGTCCCTTGGCCTTTTCAGTTGTTATATAGGAATAGTCCCAATTATGGAAACATCTGAGCTTTGAGCGTATATTTTCCACAAATGGTTATAATGATATTTAAGAAATAGATTGAGATCTTTACTTAGTTATGTGTTAATAATAATAAATGGAAGAAATAATCTCTCAAGTTTGAAAAAAATGGCGATAACTGAAAAATGATTTTTTCGTAATTTTTCATACATATGTGTATCAAATATGGAACGGTGGTGTTTTAAAATAAGAAATATTCAAATGGTGGCAAATATGGAATACTGAATTCCATTTCAAATTAAATCGTTTTCTATCCAACAAATCGTCAAGCAGTTATCTCAACATATCCTGAAAAAATATCAAACTTCAATGTTATAGCTGATATTGTTAAAAAAGTCCTAATAAAATTTCAATCCTATATATTTTTAGACTCAATGTCGATATTGCTGTTATTATTTTTGAAATCTAACAATAATACTATTAGTGACTGATTTTATGCAAATTAGCAGATGGTCGAAACTGGAAGTAATACTTATCGCGATGTTTCATATTTGGCCCATGTTCTATATTTGGTGCAATTCATCTATCACATGTTCGTAACGCTTCAAGCAAGTACTTATTGAGGTATTTACCATGGGACTTTCAATATTGAAATTGCATTTCGATCAATTCTATACCCGAAATGTGCACTGAACAAGTCGTTCGAATTCCAGAACTCTCGAAAGTTCATTACGCAGTACAACAGATGCACGGCTGTGGTATTTGAAACTAAACTAAGACAGTCGTCAAAGGACATTCTGAAACTTTGAGTTTCTATGTCATAAAATGAGAGCAGGTAATACTTACGCCATTCAAGATTCGACAAATGGGAAAGTTCGCTATCGCTGAACTACGTCAAAGTACGATTCGAAATTCAATTATAAATTGAGTATCAATACCTTGGGATAAATCAGATTTAGAAGTCAAGAAGTCTTCGAAACTGTTTAAGAATCATATTACCATTCGACAGCAACACGTAAAAAGAAAAAAAAACTTAAAATGAAACCGATTTTAACCATTAACGTATTTTTTATTCAATGCAGCATCAGCACTCTATTCACAATCGAAATGACTCTTTTTTCGCACAACACTCGAACGAACGTGATTTACACTCGAGCTACATTATTCACTCCCAACAACAAGAAAGAAAAACCCGAGAATATGCGAGATCGACAAAGGAATAACTGCGTGAGCGAACTTATCGATTATTATGATCGTAGTGCGACACATTTCGAGGGTAATTCGAAAAGTTAGCGTTGTACATATGCTAATGCGATTGCCGAACGGGGCATAGATGCGGTGTACGCAGTGCAAACTTATCCCAGTTGATATATTGCGCTCGCACGTACATTTTATATCATATACGTACTCGAATGTTAGTCTAGCGAAAGTTTGAGCAGCGCTGAAATTGGAAAAGTTGCGCCGTCGAGGATCTCTTCTTTCCGAAGATGTCCGCTTAATAAATCGTCCTGGCGGGATAAGTCAAGCAAATGTGATTCGAAGCAAGCCGGACGTCAAAACGGCCCGAAGATCGAAGATGGAAGAAAACGCCCCTGATAATAAAACGGGGGAAAAAAGTCGAAAGAGATTCGATCTGGGAAGTTCGACGATGCTTGCGATAAAATGGCAGATGCAAATGGCCCGTTGAACGTCGATGGCTACTGTCCGATATGATTTTATAAATGCGCATTGGACCCGTTGGGTGATCGCTTCGGTGAAGCCGGAGTGTAAAAGTTTATATGCGAATTCGTTTGATGTGTGTGATAAACGCAGATTTGCCGAAGAAAATGACGAAGGTGGTGGGAAAGTGGCGGTTGTGAGCATAAGCGGATCGGTTCGAAAGTGTTTCTTAGAAATATATTTTTTTGAAAAAAATAATGCAAAAACGTTAATTTTCCAATGAAAATATGAAATACGGTGGAAAATATACGAAGATCGTAAAACCGTGCGTCCCCTCTCGAGTTCGACTCATAGGTGGTTTCGAAAGAAAAATGAATCATAAATTCAAAGCTGTCTGGAAAAGTCACAAAACATTCGCAATAATTTGTGAAAGTTAACGGTTATAAATGTTCAATTTATCATAAAGTAGTATAAATCACGATTGATAAAAGCTCGTATAATAGTCAACACGTTCGGTATTAAATAAACGTCTCGTAGATGAATAGGTTTTTTCAGATTTATACGAAAATATAATAATTGTATAGAGTACGTATTTCAAAGAAATTTCGATCACATTTTTTCTCAGAAACCAATTATTTAGTATGTCAGTTACATAGAAAATCTATTGTAACGATAATGATATTGAACGAAAACTTTCATTTATGATTCAATATATACAATTTTCTCAATATAAACAATCCACAGCCGACTTATCTAGACTGACTATTCATCGGATCGATTCAATTAAAACGGTTTTTTCTCATGGTGAGTCTTCGGGCTCATCCCGTACATTGCATTAGCTTTAATAAAAGCACCGCGGGGATTCGAACCGTGATCCTAGGCAATCGCTGTACGGGACTTATGCAGGATTTTCACGGTTCAATCTTCGCCCTTGTCGTATAATAACCCCATTCGACGGAGCTATGTGTTTTTACGTCCGCCGAAATATCGTCGCATAACGCCCTATACGAGTATCGTATGTGCCGACGTGTAATATTTCACTAAGGGCATGGATTCGAAACTAGATTTTTTTTTCGGTTGATTTCACTTAAATACTGATATTTTATACAATTGTAAGGGAAACGATGAGTAAATGTCGATTTATTCTTATTTTACAAAGACATTGGAAAATCACTAGTTGTAGATTTAACAGGATAAAAATTTTCGTCGTGGATACGTTCGACTTAAATTATGTTTTATTTCCATGCATAGAATTGTGTATGTGATGATATGGGAAAATTTATGAATGTTTATCTATCATTATACGAATAGTGAATTTAGTGGCTTTTAATTTTGCACCCCTGTTATGAAAAATAATGTATTCGGATAGGTTGTGGGGGTTGAAAAATGCAATAAAAAGCATCGTGGCGATATTTTTCGGACATTATTTTTAACGGTCATTTCTGAACGTTCGTGATAATGGAGCGGGGAAATTTCAATGAGAACTGCGCGAATATGTTGTTTGCCGAGTTGATTTCCTTTTTATTGTCTGTGTTATTTTTTATACTTGTTTTATTTTATTTTTCGTTTTTAAATGTCGTAACACGCTGTTTGAATTTATCGTTTTCGCACCCAGCCCTGTATAATAATGAGCTAACCGGGAGGGAAAACAGATTTTTTTTAATATACATACAAATACTCTTGTGCCGTAAACGCTTTAAGTGTGAGATTTCAAGTTTTACGAGCGCCTTGTATTTCATTCGAGAGGTCGTGGAATTCGTTAATATCTCGCGCTATTGATGTTTTATTATTCGAATATTTGCGACGAATAAATAGTTGAAATTTTGATGAGGGCGTGACAAAATATACGCGATTCGAAATTTCCCCCTCAGCGCTATAATAACGCGGGCATTAACCATTATTCGGCGGGAAATTTAATCAAATTACTCGCGAAATTTTCGGCGTTTTCTCCGCCTTGTTTTATTTCAATAACGCACAAAATCTCGGCTGGGAAAACCTTTGCGATGTGTTTAATATATTTTTGATATATTAGGCTCAAATATCCATTTTATATTAAGAGATTATAAACTGGACAATGCTAAGCCGGTAGCCGGCGCCGAAGATTTCGGGATTTCATAATATGTAAAATACGAGGGTGCTTTTCGATAAACATAGATTAACAACTTAGTTTTTGAATTGTATTAATATTTTAAGTATTAAACTGAAATCAGATTAAAACAGTTGAAGCATGAATTTAATCGAAAGCATAAATTATATTATTCTATAAAGAACGCAAGTAAATTTTCTCCTTATCGTCTCATAGTAATAATAAATTCGGTTCCACTACTTATTTAGAGAACATTGGGGGCAAAACAAGGTAACATTATCATCGCTGGCGCAGTAACAGAAGCAAAAGCGTATATTATCGCACTTTCGTATTTATGAGAGATATTAACCCCGGTGTGCGCGGCGGTAACTCAGGTGTTTTATGAAGTAAGGGCGGCACTCTCTCGTTTCTGCTACATTAACAATAGAAAACGCGAAACTAGCAATGGAGATGGAAACACAATATAAACCCGACAATATAAAGGGCTACGGCGAATCGTTCCGGAGTTGTAGGTGCGCCGCGGAAGCAATATCACAACCGTGGTCTTAAACATTTGCTTTGCAGGTGCACAATCGAATACCACGTACTACCTTAAATTTGACTTTCGATACGAGTTTCTGTTCATGAGAAGACTGAGTCTGCATTGCACCTTTTTATTCTGTAGACTAATTTGAAATTGGGTCTCTGCATTTTCAGCAGTTTCGTAATCAAGGACTATTCTTTTCAGAGGTATTTAGCCCCTAGATTAATTCTATATTATCTGTGTGTACATGAAACGTCCCAAAAATGAGATGATATATTCAACGGATGATCCCTAGTAAATAAATATAAGGGCAAACGTGACGGAAGCTAAATTATTTGTTTGAGTGAAAGCTTGGTCACCGATAGGTGTCGTCCAGCATTAGGGTTTACCTTTGAGGAACCTCAAACGAATAATTAAATTAAAACTACATACATACATTGCATCTAGCTGTCGTGTACGCGGAAGATAGAAGTAACATACAAATAGTGTTAATCGATCAGTTTACATTTCTAGGAAGAGGCTATTAGAGGGGTTTCAGCTTACGGAGCAAATAGCCCGACGAAGAAAAGGCTAATTAATGTCTCAAATAGGGGTTGTGCGAGCGGATTCAGAAAGTTTTCCGAGGCGCAAACTTTTCTTGCTCTCGTTCGCAGCAAAGCAACTCTCTCCCCTTTGATGTCGTCAGTTTTACGGTGCGAAATTTAATTTCGCGACATTCGAACGACGAGATTCCCTCCGTCGAGGATCGCCGGTGGAAAATGCGGCGAGGTAAGTAAGAGTTTTCCGTCGATAGCTCTGAGCGACTTTATACGTCTGAATATCATAATTTTATTACGAGTTAATGAATGAGAAAGCTCTCGATTCTTTCATATATAAAATTAACAAGAATCATTTCATTCGACCGTCAAATACCTTTGTGTACAGTTAGAATTCAGAAACACACGGTCTCCAAAATGGGAAAAATTGCATCGAATTTTCTTTCATTTCAGAGAAAATAGTATTTTCAGACATTTTCGAAAATTTCAAATTCAAATCGCTTCATTTAAAAACACTCCACATCCGATCCGCGTCTATGAATAAAACAAACCGCATCGTCGAGCGACTAATCGGTTCCATTACGTCGAAAAATACCAGCGCGAAAACGAAACCAAAATTAGAGAGACAAAACGCAATATTCGAAGATTCAACAACCTTTCGTCGAAATATAGAGCAGATGGAGGAAAGAGGAGAAAGGAGAGAGTGTGTCCCGATCCACAGGTGGCTAATATATCCGCGGGCGAGTCGTCGCATAATCCCGAAAAAGCTTGGCACGGATCGCTGTTTATTCTGAAGCCGAAAGAAGAGAGCGACCCACAGTTTGGGAAACTGTGGAGTCGAAAGGTGAGCGCGAATTGTGGGCGCTAAGGTCGCTAAAGTCGCCCTTTGAGATGGAAAGGCTTTAACGCGTATTGAGGCTTTTTTCAAGAGATATTTATGAATTTTTAAAATTGTGTTAAAACTTTGGTGGCGGATGATAATTTCAAGAGACATTCACATTGGTCGGAGAAATCTAAATGCGCTAACGATGCTCGAAATTTTCAGCTGTGCCTCGAGTTCGAATTATCGAGCGTGCACTGTATTTGCCGGCGTCGTTCACTCCAAGCCACCGTCGCACTCGAGCAATGCGTCACTTTTTACGTACATAAGGCGTTCGACTTCTGACCGAGACCTACATTTTTATCATCAAAATATACGTATTTATATCGTAGGTTTAGTAGGCTCCAGTCAAAAATTCAATCACGGCACGTTTTTAACGTTTTTTTTTAACTTTAAATTTTTTTTTCGCTATTTTTTTATTTCAAACATAGATGGCAATACGAATTTGATTAATTCCGAACAATTTTGATATACATGCGCCTACTGCTAGTCAGTCATAAAAATCTTGGAAATTGTACTCGAATTTGTACTTGAATTTGGCTGAAAAAAAAATTCCTGTTTGTTTATTCACCAGATTAAGCACCATGTGACTTTTGGATCTTTCCAAAAATTAAATTCGTGCTGAATGGAAAACGTTTTGACATCATTTACAATATTATAAAAGCTACGACAAGACAACTAAAGGCCCTTCCGAAAGAAGGGTTCCAGAAATGTTTCCAATCATGGCAGCATCTTCGGGATAAGTTTATAGTTAGTCAAGGAGAGTACTTTGAAGAATATTAATTCATATTTAATGTAACTTTAGTAATTTGTTCACAATAAAGATTTTATCATTATATATTGATACAACCCTGTATATGAATGAAATTATCCTGAAAAATATTTTGCTTTGTCTTCCATGTAATATTGTTGAGTTCTGGTCGCGAATTGATATGTTGTGATATTAAATTAAAATCGTAATTTATTGAATCTGTGTTCACACATGTGTCTGTTTCAAAATTCTAGTAGCTTTGAAAAAGTATCTGTAAATAGGGTAGAACTGGCTTCTGTGTTTTCCGATGCGTGTAATGTCACGAATGTGGAAAATTTTAATGAGCTTCCGTTTTTCAACCTAAGTGTTCTTTTGATATCAAAAGAAAATGTTCGTCCACTCAGCAATTATAAAAAATATTTTTTTTTGCATTTGTAGTTTAACTGTAAAATACACATATCATATGATGCAGGTAATAACGAAAAGTTTCCCTTATAATAAAATTTTTAATAAAAATTTCATAAGTAACGAAAACAACAATTTTTCAAAGTAAAATAAAAACACTTCATAAGGTACGAACTGAAAACTTTAACAAGCAAATGTAAATTTCAAGTATGAAATGCAAAAATTTAAATATTACAAAGTCAAATCTGCGAGAATTTCGTTCTAGGTAAGTCAAGTTAGTACTTTACATACATACATACGAGTACATCGAATAATCTACTCAATTCGGCAAAAATCTTCACATCGATAACTAGGAGAAAAACCAACAGCGACAGAGCGAAACTCCAAATTATGCTTTCGAATCCTCCAAAAATTAATACGAACGGCTAACATGAGCTCGCTTAACATCGAAGTCAAACATTCTTACAGTTCAAACAAGACCAATATCGCTTGCAGCGAAGGTGCAATTCGGTCCAATTTAACAACGATGAGAGCACATTACACACAGCTCAGTTCCTGCAACGCTGCAGCTCTAAGTGAATACTCGGTTAACAAAGCGTGACGTTTAATTCGCGGGTCGCGCCGAGCGAAAGCCTCATAAATTATTCGCACGAGGACATTTAATCCGAAAGTTTTTCCTTTGCAGGTGGCGAGTGGCTCCGGGACGAAGTTTCCACGACCAGCTCGGAAACCTGTGGAAGCTGGGAAGCTTTTCCGCGAGGATTTCGCTCGAACACCTGGCGGCTTAGCCGCAGTGGTCTCCAACGCGGGCTTCCGTTGGTTTTTGTCAGATTGACGACTGTGAAGGTCAAGAGGTACAAGTGACTTTGCGGGGACTTCGAGAAAAGCGATGATGTACCTACATGTATTAGGAGGAGGTCTAGTGATTTGATGATATATCCTGGCATACATTCCGAGTTCGTTTATATCATTTTGCCATCAAATATATAAGCGTACACAGAAGCGAATCCTGTATATTATTCAATTTCGGTAAAAATGTCACTTGTTCCCCTTGGTCTTTTCAGTCGATATTTTTACTGCTTCGGTTAATTATCTATAGAGTTACAGTCAGTCCTCTAACTACAAATTGTCAAAAATCCGTCTGTTTCGAAGATTTTTTAACTGTCGAAAACATGCGGAACAGACTCAAGAAGCAGTGAAAAGATTGGACCTTTGTGATAAATATTTTTAAGAAAGTTTTAAATATCATCACATAGTTTTAGATTAATCTCATGTTAACGCAATGATTTTGACCGAACATATAGAAAGGGTCCAGAATTAGTGCGTTTTGTCTATTGTCGTACTCAACGACATTCTTGGGAAGAAGAGTAACATATTTAATCGGAATGAAATTTGTCTCGTTCATATAAATGTGCTTCAAACTACATATGTTTAAACAAAACATGAATTCCATTTCTACATTGAATTTTTTTCTTAAAAAATTCCAAGAATTTTGTCGGATATCTCTTGAAATTATCTGCAGTCTTAAAGGTGAAAAATGACGATTTATTTTTATTGTGCAATGCTAGTAAATTAGTGAAAATATATTGTTTGCAGCAAGTGTCAAATAATTCGCCTATGGCGAGTCCATAAATTGTTCAGTAATTTTTATAAGCGCGCGGACCCGATGTTGAACACCTGTGCCTTCGGTGGATGTGCTTCATATTCAATGGAAGCAGTCGTTCTTTGAGAACGGTGAAATATTAATTTTGAATCTTTTCGCGATGAAAAATGCAAGATTCGGTTGAAAGATTGTTATCTACTTCAGAAAATGTTAAATCTTGAAAGTTTATAAATACTTAAATCATAATAGAATTATGAATGTCGACGAAACTCGATCGCGAGAATTGTTTACAGATACGTAACTCCATCGCACGAACGTATTAGTTTCTGCGTCGAATCTGTCAAATCAGTAACGAGAATTTCAGACATCTATGTATTAATTGAAGCGAACCTGTCGATGACAGTTTTGGCATCTGTATCCAGTGACGGTACAACAAACGCATCATTAAATAATGGATTAGTCAGTTAACAAATACGCGTTAGTGGGATTTCTGAAAATCCATATTCATGACACAGATAATATCAGATATAATTAGTTTTCGCGGAATCGAAATTTGCATTTCTAGTATCATTATTTTAGATCATATAATGGTCGAAAAATAATACGAAAGAATAACTTGAACGACAAACGAGCTAAGGAGCACTCGAGAAACGCTTTATGGCGTTGGTGCACAAGTAGTTACATTACACAAAACGTCATACAACTTTATGGCGTATGCAAAGAAAACGCGAAAGAATATAAACGCCACAACACACGGTAGAGTGGTTTGCAAACTTTTCCAAAACGTTCGGCTATTTGGAGTCTGTTATGATATCACGACTTGGAGATTTGTTATGCAGTCAGTGGAAATATTTGCGAATGTAAAGTTGCGTTTAACAGTTTCGATAGACACATAGTTTTCACGAACGATATGAAAAAATACATGTATCAAAATGAACCAAATAAACAATTAAATCGAATCATGATAAACAAGATTTAGTTTAGACAACAGTTAAGCAAACGCTGATACGTGCGAAAGCGTTCGCAATAAATAGCCAAGTCGGTTGAATGCGCGAAGAAGAGATTCGGGAAAAATACTATTGCGAATTATAAGCACTGCTATATAGGCCCACAAGTAGAGTATAAGAAGAAGAAGAGAGGAATTTTCCTCGCATAAAGACGACGAATAGCCGAAGCGTCGAATAGAGCGATCAGCGCTAAGGGTTAAAGATTAACTTTCGCCAATAAATAAACGCCTTTTACTTATACACGAGCCGGATGAGACGTTATTGCCCTTCCAGTTTTTGCCCACGTAATAAATAAGCGCCTTGTTGGCGGATTCTACCACCGTCCGATCGAATATTTTGATTGGATGGCTTGTTGGTGTGGATGAATTGATTGCCCGATGGTTATAGTGCGGAATTCATTGTTCCCTAAATGAAATGCTCGATTGTTCAGATTCGTTAGAAAAAAATATAAAATGTAGGTATAGCAACTTTGTTCTAGTTGTAAATTTATGTGGGTATGTACTAATAATGTAATGACACAGAGAAAACGACATGTGCATCGACCAGATGTGCACACAGGTGATTCAACAACATGCAGGTGATCTCGAGATGCAATTAAACGCAAGGACGAACAGTGGAAACGTAAACAGTACCAGGAACTGAAGGCGCAACTGCATAACATTTCCAACTAAAATAAAACACATTAATTAACTTTCGAATAGAAACTACATTCGATAATTCAGGTTAAACGAATTAATGAGATAAGTCCGCAGAATCTATCTGGCCATATATACCTTATTCTGTTTCCAGTCAAAATATGAGAAATTTGTGTACCGCAAGATCCACCGATTTATATGCTAAAAGCGCACGAAGCGGAGATGGAGCGAGCAGGTGACTCGTCCGTTCGTGAAAGCCTTCTTTGCATAAAGTTGCAGTTATGCCCTAACATTGTGCCAAAGCTGATGGAAAACGACACTTTTCTATACAGATTTCGCGAGGGAATTTCTGAAAAGATTGCAGTCGTAAAGATCAGATTTCGCCAATAAAGAATACACATCTTAATAATTTTCAACGTCTATTATTATAAACAAAATATTCATATGAAAAATTCACTATTTATATTATATTAGTATAGTTATTCGATCGTTTTTTTCTTTTCAATATAAATTTCTTTCTTCGAGCTTTCGATTCAAGAGGAAAAGTCAAGAAAATTCAATAGAACAATAAGGAAAAGCAGGTCGACGATGCGTATTGTGCTACGAAGAGAGAGAGTAAGGCTTTCACGATTTTACGGTGCGCTCATAAACGATACACGCGCTAAGGGATAAATTCCCGATTCTGTCGTAAAGTTTTATACCACCACCCCAACCCACCCTTAGCACAGATGGATTGTATTAAATAATCAAGTTCATTTATAAGCGATTTAAGGTAACAAAATTAACGTAGCGACGGCGGACTAATAATCGTAAAACGCTTGATGGGTCGGCGTTTTGTTCGCCGTTTTATTATTCGATCTCGGCTCGTGTTTCTATCTCTCGATTTAACGAGTTTAGGAGTTATCCGAAATCTGGACCGGTTTAGGTTTTCCGGATTTTGGAGCGCGACGATTTTGATAATTGTCGCCGTAAGGAAGGAAGGCTGTCCGAAAATTGACGACGTTTTCGCTGGCACGTTTCAAATTTGCTGAAATTTCGCTTAATAAAGGTGTCCGTCAATCGTGAATTGAAATTTTAATCCGTCGACAAAACAAAGGTTAATTTATCGAGCAATTAATTTGTCGCTCGCGTTGCGATGGCGTTGAAGTTTTGCAATTTTGCGTTCGAATTCCGATTGACGCGTTTATGGGAAAATAGTGTTATTCGTGAGATGAGAAACGTGGAGGTATTTGTATAGATATTTTTTTCGTTTTGACATATCAATATGGTTCAACAAGTGTGCTTGGAAGATATTCCCTCGAGACGCAGAATATAATATTATTATCTACATATATTGAAAATTCTACAAATGTTTGTAATAAATAAAATACTATGAAAATCAGATACATTTTCATTGTATATTATACAATTCAATAGAAAATATCCGTGAGAGTTAAGTTTATTTTTCAGAGAAACCAATAAAAATAATATTCACACTGTTATTTATTGGAAATAGTATTAAGTTCGGTTTATATTTTTCATTTCACGGAATAACCTTGCGGGAAAACAAAAATATCTCCCGCCGAAAAAAATAAAACAATTTTGAAAACAAAACTGAAAATAACAAACAAATACGATAGATAGGAAATGTCGCCGTCGAACTGCGCAGAAAAAAAATACCACATCCAAATATAGGTCAACACAAAACAACAACGCAGTCGACAATGGACGAGAATTTAATCCTGAATGGAATAAAAAAAAATCGAACTGTGTCAGAAGTAAAACTACCCTAGATTCCACACATAAATCCGAGCACACAAAAACAGGATAACCCTTCCAAAGAGACTATTCGAAAGTTTCTGAGCGAAAGGGGCTTTCGTGTGACATGTGTACTTCCCTAAAGGTATAAAGAAAGGCGCGTTTAAACGTTGCTAGAATAATCACGTATTAATTCAAAAAATTTACTTTAAGTGATTCAAATTTTGATGAATATTTGAATATTTCGTATCTATGTTAAGTGTAAATGTGCCTTGAGCGAAGAAGCGCCCTATGCGTTGACCTTTCTTAAGCCCCGAGGCCGACTGCTTTTTATTGATCTTTAAAGAACAATATAAGCCGTATTGATTCTCGTAAACAAACATTCGACGGAGGTAATTTTCACCAGTCCGGAAAAGCCTATGGGTAAACACACACATCGTCGTCATAGGAAAACATAAACACGAACGGAACTTAATTAAACGTCCATTAAATTAAAAATGTCGATTCGTTTCGACAACAGATAAGAATTGTTCAATTTTCGACTGACTGCTCGTGAAGGTGGCCTAAGTTGGAATCTCCGAACGCAGATTAATGCAAAATGATTAAATTTAATAGAATACGATTATTGCCTGTGCGTGGTGGCCAAATTAAATTATTGAGTCGGTTTATTCGAGTTTGGATCGATTCGAAATTCGCATTGTGTTTATTTTATAATAGAGAGCGGATCTTGCGAATAAGATGATGTTTATATTATATTATACAAGTTATTTCTAATCAATTATCATTCACTATATAGTGAAGACAATTCGCCATTAGGCAAGACTACTCCGAAGATTAAATTATTGCTCATACATAGTTCGAATTTAATCGAAACATATGGAAAGTGTAGGTTATGATCATTTACGGAGCCGTTTCGTAAAGCGATAAATGAACCCCATTTTCGAATCAAATGAATCCAAACATTCAAAAGAAACGACCGAGTCTCCATATCAATTTTATCAATAAAGAAAAACGACATGTGACTCTCACCAAGATTGGACTCGAACTCAAGCATCCCAAGTGTGCTGAAGCGACACGGCATGCACAAACGATTTATACTGCTACACTATTTAATTGATTATATGTATATTTTTGCGAATTATTTTGTACGTATGTTTGTTTTGATCGAATTTATTTTTTATGGATTTACGGTAAGAGAACCGCAATAGTGGCGGAATCGGTAAGAATGTTTGCGTGATTTTTTCTACCCGCTCTAGAATAGAGGATTTTTTCATAAGAAATTCAAAACACGCGAGATTTGATACGTAGCGCTATCGGATTTTCCCACGTGAAAAGGCAAAACGAGAGGGGCCCGAAAATAAGACGAGGAAAGAGAGAAAAAAGTCTTCGGTAGAAAAAGCCATTTGCGAAAAATTTCCCGTTCTTTGATTATAGTACGACCCTTAGCCCCGCCTTGATAAAATCAAAGTTTTTCTCGTACATAATTTATTCATAACGTTTATATTTGGGTCGCAGGCTACATAAGCGGAGTTTCGGCTACTTTGGCCCGGCTCCGATAGAAAGTGGCAACTGTGCCCGATAACGAAATTGATATCCTGGATTCGAATCCAGGTGAGCAAGTAATTTCATTAAATAGATAAAAATCTTGTACGGGATTTCGTTTAAAGGATGCTGGGTTTATATTTAATCTGCTTAGATTTCGCTCAAATATCAAAATTCGTGAGTGAAACGAGTCTAGTGTACTTAAATTTAATTTTACTCACAAACTGCCACAAAGTCGAGGAATATGAAGATTGACTGTGTTTACCTGTGAAAGAAAAAATATTGAATTAATTAAATGAAATTATTCATACAGGAAATTTTCAAACGAGTAAAGTGTGCGCCAGGAAAAATAATAGATAAAATTTTCACCTCGTTATGAGATTTTTAAGCGAAATATAATATGAAACGGGTTAAAGTAATTGCGGTCGCTTCTTCATTAATAATTCATTAAGCTCAATTTATGAGAAGAGCATAATCATGACCTCGTGCTTTTCTTAAACGACTATTAGCGAAAGCTTGATTCGTTCTTCCATTAACGAAGCGAACCTTAAACCAGAATTTACAAACTTGTAGACTTCACAAATTTCATTTCATATAATAGAATGGATATTTATCCGTTTTCGGAAAACTATATAATAAAGTATAGAATAGATTAAATTCGATACAGAATCTCTACATGGAATTCTATAGCTCGATTGAAGGAATAGTCGATATCACAGAAAACATTTCATCATGAATACCTCAGCGAATATTTGTATACGATCTTCGATTCTAGAAAATAAGCTTATGTCTGAAGCAATCAGACCGAGTAATTAACAAAAAAAAACATCGATAGTAAACATCGAATTCAATCAGTCAAACATCCATATAGATTTTCCTAATGACTCAGTCAGACTAGGGCAAAGTAACAGCTGTAGCAAAAAGCCGCGAATTCCTTTCCCAGCCTCTCGTATGGTAATGTGGGGAATGGCTTTTGGACAGCGTCCCGATTTCCCGGGACGGGACTTAAACCCTTAAACCGAAGGGCCCGGGAAATGCGTTTCGCCAAACGGCAAGGGCGAAAACGCGCCGTAATCGCCAAAGGGTTCAAATCCGTATTTATTTGTACAGTTACGCACTTACGTGACAATAAGCCGCAGGGAATTAAAATGGTCCAGTGAAAATATCGTTTGTACGAGTATTCGTTGGATTTGATTGTCCTTTTTTTCGATGAGGTGAGATAAAAAATTGTTATTGTTCAATTGGAATTTTATTATATTTATAGGAATTGATAAACATGAAAAGGCGAAAAAGTTCTTCATAAATTCGTTGAGTGATTGTTGTTATCTAATCAAGTAAAATGAGAAAATTAATAAAGCTCTGTTTATTTTGTATGTGTTTTATATAGAATAGAAAATTTATGCTTTATTATATGACTTATAATTTCATAAGGTCTAAAACAAATTTAATTTCATGAGATCGATAATAATGAAACGGAACGAAATGAATATTCAACGCTTATTTCATGAAAATAAAATACAATAAAACGATTCAATAAAATGTATCGCATTGCGTACGCATGGAATACTTTATGCAAAAATTTTGAATTATGGCATTACGCAAAGTTTCTTCTCAACTTTTTACGAATACTGCGGATTTCCATAACTTTTGAATAATTAACCGCGATATCGTATCAGATTTAATCAGGATTAATTTTTCCGTCGTTTTTTCAACCCTCCTTATATTATATTTCGGCACTCGGACGACGTCGACGGAAGATTCGCTTATTTAGCAAATTCAAAATTGCTTTTTCCAATATCAAAGCACTTCTAAAAGCCTTCGGGATAATCCAGATTATCTTAAAATACGCGCCTCTCCGCCGACGAAAGAGTATTTAAAAAAAATCCAAGAACCCGTTATTACATTATTCATATGCTACACGCCCTCAGTACGCGTGTAAACTCAACGGATAACTGAACCTAAGAATTTGATGAATTTCACACATTTTTCAATATGTATTCGATTGGTATCGAAAGATAGGTTAATTTGGCCTACAAATTAAAACATATTTCCTGTCGAATATATATTGAATTTACAACGCAACACCGATTTATATCAGCATTTGTGTACGGCCTTAGAGCAAATATTATCTCCGAGAGCAAGATGACAGTTTGTCTTCCGATCGAGGGCTCAACTATGCGGGCTAAAGCGATATCGAGACTCGTCTGGGACCCTTTTGTGTCGAATGTGGGTCCCTTAATATTCAATACGCATCTGCGAGCCCCTATTATCGAATTCAAACGCCTCGCTATACGACGATAACTGTGGTACAAGTTCGGGACGTGTTGTTGAGATACGCACTTACGTTTCGGGTATGTAACTAACGAGAAATGTACTCACCAATTTCGATTATTAAAGTCTAGATTGAGTTTTGTGTGGATTTGTAAAAAGCCACTTTTTAAGGTGGAAATTGTTCATACGATAAATTTTGAATATCTAGTGCGATTTTTGAGTTCGATCGACTGGTCTTAAGTGCTAATTCGATCCTAGAAGAGAAGCTTAGATGGAAAATATTATAAGCGGAGCGATAGTTTGCTAGACCATTGTTTACGAAATGTTCCAAAGACAACACCATAACGTACACAAACGAAGGAGAGCCGCGTACAAATTTAATGTGGTAACTCGTGTTGACACAGGCCGAGTGTGGACTCCATATCGAAAACTTACTCCCTTCGCTTTCTCCTTCCCATAGTCGCCGTACTACGGTTAACGGCTAACTTCAGAGCACACAATTCAACTGGAACTCGGAGAGATTCGGAAACCTTCCATTCCAGGGGATTGCAGAGTTGTGTGTCGATCGAATGTTAAATATTTAGCCGATTCGTTAAATCCGCCTACGGTGCCGGAATATGCAACGCCGTGTGCAAAGATGGGATACGAAACTGGATGCGAGTCTCTGCACTTTTCCGGGCTTTTCAATTTAGCAGATTTACTCGGAAAATTTGCATTTTAACGTTGCTCGTTGCTGATGTTTGAGTTAGCGGGCTTGTTTCTCGGCGGTCCTTTTTTATTTCAGCAGAAAAGAATGCATGCTGAGCTTTTCTGTGTTGCAAACTTCTTCGCGTGTGTGGAAAAGTTGCACGTGCGAAAAATTTCATCACGTGCCGTGATGGCATTGAAAAGTTGGCAAGAAAGATGTGCTGTAATATCAATTTATATTCGAAAGGTGAATAATAAAATATAAGAATATGAATACAATATTTGGAGATTATATAATGTTAGCTTTTGTGATTTGATTTTTTTTCGAGGCTCTATGTATTTTAAGTCGATTGTGAACTGATTTTATTATTGAAAATAAAATGCAAAATATTTGTCAATCATGTTGCGTGTGTAGACCATGCATATTTACTACGGCTGCATCCCCATGTGAAATGATAAAAATTCAATAGATCATAAATTTTATGCGATGATATAGAAACTTTCCGATGTGCACACAATAAGTTTAGAAAGTGAAAAGATAAGCCATTAATGAGTGAATAAATCACATACATACATTCAATTTTATTTATATAGATGGCGTTGAAGTCGTCATTCTGAAAATATTTAAAAACCGAAACACGTGTTTATCCGGAGGAATAGGCAGTTCCCGGCATCGATGCGGCTTTTGATAGGCCAAGGCTTTCATCAATCACCCACCGGAACCAGCTTTCAGGCTCCTGAAACGCAAAATATTTCATTTTCGGCTCCTTCCACGAAAGCATCCGAATGTACACACAATGTACCAACTGACAGGCATCCCTTGGCCCCGAACATACTTTTGACATTCCCTTCTGCGCTCGCCTATGCGGTGATTGGATTTTCTTTCGCAAATATCATTACTCCTTTAGGAAGGCTTTGTTGCCGCAGCAACAATGGAATTCTTGCGGATGCCCGTTCTACGTATCGTTGGAACAATGCCGTTTCATAATGAGAATAATATTCAGAGACTGATTGCAGCCGTTGTGGATTTCGTTCGAAATGTCACCGAAATGCTACGGCCTAATAAAACTTCGCAAAGACATGTGTATTATTTATTCGTTCAAATTCTATTTACAGAAGTCTGTACGAATGTCGAATCGATCACCTTCAATCAACGTTTGACAGATTTTTCTCGAGACGAAAAATTCGAGATTAATATTGTGCCGAATGAGGAAAAACGTCGCTCAAACGCCTCAGTCTGAAAATTTCAATGATGAATTATTCTACGTATCGAAAGTTCGGCAAGAGTAAACGAGGCACAATTTCGAAATTCGAAACTTAGCTAAGGTATAATAACTGCAGCGGCCAAAACGGAAACAGTGGGTGGAAGGTCTGCAATAATATTTGCATAGGAAAGCCGTATGCTGAAAATGAAGTTCTGGAGTTGGAGATCGGCAGTCTTTCGTGGTTTCGACATAGCTCGCATACCTCGAATCTGCTTTTATACATCGTCTACACTTGGAAATGTTACAGATGGATGTCTGTGGGGTTGTAGTTATGGAAGTAGTACATATCATCTGTGGATTGCGTCTAAACCTGAAGGAACGTTCGCATGAACTGGAGCGAACTCGCGGTCAGTGCAATCCGTCCGAGTGGAAAACAAAGCGCATTCTCGACGTTGATCTCTGAATTTATGCGAGAAAATTCTATCGGATATGCAAATATTGTTTATTTCGAATGTCTTGTATTTGATTTAATATTCAGTTTATGATAGAAAACGAAAATAAACTTCGAATAAAGTACATAAAATACAGTTTCTCTTCTAATTGCACGATTCTAAATTTATAATACAATTCATGAAGCGATTCCTGTACGTAACCCAATTTCACCAAACATGCCACTTGTACCCCTCGACCTTTCCAGTCTTCATATGAAAAATATACAATTACATTACTAAGAAAAAACCCATAATTCTGTCCGATAACTTCATCCTACGTATACTACATATATGACGGTCGAAAAGGCGAAAGGGTACAAATGAAATTGAGTTATGCACAGGAATCGCTTCTATGCAAGCTCATTTATTTGATGGCAAAAGGATACAAGCGAATTCGGAACGTGTGCCGAGATATCTATATTATAAATACGCTAACGATGCTCGAAATTTTCAGCCACAGCCGTGCTTCGAACCCGGGCGTTCAGTTTATTAGCCCGTCGCCTTAGCTCCGAGCTACGCGTCGTAATTACGAAACTGCACCGTTTAACGTATATAAGGCGTAAAATCCAAATGTGGGATATTTTTTATTTCACACATAGATGGTAATAAAAAATATTATCGAATAAAACACATCCGTGGCAATACGAAGTTTGATTAATTTCGAACTATTTTGATACACATGCTAGTATCATTAAATCAGTCGACCTCCTCCTAATATAAGTAGGTACACGGTCAACTTTGAACAATGAACAGTGAAGCAAAATCACTAGTACCCCTTGACCTTTTAAGTCGTCATATATATTTTAATATTCAAAACCAACAAAAGAACACAATTCGAACTGTCATTAACACCATCACGCCCCGACACTAGACACTAGCGTGAGTCGCTTTTAGTGCCATCTAACGGCGACTATTAGCGACACGTCCTTCGCAAAGCTCGAGCCAAACAATGTCGTGCCCCTTGCGAACAGATCTCTCGAGCACTCCTTCCAATTACGAAAGCGAGCTGAATACTAATCGGAGGGAGGCCGATGCAATTATAATTGGATTGCAGTCGCCCGCTCCGATTCCATTATGCAAATCCGCGAACGCGTTGCTGATGCAAAACTGCACTTTTTTACGTTCGGTTTGATGCCATTGCAGCGCGCGGTCGTTACTGTTATTGTGAGGGGTTTTCAGGTCGTTCGAATGCCGGAAAATCGCAGACGTGGTTCGGATTATTTTGTGGAGGTGTTTGTTGGTCGGAGGTGAAAGTGCTATTAGTACAAATTCTTGCTTTTCTATATTTAAAAAAAAATATTTTTTAGTCAAATATCTGCGAAAAGATTGGGATATGGAAAAATCACCCTTCCGAAGATCTAAACAGTTTCATATGAATCCTATTTGAATTCTGCATTTTATGTTACGAATCTAGTAAGTACAAATTTCTTAACATTTCGATAATTGCAATAATTTTCGTCTGGGACTGTATTATTAGATTATATTCTGTGGTCCTGTTTTTTGGTGGAAAACGAAATAAAGGACTCGCGTTGCAGGTTTCCTTCCAACTTTTCTAACGAATATATTGACCTAGTGTCCTCATTTTCCGCCTTTAGAGCTTTTTTTTAACACAAACGAAGAGACGACTAATCGTAATGCGAATTCTCAGATTTCTTGGCATTTTGCATGCTACTTGGAAAGCTGTCTTTCGCAATAACTTTTACAATGATTAAATATAGAGTTCCATGTAAACGTAAATGAGGCATCCGTAGTTACGCTTAGTGCTCCTGGTACCCAACTAGGCTGGCCTAAAAACTTGACATCGAATTGAAGTGCAGTTAAAAGGCAGAATGGTAGACTTCCTTCGTAATGCATAATATTATCAGGTGAAATGCAATCGATTAAAATTGTTTATTTTTCAATATTTATATGCAACACAACACATATTATACAAGCCCCATTGGCCACTAATCTGTTAAAATAAAATCGATCACTTTTAACACATTTTAACGACATTTCGGTACCTTCCCACTGACGCTTCAATGGCGATCGGATAATTTTCATTCAAATTCGGACAGACGAAACTTCCCAAGGTACCTCTTCGAGAGACCGAATTAGAGATACGAGATGGATACGAGTCCTCGGGTTTAAGGATGTAGGGATGTAGGAGTGTCCTGTCACAGGCTCATCGGCGTGGAAAAGAAGATATTCCGCATCAGTCGGCGGCTTTGTTGCCACAACCGAGACATAATGGATAACAATATGCGGGGCTCAGCATCGTCGACTTCCATCCTCGTTCCTCGGAGCTGATATGGTAATCTGTGCGTGCTTCGGAACGTCACACTTGTAGGAGAAGGTGGAGGTGTTACGTATGGGACAGTCGTGAGTTACCTTTTCAATGAAACGTATGCTTTTGGAGTTCACTGTTAAAATAAACAGAAATGTTAAAAATCGTAGTACTAAGATTCATGTAGAATCACTATTTTTCACACGTTTGCACTAGTTAGATTCAGAGTAAACGCTTTGTGAACTAGCCTCAAATAAGATTCATATCAAATCTATTTGGAATAGTAGGCAGATCTGAAGAAAAGTAGCTCGAAATGCATCGAAATACTACTTAGGAAAATATACGATATCATTGCACACAGAAGCCTCAAGTTGACGACCGCTGTTATGGAATTATATGGAGACATGTTGGAGAAATCGCTTCCATATTAATGTCGACAATTGAGCAAATTCAGCTGATTACGCATGATGATTAATTCGATGCATGTGTTTTCGTGATGAGCGCAATCAGAATTTGTATTGTATTGAACAATTCGGGATGAAATCCGATGATGTTGACATCGTGTTATAATTAACACGATCAGAAATTGTTTGTGATCTCATAATATTAGAATATGTTAATATTTGTTTTCGATTTTTATTATAAAATGCAAAATTTATCTCCATTCACAATGATTCACAAAGATAAGTGGATGAATAAAAATAATAATAAAAATTTTAATGACATTTTTCAGAGAAGAAATTGTCTGGATATAAGCAACAAGTGAACTTCACGATACAAAGAGAGCGCTTTCAAAGATCTTACTTAATACAATACAAACGAATCGACTTCAAATACACCGAGTAGATCTATTAGAGCTACGGAGAATAAAGAGTGAACTCGAAGCATTACAAAAGATTTAAATACCAAACAACCACTTTAAAACACTTACTGTACTCAGTTTAAGAAATTTAAATTTGATAAAAAACTACTTTCCTTGCCAGAACTAGATATTCAAAAAAATCCTGATAGTTTCAACGTATCGAATGGAACATCGAGCATTCAAGCACAACAAACACGAAGGTAGAAAAGCCATACGAGGTGGAAGAGAAGAATAAGAGGAGCACCAGTCTATCTTAGTTGCGGACAAATCTCGAATTAATCCTGCGTTACTATCTGGTAAGCGAAGGGATTCTGCTCTTTCTTCAGAGCAGCATACTTACAAATGGCGAGTCCTTCTTTTTATTCGGTCAGAATGCTCTGTTTTGCCGGTGGTATAATATTTATAACATTTCGAAGGAACGAGGGATAGAGACGCGGACAGATATAGTCGGTCCTCTGACTACGAACTGTACAAAATTCGTGGAACTGATACATTTACAGTTATTGTTTCTGACCTGCTGATGTTTTGACAGTTCGTATTTGAAGGACTGACTTTGTGCGAAAATTTGGCGATGTTCTAATGGGATATTTCTAGAAATTCATTGCCGTCTTTTAAGTGTTAAAACAAACTTGTATTGAGGCGTATTTATCGACTTCAAATATAGTAATTTAATGAAATATGTACGACAGATTTTTTTGGCTGTACCCTTGTGTATTCTGTATCGTCAAAAAAACACTGTTTGCTATTTCGCTTACATGCAAATCTGCCGGATTTCCACAAGATTTGTCTGAATGCTCCGAATTCGCTCGACTAATGCGGTTCGTTTTATCCATATATCTGTTTTTCGAGTTTTATTTTGGGTTGAGTTCTCGATTGAAAAAAAGTATTCGATAGATGAGAAAAAGTGTATTTTCGCATTTTTGTTTCGGGGAATACATATAACTACTACGTCCTCGCTCGAATTGAAAGAGCTTAACGAGTGAAATTTGAATGAGAGTTAAATATTCATAACGAATTGATTTGCTGTCACGTGAATTATTAAATTTAAGTCTTTTTCGCACAATAAGGTACTAGTGAATAAAATATATTTACATTGGAACCAAATCTTTAAGGTTTCATTAGGTATATATGTAAGTATAATACCAACTTTTTTTTTATAATAACACAAAAAAACCTCTAAGACACCATGTAATATAAATTCAGTGTGACACTCAATATATTTATTATTTCATGAATATTATCTTGTAGAATCAAAGGTCATTTACAATAAAATATACGCAAGGCCTCAATTGAACGAATTTTGTATTATGTGAATATTACGTGAAGGGAATGCGTATTGGATAATTTAGATTTAGGAAAAAGAGAACGCAAGGACGTCAAAAAGAAACATGTTGAAATCACGTATACACTTTTCATTGAAGACTGATTGAAGATGAAGATTAAAATATGTAAGATACATCTACTTGAATTATGATCTATTTAAAATGGCAATTGAATGACATTTTACCGATATGAAATTGTAAAATAATGGAATTTTTATGTATCAGAAGTCTACTTTTCCGAAGTTCTTATCATTCATAGCTCTTATTACTATACTTAAGTTAGGTTTCCGAGCGCGCGACAGCTAGCAGCAACGACAGAATGAGGCATCATACAATTATTCACATTGTGAATAATGAGGACCTCAAGAAAAAGACTCCATTGCTCTCATTGGGACCACGGTTACCATCAAATGACAACTGAAAAGGCCAAAAGGCACATGCTAAAATTCGAGCTCGCTTTTCTCGAAACCGCCGCAAAGTTACTTGCACCCTTTGGCCTCTTCAGTCGTCAAATACGACATCTCAACTAGACACAGAGCACGTTCGATACTACCGAAAAGCACCAACACCCTGCCGTTTGTCATTCGAGCGACGTCTCTTACCAATTATAACGCGCGCGTTACGTTTAATTCACGTCATTTTGACGCACGGCGCACAACCCGCATATGACGACTGAAAAGGCCAAGGGGTACAAGTGATTTCGAGAAAAGTGTGCTCAAAGTAGTGCATGTATTAGGAGGAGTTCGAGTGATTCGATGAAATATCTCGGCACACGTTCCAAGTCCATTTATATCCATTAGCCACAGCGTCACATATACATAACTTAATTTCGGCAAAAATGTCACTTGTACCTCTTGGCCTATTCAGTCGTCATATGAATTAGACGAGGCCAACTATTCCACTGTTGTGCGATACGATACAATGTTTCGCGAGATTTTAACGCAATTAGTACGCGGTGTCGCTCAGACGGTCGGTTACGATTTTAATAATAGGGAGTGAAGGGTGAGTTGTGATGTCGAGGTGTTCTGGTGTGGAATAATGTTGAGGGTCTATGAAATAGGTTGTAATGTGTAATGTGTTTAGTGGTGGTATTGGAGTCGGGAATGAAACGTGTGCGGCGTAATTGTAAATCGATTGGTTCCTATCAATTGGTTATGAGGCTCGGCTTGCTAACTGGGACGAAGAAAAACATAAAGCGATGTAGAAGAAAATATTAAGAATTTTCAAATATAAAAGTTTATATCACAAATAATTAGAGAAAATCGAACGTACGTATTTACAAATTGAATGAAATATCAATATTTTTCATGATAAAAACGAGTTCGAAACACCAAACGAAATTCACGCACAAACAATCCAAATTAAATTCCGCTCGTTTTCATCAACAAAACGAAAAGACGACCGCAATTGAAACAAACGATCGACAACAGTGCGGTTTCTTTTACGAGCGACGAACGTAACTAATTTATCACCACACAAGAAAATCGACCCGGTTCCGCATTACGAATCGTCAATTAGCGAAAAAAACGCGAAGGAAAATCGGCGAATTTTCACAGTTTCGACGAAAAGTCACAATTTCGACTTTCGGAAATAACCGAGAACGTTCGATATACGCTTTCGGGAGTAGGCTCTATTTCAATTTGCAGGCACATCCGCGTCAAAATGCCGTGTGATTCGAAATCATTGAATACGGGCCTGGGGGCTCTGTTCGACGTATATCTATTCGATCGTGCATCTTCATTCCCCCCAAGCACATGTGAGGAATTTCGATTCAAAACTAGGAATACTTTCCGATTTAAAAAGCCTCGAATAAGCTCCGAACTCATCGTAAAAATCAATTCGATAAACGAACTCAAATTGCATCAAACATTCGTCGAGTAAACGTCGAAGTTTGAATGTCGGAAAATCGGCCGAATCGTCCAAATATGAAAGAATAATTATTTTTTTTATATTGGATTTGGAATTTATATTATTTTTTATATAATATATTTAAATTTTGACGTTTTTGGAGCTGAATGCCACGTATTATAATGTAGGAGGATCGGCGGTTAAAGGTCGCCCCACGTGAGGATATCGAGATTTCGCGAAAATATATCTAGCGGCAACGAGGAAAATGCGGGAAAAGCGGGCGGGGCAATTTTCGACTTTTCCGCGTTTTGAAATATTCCCGCTGCTCGACAAGGGAGAAAATTGTCTGCTATAAGGGAAAATCAATCCTGTGGAGACTTTAGCGTAAATAAATATAATCGAAAACGCAAAAAAAAATGTATGCGTAAGAGAAAATTCAAAGTATACACCTTATTTTTTATGTAGAAGAATTCAATATATGTGATACTTTTTTTTCGAAAAAATATTTTTATTTCAATACGAAAGGTTATAAATACGTCAAAAATACATATAGAGTGTAAATAGAAAAAATATTATTGAGAATGTGAAAAGTGACTAAAATGAGATTTATTATTTCATATCTATACATCGGTAAAAATGAAAAATATTCTAATATGTGTTACAATAATAAAAATATAAAATAATCATAAAATCAAATATGTAAGTTCAATGAAAAGCGATGGGAAAACTAATGCGATCGTGAACACATTGTAGCAGGAATAAAATCCTATGCATTTTTCATAACGACGATATGAATCCGATCAGCGGAGAAAAAGTTTAATACGCTCTGCAACACAATCGAATATTTATAAGGACGAAGAGACACAAATGCACCTTGGATGTTTTCAATAGCACTATTCAATTGTGTATTTCTAGTATAAAGCGAAACCTTTGCGACACGGACACAAAAGAAATTAAACTCGTCAAAGAAACGTCAAGACTCCAATGGAGAGAAGATCGCTGAAAGAGCTTACGAAAGATAAAATGTAAATATGTATTTCTATTTCAGAGAAACGTATAGTGTTTTTCACGAGCGATGCAATAAAAATTGCACCTCTCGACACAGCGACTGTGAAAATATGAAAAATGTTACGGTGAAAGCGTTCAATACTCCACTCGCATACACATTGTATTCATCGTATGAAACTGATCACTATGTTGATGGTAAAATGCGAAAATGTAACCGATCGTTGAATAGTCCGAGTGTAAAATTACACAGTAATCAACACGAATGTGAGTGATTTATTCGTCGACGTACGATTACGTTTTACATGCACAGTTTCGGTGCGGATTTTTGTCGTATTTTTATATGCAAATCGTTTAATTCCAGTGCAAGAGTTTGTGTTTCGGCAGCACCGCGAGAATGAGTCAAAGCATCATTATGCAAACGAGTTTTTGACAGTTGCAGTTTGTTTCAGAAATTCAGTGCGCTCTCAGCTCTCGAGACATCTGAATACATTATGACCTATGCTGTAACAACTGTGCTGCACAATGCTCGTCCAGTTCCTTTCATAAAACAGATTATATCACTGTTACTCGTTCCACTGTTAAATTTAGCTTTTGATCTAGTTGCAATCGGAAAATGCACCTCAGTTTTAAATATCTATATAGATCATCCACAAAGTGACTCATTAAAATAACACTCTGAACTCATCGACGATATTCAAAATAAAAGCAGAACGTTTCTACAACGAAAACAATTAAAAACGCCTATTTTCCCCGACAACGAAATAACTAGCGTATGAAAATTTCGGGCACGAAATTCGATTAAAATTAATCGAGCCAATTAAAATAGTCGAATGCCAAAAATTTGGGTCGCGACCCGCACATAGAAACGTGCACAGTAGGTACAACGTTGTACAAACGGAACGCGAAATATGTGTGTGGCAGATCGTATCAAATATGCGGAAGGAAATGCGATTTGGTCGAAACGACTATTTAGCACAGTGCATAATCTCACAGGAAGGATAATGCATATAAAAGGATGCAAGGATCCAGGTATATGTAATTTAATAACGAATGGCTACGTTTTAAAGCCGTGCTTGTTTCGCCGTCGGAGGCAAATTGTGTTAATAGTACCATGGAGTGCTTGTCCGTCATACCTGTTTTGAAGTTTAATTATGTTTAATTTTACAGGTAGGTGAAATTTGTAAGTTTTAAGCATGCCTAAAGAGATTAATTATTATGAAAATTTCAACTCGTTCTCGTAATATTTAATCGCTTTAAAATCATAAACATTAATTTAAATATTTCAACTTGTACCGAAAACAATTTTAATTGTAGAAGGATGGGTAAAAATGCCTCGCCGACGAACACATTTCAAACATATTTCAATTTATACACATTGATAGCTTTCATTGGGACAGTATAAAAATAAGATTTTCGTAAAAAAACGAATTTCCTCATCCTACAAGTTGTTTCATACAATCCGATTTTAATGTTTATTCTTTTAATAAACCCCATTGATTGAAAAATAAAAACCCAAAACCACATTCGTATTCGCGAGTGGAAAAACCTTCAATACATTCCTTCGATTGAATATCTAACTATGTAGTAGTCTGTGTGTGTGTGTGTGTGCTATATATTTGGTGGCAAAAGGATATAAGCGAATTTGAATTTTGTGCTGAGATATATCATCAAATCACTCGACTTCCTCCTAATACATGTAGGCACATGTTTAACTTTGAGCGCAATTTTCTCGAAATCACCGCGAAGTAACTTATACCCATTGGTCTTTTCAATCGTCAAATATAAACCACAAAACATTCAAAATAGATTTATGTGCGGAAAATAAAACCTGAAAAAGCAGGCGAGTTTTAAGTGCAGCACATCAGTCTAGCGATAGTTAAGAGTGCACCGTTTCATAGCGGGCACATTTAATGCACCGGTGCATTTATCAAATTACACGAAATATAACGACCTCCACTGCGCCGAAACTCTACGTACACGTAAACGTAACATCCCCGACAACACGACACGGGTAATCCTCGAACCACCCTACTTTGGTACATATTAAGCCCACCCATCACCCGTTTAGCGCATCCACTAAGCATTCCTAGTTTGTGCAGTGTCTCGCCACCTAAATTTAGGTGAAACTAGGGCTCGAATTCACGTACTAGGGACGGTTTATTCGCAGCTCTAGTCGACTGACCGTAGAGTAAAGTCGTGCGTATATCGAAACCGAATTAAACTCAGCATATTTCATCAAATGCATTTAAGTAAACGAGAGTGTGTAAACCAAAAACGATCTAATTCGGTTTTTCGAACTAGAAACTGTCGAAAATCTGCGAAATGGAGACTGGTTTTGATTGTTTCTAGTTGGAGGATTGACTGAAACTCTATGGTTAGTTGATTAGAGCTGTGAAACGATAGGTCGTTTATGTTTTGAAAAATATCATAATTATGTCTAGGTACAATTTCGGAATGCTATGTGAGGATAGGGATTGCTGTGATGGAAATTTTCTATTCTGGTAGTGGGATTCAAAAATATAATATAAGGAAAAATGTTATTTTAAACGAATATTTTCATTTTCACATTTTCGATTGAAAATAAAAGCTCGATTAAACAATTTAAATTAACTCACAATTCCATAAGATTCTAGATTTGAATTTTACAAGTACATCGTTATGCAGTTTAGATGATAATATTGAATGAAAAACCCACGGTTATTAAAAAGATTTCAACTACACTAACTCCATTAACGTGAGATATTTATATTATAAATACGCTAACGATGCTCGAAATTTTCAGACGTCCGTGCCTCGAACCCGGGCGTGCAGTTTATTGGCCCGCTGCCTTACGCTCCGAGCTACGCGTAGTAATTACGAAATTGCACCGTTTAACGTATACAAGGCGTAAAATCCAAATGTGGGATATTTTTTTATTTCACACATAGATGACAATAAAAATATTATCGAATAAAACACATCCGTGGCAATACGAAGTTTGATTAATTCCGAATTATTTTGATACATATGCGCCTACTGCTAGTTATAATAATATGGCTACTCTTTTTTAAAATGACTTTAAAAAATCAGCATCATCAATATCAGTAAAATGAGAATGCTTATTGAGAATCTCATTTTTTTTCCACTCAGCTATTCTCTTCCTAGAAAAATGAACCATTCGATACATTCTAGCACTCACATAATACAGCCTCAAATCCCACCCCAAGCCTCCCCAACACACGGCTGAATATTTATCCGGCTGGCCACCGTCCCGACCGCAGTGCAGGGTTCAAAACAAGCTCCAGCAACGTTTTAAAGGTAGGGGACACACGGCACACGCTTATATCTGGGCCATTGTGGAGCCAACGGCCGCGTGATGGATGTGTGCAAGGCGATAATGTCCGCGAGCGTGCCGCGCATTGTCGGGACGCTTTCGCTTTGTGTTTGTGCGAAACGCGTGTTTTTCTTTTTTCCAGTGCCGTTTTGTGTTCGAAGGGGTTCGTATGATGAGTTCGTGGCCTAGTTTCTGCGTCGACGGAATGAAAGGTTTCAGGTTCGAATCTGCGCGGAAAATGAATGGTGATTTCGCCGCTTTGTGTTCGGCCGAGGGACGACGACAATGGGCATCGGTGTCGCATCTAAATATATTTCGCTGAATGGGTATGGGATGTGATTCGTGTCCAGATAAACAGCGGTAGCTACGGTCATATTCATATTTCGATGATTAGAGTTGTATTTCATGTTATCACGACTGAAAAAGCCAAGGGGTACAAGTGAATTCACGATGATTTCTAGAAAAGTGCGCTCAAAGTTGTACGTGTATTAGGAGGAGATCGAGTGATTTGATGATATATCTCAGCACACGATTCAAATTCGCTTATATCCTTTTGCCACCAAATATGATTGTACATAGAAGCGATTCCTGTACATATCTCAATTTCGGCAAAAATGTCAGTTGCACCCTTTGGCCTTTTCAATCGTCAAATAAGTTAAATTTGAAAAAAAAATCTTTATAATTCAAGTAATGAGATGAAATTTTCACAATGAGGATGAAAGTATTTCTCTCGTTTATCACAAAGTTAACGTATTCAACATTAATAATGATGAAATCCAATTAAAAATAAAATATTTCCCTTCGGGCGATGAAAGCGACCGAATTTCGCTTATCCACGGAAAACCCTTTTTTCCTTTACAATAAAAATTTCGATCGCATCAGCGGAATTATTCTTACGTTAAAGTTATGAAACCGTTTTTTTCCCAATACATTTTCGATTTTATTGTATCAAATCTAATATGTTACCTTTTTGTGTCGCAATGGTAGATCCTTTGACGGCGGCTCCTCCTGTCGATATAAAATTAATAACAAATTCGACCAGACCCGGTGAACAAGTCGATATTCCAATTCCTCCATAATTTAATATTTTCGTACTAAATTAGATGAGAGGGGAACGAAATAACAAGCGATATTTATTTCCACGGAATAATCTAAGGATGTTTATAAACAATGGGGAAGTCACCTCTCTTGTAGAAAATTCACAACGTATACAAGCTGTATAAGAACTGTGCACAATTTTTACGACTATCATAAATTGCCACGTGTGTGCTTTTGCCCATTTTTTTTCCTTTTGCTGTAGAGTGTATAAGTGAGCTTTATCACAGATGATTCGCCGGATTGTTCAATTTAGTTGAGCGAGTTTTTCAACAGATATTTAGCGAAATTTACATAGCAGAAAACACAAAACTAACATAAGATGAAAATTAATATTAAGAAATAAAAATATTTAAAAAAAGGACAAATCTAAAAATATTATATTGAAAAGGGTGTTATTATAGAAACTCGAAAAGGAACTCTAAAGCATTATATATAATAATATAATGGGATACACAGTGTGGTGTGTGTGGAAAACACGAGCGGTTAAATGGGAATCAAAGCGATTTGTTACCGAAGAGGCTCCCATGTGTTCAATTCTCGCCGAGGCTTTTCCCGGAAAAGTCTTCCCTCGTTCGACGGTGTGGGAAATTCGAATGCGGAGAAGTCGCGTCATTATCCATTTTGTTGGAAAATCGCTTTTCGTATTCAAAATAATGGGGGAGTCGCCGGTGCTTCGAAATTTTCAAGTCTGACACAAAGAGGCGATTAAACAAATAATTGGATAGAAAAATCAAAATAAAAATTCACACATACTTTCGTGAGATATGTGACAGTTCGTTAATGTATGGCTGATCCTTTGACAATGAAATTTTTTAAGATTATTGTGTGTACATCTGGAAGTTTTCTGTATTACCACAAATACGAGGTCTTTTCGTAGCAATGCAGTTACGAATAATAAGCTCAGCCTACACATACAACGAGATTTACTACAGAAACGAAAACGGGAAATACTGTGTAACAGTTCACATTCGGCTTAAAGTCTGAAGAATCTTAAGCAACGCCGAGTCACAGAAGCTACTTGTGAAGAAAATAAAGATTAAATTTTATTTCAGAAAAAACTTTTAAATATACAAGTATTGAAAAAGTTAATGACACTTTGAAAATATTCGATTTAAGTATATTTTTAATCAAAAGTAGAATATCGTTTTAATTTATGCCTGAATTTTCGGCTCAAAACTTGATAGGATTCGCGACAAATAAAAAAACAAACCACCATACATCCGAAAAAACGTAAAATCAAAAAATACCGATGGATCATTCGAACGAATCCCCACCAACACAGACTATTCGGATGACCCTAAATCAGTATTAAACTCGGACGCACTTATCGGTGCAAATTCGGTTCGGACTTAACCCTTTCGGGTTCGGCGGAAGTGATGAGGATCGCTAAATCACTTAGCCCCCCAGCGTCTCGGAATAAATTAGATTATCTCTCGGGGACGGGAAATTGAGAAAAAGACGAGAAACGATTTATGCCGGTGTCATATGAAAACGCGTCCACGGCCTCAAGAATTAATGGCGGCCATCGGTGGAAGAAGTCGAAGGACTCGCTTCTTCGACGACACGGAAAAACCTTAATCAATTAGGGTTGAGATTGAGGGCTGATGCTCGAATGGATCGTGACCCGTTTGTTTTGGAATTCGGGTGTGTGTTTGTAAAGGATTTTTTCAGTTTGGGAGGAAAATTCTGTCGGATTTTTGGGAAAATGCGATGATTTTTCCAGTGATGAGAAATTTGGGTGATCGTTTTTTTTTGGGTTGTTATGCTTTGAATTGTCAATATTTAGGTCTAGATTCTTAAACGAATTAATAGAAGATTCATTAATTGATTTTCGACATTTACTTGAAATTCGATGTAATTATTGTTATTTGAGGGTATCGTTATGTTTATAATGAAAATAAATGATGCTTCATTTTAAAATTAATAATTTAATAAAAAATATTAAATACGGTAAACATTAACAATAAATGCAATAATTAAGAAAAGTTCATTTAAATATGTATAAATTATCGAAGTGTCTAATAAATAAATGGAAATCGTTTTATTTAAAACACGTGCTTTTTCAGTTCATTTATCGTTCGCGAGACGTGTTAATTTAGCCGTAGAGGTTTTTTACGGTAAAAGAAAGGTCCGGAATATTTGTTCTACGCAAATACGCGGAAAGCCTCACTTTGCTATTCCCAAAAGTCCGGCTTCGATTTTTTTTTTTTAGGTCATTCGGCTTTAGGTTCGATTTGTGTAAGTCAAGCCTTAACCCTTACCCGAACGTCTGGTGACGAAACGACACGCATATACAACCTTTTTACGCCTTACCTTAGATTTTTACGTTGTATAAAATAAAGCAAATTCCAGGTTAGTATCTAAAACGTATATGACGACTGAATATGCCAAGGGGTACTAGTGACTTTGCGGTGATTTCTAGAAAAGCGCGCTCAAAGTTACCCACGTGGATTAGGAGGAAGTCGAGTGATTTGATGATACAATTATATCTCGGTACACGTTTCAAGTTCGTTTATATCCTTTTACCAACAAATAGCCAGCCGATAGCATAGCGGTATAAAGCGTTTGTGCATGCCGTGTCGATTCAGCATACTTGGGATGCGTGAGTTCGAGTCCTATCTTGGTGAGAGTCGCATGTCGTTCTTCTTAATTGATAAATTGATATGGAGATTCGGTCGTTTCTTTCGAATGTTTGGATTCATTTGATTCGAAAAAAGTGTAAATTCAACGCTTTACGAAACGACTCCGCAAATGATTATCACTTACACCTTTCATATGTTTCGATTGAATTCGAACTATTTAGTGACATCTATGTACACTAATTTACTCTTCGGAGTAGTTTGCTATGATGGCGAATTTTCTTCACTGTATGGTGAATGATATTGATTGATGATGTTAGTGGAATTGGGCTTAGGCCTGTTGCAAGAAAAAAAATATGAGGATACATAGAAGCGATTCTTGTACGTGACTTAATTTCGGCAAAAATATCACTTGTACCCCTAGGTATTTTCAGTCGTCATATAGAATATGTCGCGGTAACCTCAGAGTATCAGATTTTTCCCCATGACACGATGATGAAACGCTCGAGCGGCAAACTCGCCTCGGCGGAGAAATTTATGCAAAAATAAAGTGAAATTGAGTAGAGCAAAGCGGGATAAACTTTAAGCTGTTGAGAAAAGTAGACTCTGCGTCTTCGGCCTCAGGGCGGGATCCCTGCTGATGACCCAGCCATTAATCCTGTCGTCGAGAATGCCTTTGGCCCCCATTCTCTAGTATTACATATTAAAAGCGGGAGTGGCCTGATATATTCGGCATGGCAATCGAGTCGCAAATTGTCCCCAGTCCCGAATCGAAGTCGGGGATCTTAATTTCGCATACTGCCTTAGAGTAATGGAATAGAATCGTAGGGACCCCAGGTGACCCAGTTGCTGAGGTCATCGGGGGCTAGTGTTCCGCGATGGTAGTAAAGTGAGGGGAAAAGGGACGTGTCCTTGTTTTTATTTGTATTCGGCTCGATAATAAAAAGTTCAATAACGGATACGGGATCTCGTAATATTTATGACGCCGAGATGTATATTTTACATATTTGTCGATTTGTATACGAAACGTATGGGGTCGTAAATTCCGAACATAATGCAATTGTAAGACTTCGCTTATACGTTCGCTGTGATACATTTGCGTAACTAGATTTAACTGAAATTTCATTTTTATTACACGTTCTATGTATTTTATTGTTTTATTAAAAAAATATAAATAATTGAAAACATTATATGCATGAGATATGAAATATTATTTTTTTAAATTTATATCGATTCAATTTTGGACATTATATGACGATCGAAAAAGCTAAGGGGTGCAAGTAACATTTTTGTCGAAATTGAGTTATGCACAAGAATCACTTCTATGCACGCTCATTTATTTGGTGGTAAAAGGATATAAACGAACTTGGAACGTGTACAGAGATATATCATCAAATCACTCGACCTCCTCCTAAATGTAGGTACATGATCAACTTGATCGCGCTTTTCTCGATATCACCACAAAATCACTTGTACTCTTTGGCCTTTTCAGACGTCATATAAACTGTATTAAATTCAGAACTACATAATCGATCATATTATTTTTCTATAGATTCTCAACCGTAGCAAATATGTACGATGCATAGCCTACATACTCAACGGGATTTACTATAATACAAGAATGGGAACAGGAACAAGAAATACCATACAATTCACAACCAGCTTAAAATCCAAAGAATCTCAAGCCATATCACAGAATATAGTTTTCTAAATAAAAACACAACATTTAAACGAAAAAAACCAACATCGATAAAACTCGCATGATCGAATCCAAAACCGCGCGAGCAGCAAACACCGAACTCATCTAATTACGTACATATCCATCCGACCAAAATACCGAATACCAAAATAAAATTACGTCCGACGAGTGAAAAAACGCCAAGATAAAAAGCGGCCGTTTTATTATTTAACAGTCCATTTGGCTATTACGGCTGATTAGGCCGGCCGCTCATTTGGTAAATAATCAAATATGTTAACGGCGGCGTGAACCCGCCGCGGTAAAAATGACCGCCGGAGACCCCGGGGAGGGGCTCAGCCCCCGATGGGGGCCCCCAACGGGGAAGCCGGAGCCCGAGTGCGAGGGCTGAGCCCCGCGGGGCACATATGGGGTGAGGAAATTCGGTAAAATTGTATTAACGTCGGACTCGATCTAATCGCAGAAATTTTAGTCGATTAGAGACGATTCGATGGTTTTAATTATGTTACGATAGGATTTGGATATTCATGAAAAATCAGAATCATTTGTAATACGATATATTATAGGATTTTAAAAACTTTCGATTCTTTAGTGGGAATATGATATGATAAATTTTTCACTAAAGGTGATCTTTTCATTTTTATACACTTCGAGTTAGTAAACTACACTGACTTTTCAAGATACGAGACGCATTAAGTAAGTCTCGCTCTAATATCTTCCGCGTGTAAAAAATCAACAACATATATCAGGGAGTAAGTGTATGTAATGAACTCGAGGGTTAAAAAAGTAAAAAGATCAGTCTTAAAATGACATAAATTCTACAGTATCCCTTTTTGCGATCGAAAATATTATTTTAATCATCTCTGAAATAAACTCTTAAGTGGAAAAATAAAATATGAAAAACCATCTAACGGGAAGAAAAAATTAGCGGAAGGGAAAATAATACCACTTTCACTTGCAACCCTCAGACTAAGCACTTAAATAAACACACGTATATGCCGTTTATTGTAACATTGGTGTAAACCCACTTACTTTTTTACTAAAATATAAATTCTTATTTTTTAGGTGCGTTATAAATACCATTCAACATCGCGCTGAAACAATTAATTCAACTCTACAAAACTTAAAAATACAAAGATATTACAGTAGTTCACGTCGATATATTTTTTTCAATTAGCAGACTTAAACCACTGTTACAACACAGACCACATATAACAATATTGACAATGATAGAAACGCACTCGGGACATTTAACGGCGGGGTTTTGCGGCCGTTTTGTTAGCGACGTTCGTTATAAGCGATCCGTTAACGGAAAGTGGGCGGTGGGCGGACCTCCCCTCGACACGTTCGGGGCGGGAAACGCATGAATATTTAACGGATTCGAATTTTGTAACATATACGACTGTATGTGTTCGTCGGTATATGAATTAAGGTCTCACTGTGTATATGTGTGTCTGTTTGCAGAGTGTGGTCGGATGAATGGGAGCCGCGAGTCGAGGGTAATGGAAATGGAAATGTAGATTCGGTTCATGGGTTAAGATTTTGTTTGTGCGGCTTCGATTGTGGCGAGAGCCGTTATGTGAGTGGTTTTAGTTATTTAAATAGTCCGAATTGTGGCTATTTTAATAACTGTTGAGTTAACGTTGTAAATGGAGTTGTGTTTTCGATGCTATAATTAATTTACATTGATCTATTGTGGACAGATTTAGCGTTAGCGTGATAATTTTGAACGTACACGAAGTAATTGTGCATTTTATCTATTGTCAAACTCAACGTTATTCTTTAGAAAAAAATTAACACCTTTAATCGAAATTAAATTAGATTCATTCGTACAGATTTGCTTCACATTCCTGCAACATTTGAATTCCATTTCAAAGATTTTTATGACGAAGAAAATTTTTCTTAAAAAGTCGCCTGATCTAAACAGATATTTCATAAAAATATATGCCATATTTAAGAAGTTGAAATGATGACAATTGAAGCACACTTTAATCAAATCAATCAATATACAAAATTATAATACAGAACAAAAAGGATGTCATTCAATTTTATAGATGTTCGCTAAACAATGGCATAAGGGTGGTTCGTTGCATTTCTTATGATTCGGAAATGGCCAGTTGCTGAAGCAGAGGTAATTTTGCCTGGTGGAAAATTGCACGTGTAAATAAGGAAGTGGGCGAACAAGTACATAGAAAATAAGGAAGTGGGCGTGTTTCGGATAGGGAGATTTTTATGTAACGTTGCGTGTATGTTGGGTGCGGTTTGATATGTGTAAACGTATATTTGTATGTGAGGATTGTTGGGCTTTTCGGATAGCGATAACATTTTATTATGGACGTTTAGAGGCGTCGGGTTTTATGGGGGTTTTTCAAGATGGTTCAAATTTATTAGGATTAAGTTCTATGTGAATGATTAAATCTATGTATTTGACTTTATTAACGCAGATTTAATTGCAACGAAATAGAATAAACAAGAGATATAAAAACAAAATAAAACTTGCACACCCAAAAGCTAATAATAAAATTGCAAACGATAGTACTCCAATTTCGATTCAGTGTAAATGGATTAACACTAACTGAGAGCCAACGTATGGTGATGGTCCTGACCCGATTCGAGCCTAGCACGATTGAAAAACGATGAAGAAATATTTTAAAAGGGCAATTTCACGACTTTTCATCGTAGAAAATTGGACAAAAATTTATAAAAAAATATTAAGAGATAACAAGATCCCTAAACCGAATTCAAAATTTTGTACATTAGTGATTACGCCGATCGTCAATTAAACCGATTACAAATAAATGCAATATCTATAAACCAAATTCCTTAATTTTATTTATTTATCGAATGTAACTCTCTTGTTTTATCGATAATGGATGAAATCGATTTAATTTCGTCAACACATAAATTCATCTATCATCATCAATCATCAATCAATATTATATTTGTACGTCTTTCTTTCTTTCTTTCTCTCTGTCTGTCTTTCTGTTGCAATTTTTGTACGGAAAATCGTCGAACGTGAATTTAATACGGTGCAAAACACAGCAACTTTGCATCCTTGCACTGCAATTGATTCGTACGCGTATTTATATCATATCCATCAGATATTTTATAAAAACATATTGTCTAAGTAACAGACGACAAGGTGTGAATTGTCAGGGATGGAAAAAAAATCATGCGATGTTCAGCACCGTATCAAGCACGCCCGATAATTCGTTAACCCTTCGGCGATCAATCAAAACGCTTGTGTGCTTCAGGATTGATTGCGCATAAATTATTTTATCACGTGTTTGATATCCGATTCGCAACCCTCGTCACACGCTCACTTCGTTTATCACACTTTGCCCGGGTCCCTTTCCGTAAAATTATATTCGCGAGATTATAAAAAAAAAGGCAACCAGCGGCGGGTCTCGAAAGTGCGCAACTTTACAGTGACAGGTGTGAATGTGATATTTTTTTCGATGGATTTGTAAAATTTTAAGGTCGTGATGTGAAATGGGGTTGTGAACGTTGAGCGGCCTTGAACTATGCTGGTGTTGCGCCAATTTTCATGAATAGGTAAAGGAATGGACAAATCGGTACTATGTCGAACGAAAATTTGAAATAGTACCATAGCAGATGTTTTATACATCAAAAGTATTTTATAATGATATATAATGACTGAAAAGGTCAAGGTGTACAAGTGTCACTTTTTATCGAAATTGAGTTATGTACATGAATCGCTTTTATGTTTAGCGGTAAAAGGATATAAACTAACTTGAAACGTGAAACGAGATATATCATCAAATCATTCGACCTCCTCCTAATACATGTAGGTACTTTGAGTACTTTTTTCTCGAAATCACTTGTACCTCTTAACTTTTTCAGTCGTCATATAAATTATGACTATTAAAGCAGACCATACGTATTATATTTTTATTTTTATCTTTTCAAACATTCAGAAACTACCTTGAATAAAATCCTAATGTTAAATTATATACAATCTGTTCAAAATTTCACTGGTTACGAAAAAATGAAATTTAGATTATTAGAACAAGAACATCCCATCTTGATACGTTCCGGCAAATAAATCAACCTCGCATAAAAAACACCCTACTCAATATGACATATTGCGTAAACTCGTACCTTACACATACCATTTTATCATCAGATCCTCCCCTGTCCGGACGTAAACATAATCCCTAATTCCATCGCGGAAAACTTCCAACGGATACACACGTATAAAATATGGTTATTTCGACACACGGCAGAGGACGACCTCACGAATTCTATTAAGGCCGAAAAAGAGAGACCCCAAAAGGAGCAAAAAGCGCCCAATTTGTATCCGAGACTGGGATCAGTTTAATCCAGCGAAACTGCCGATGCCGGAAAAGCGGTAAGCCCATCGGAAACACTGCCTTTCGAATATGACGAGGCTGTGTTATTTGTATATTATATATGTGTATTATTCAGTTTCTATTTTGACATTTATGCGAATGGCGTGTTTGCGATATCGAAACGCTCATCGGTTTGTTTGTCGGCGGTGGAAATTGAGGAAAACACGTTCGGTTGATTCGAGCCAGAGATAGGTTCGTATTATGTTTGTGCGAACGGTGTCTATTCAATAATGTGCTAGCGAAAGTTTCAATTAGATACGTATGTTTGTATGGAGATGGGAGAGCGAGAGCTGATCGGTTTCGATGTATTATTTGACAAGAGGTACAAATGACTTTGCGGTGATTTCGACAAAAGCGCGCTCAAAGTTAAACACGTAACTACATTAAGAGGAGGTCGAGTGATTTGATGATACATCTCGGTACACGTTCCTAGTTCGTTTATATCCTTTTGCCATCATATATGACAACTGAAAAGGCCAAGGAGTACAATTGACTTCGCGGAAATTTAGAGAAAAGCGCGTTTAATGTTAAACGCGTACTTACATTTATTAAGAGGTCGAGTGATTTGGTGATATATCTCGGTACACGTTCCTAGTTCGTTTATATCCTTTTGACATCAAATATGTATATGAGCGTACATAGAAGCGATTCCTGTACTTGATTCAATTTTAGCAAAAATGTCACTTGTATCCTTTGGCATTTTCAGTCGTCATGTAATGAGAGGAAAATATGTATTGATACACGTGTAAGCTTAATCAATTCCAGTGATATTATCAGAGAGTCAATATGTGTATGTTGGTTTGGTAATCAATTAATGATTTTACACTTTAAGGGTCGGTATTTCTATCTTTGGATAAGCAGTTATTTTTCAATATAAATATATTAGAAAGATTTAGTTGACTAAATGTAAAGTAAGTCAGTCCTTCAACTAAAAACTGTTAAAAAACAAAAAAAATTGTCAGAACAAATGCGGACGTTTTGACATTAGTATAAGGATAACTTTGACTCTAGGATCAATTAATTAAAGACAAATTTTAAAACTAATCAAAAACACGCTCATCATCTAGATTTTCCATTTAATTCCCTGTCCGAGATTCACATGACATAATTAAACGATAATTAAAATCAATAAAACCACAAAAAAATCTCAATTTCACGAAAACTCTGATTGTGCACCGTCAATCTACACAAGACTTTCCCTCCAAACAAGGCGATCCAGCCGCGATTATTCGCGCCTAATTAGCGCCGATGATTTTTAAAACAAGACCGGCTTAATTAAAAGCGCTCATGAGTCCACTCTAATCCTTTTTTTTCCACCCCACATTTTCATCCCTTTCGCATGTATGCAATAACGGAGCCCGATACGGCGTGATAATTATGCGCCCCGCGAGGAGTGTTCCGTTTTAACCATTTTATAGTCCCCGGGCAACCGTTTTATGGATACACGAACAACTTTTCGACGGTTATACGCGATTATGCTCACGCGGCCGTCAATTAAATTAATCATTTATTCATGGCAGTTGTTGCTCGATTCGAGATCGAACGGCCGTTTAATAAATTCGAATGCGAATTTTCACGATGTTTTATCGCTCGGTTGAGCCGTTGTGATGCGTTTGAAATTCGCGCCGATGGAATGTTTCGGACACATGTAGATGTCGATTCGAATGTCGAATAGAAAATTTTGAACTGTTTTAATATATTAGATAAATCAAAATGTCCAATTTTTTATCAAAAAATAGGTAGGTTTAATCATGATTGATTAAAATAGATCATAAATTAAAATTACATGCATTGAGAAATATAAATTATGGTTGATCGAAATTACTATGATAATTGACGACTGAAAAGGCCAAGGGTACAAGTGACTTTGTGGTAATTTCGAAAAAAGCGAGTTCAAAGTTGACTATGTACCTACATGTAAAAGGAGGAGGTCGACTGATTTGATGATATATCTCGGCACACGTTTGGAATTCGTTAATATCCTTTTGCCACCAAATAAATCAGTGCGCAAAGAAGCAATTCCTGTCCATTGTGGCAAAAATGTCACTTGTACCCCTTGGCCTTTTCGATCTTCAATTATATGAGCCATTCATAGTTAATCGTGATTAACTCCAATTTTTGAAAAAAGGAGAATTGAATGTCAAAGCACTTGGTACACGAATAGTCATAGCTTCCTATGTGTGAAATATATTTCCAGAATGATAAAGATAATATTTACTATTAAATGACAAAATTTGTTAGGCCAACAAATAATAAATCATTTCTTTCAGTAGAGATTTCAATTGATTATGTACTCCAATGTGCATTGACCACATCCATGGCTCATTACGAACGAAATTTGTAAATTTATAATTTCTGGAAAATTGAATACCACGTTCGAACACATTCGATCGTTTTTTTCGACTTCTTGTTTAGCGGAATCAATTCTGAACGACTCATACGTACTTTCGCTCAAAATATAATAATTTGAAGAAATTTATTACACAACTCGACTCAGAAGAAGATCGCAAGTGAGACTCGAAGGGCGATTTTCACGGACGAGAAAACAATTTTCATCGCAAGCAATCTGAGCGGAGCACTTTGCCGATCCTCGGCGAATTTGAATATTTAAAGATCCCAGTTACGACATATACTACATCAGACATAATATAATATAATATAATATATGTACATCTGGACGAGGCAGATTAGAGTGACACCCGCCGCCTGCCAGCTTCCGTAACGAGGATTCGCAAATACACAATATTCATTTATCTCTCGGGCTGGTGGTGCTTCTTCGTTTTCTTCCCCTCGGGTACTATTCTGTTGTGTATGGGTAACGTTGATGGTAGGAATACTTTTCTTGCCATGGAGACGTCCGCCCCCATCGTTGACGACGACAGAAATATTAATAATATTCATATTCGTTTGCGTTCTTGTGTTATTGCGGAGCATTAATCCTGCTTGTGTTGCGAAAATGTTAGAGGAATTCTCCTAAATATGGAACGCCGCGGTATTTATTACTTAGCAGTATCGACGATCTGCTAGTTTTGCATGAAATCAGTCACTAATAGTATTATTGTTAGATTTCAAAAATAAAAAAAATAATGGTGACATTGAGTCTAAAAATATTGAGGATTGAAATTTTACTAGATTTTTTTCAACTACATCAGCTATAACATTGAAATGGGATATTTTTTTAGGATATGTTAGGAGATATCTGCTTGGCGATTTGTTGGAACGAAAACGCATTACTTTGAAATGAAATTTAATATTCCATATTTGACCATTTCGTATTTTAAAACATCACCGTTCCATATTTAAGACGCGTATGAAAAATTACGAAAAAATCATTTTTCAGTTATCGTCGTTTTTTTTTTCAAATTTGAGAGAATATTTCTTCCTTTTACTATAATCAACACATAACCAAGTGTATTAAGCCTCAATCTATTTCTTAAGAACGTTAATTATTATTCATTTGTGGAAAGTACACGCTTAAGGACTTAGAACAATTCCTTTATATCTATTTCTCGAGGCGCTGTTTATTTCGGGACGAGTTTTTAATTGAAGATGAAACTTAGAGAAAAAAATCGTTAAATTTCGATAATTTATACCGAATCTGATACAAAAGCAAATTACCTGGCTTTATCGTAGAACACCTGAGCTGGACCTTTACCTTGTACAGTGAATGACCGATACGTGGTAAAGTGCGATCTGTGAGTGGCACTTTATTGACAGGACATTGAGTAAGGTGACAACGCGTTGAATAGCATACTACATTAGATTTGCTTTGAGCGATTTTGTCTAGTGCACGTCTAAACAATGTGCTAAACCCAGTACATACATATACCGTGTTCAAAATAAATTAATATTCAATTATTAACTATCATACATATTTACTAATTCATTAATTTTCGATCTGATATCTTAAAATAAGCGTATGACATTTTCAATTGAAAACTTTCTTTAAAGAAAAATTTTAGGTTTTCCACTCGAAAAGACTTCATAAAAATAATATTCACGTTTCTTTGATAAAACACATTATAAGAGAATTTCGCTTTACTGTTAATTTTCGAAGATTCCTGAAACTCGATAGCCAGAATGATAGATGCGTACGATAATTTTCGAATTCGAATCGAAAAGGCCGAATTAAAAATCGATTGCGTATTTCCGACGTTCGTATACCTTTCCTGGTCCATTATAAAACTCGTTTGAATTATCATAAATTATTTTAGGTGTAATATAATACATTTCATGATATTTATAGGTGCCTACATGAAAAACGCCCTAAGGGTGATACGTCGAGGAGCGAGAAAAAATTAATGAGATATCGCAGGAAATTTCAGTGCTATCGCAAATTTCATCTGAGCAAATAATATAATGTCTGAAATAAAATATGGATTTTTCTATCTACTTCCATATATATGCAAATCATGAAAATTCGAAGGAGTGCAAATTTTAATAGCAGCGAGAGTAAAACTGAAAATGTGGGAACTTATTCAATTTATTCGAAGCCAACTAAACCGACGTAATACTCAAAGTTAGAACGTAGTCTAATCTGATAGTCTCATCGTATGTCCTATTAGGTGCACTTAGAAAATCTGCACAGAGTACAGAATGATATTAAACTAATATTATCTCTCGTTATGGACTATGAAAAGAAAATTTTCGTACAAAGGCGTGGAAAACACAGATACGAGCTAAAAGTTTTCGGTATTACAGTACACTAGATGAGGCTCGGGGGGCGTAGGTCGAAATTTTCGGGTCGTTTCGCATTTTCGTGAAAAATGGACCCTCTTGAAAAACGCACGTAAAAATCTCGTCAAACGTAATAAAATTAAGCGACGTCGAGAAGCGGAAAATTAGAAGGCGTCTAAACCAGACCAAATTGCTGACGACACGGTCGAAGCGAAATTTCGCAAATAGCTCTGAACACGCGAAAGCAGGAAGTGAGAGTGAGGTCTTCGATCTGACGTAAAAAAATAAGACTCGAACAAGTATTACTTAACTAAATCGTGATATAGGAAGGGCAACAAATATGAAACATGCGAAAAATATGGAAAATCACGATATTTATTACTTACAATTTCGACAATCTGTTGATTTTGCATAAAATCGGTCACTAATAGTATAGCTGTTAGATTTCAAAAAGAAAAACAACAATATCGACATTGAGTCTAAAAATATTGAGGATTGAAATTTTACTAGATTTTTAGCTACAACATTGAAATGGGATATTTTTTTAGGATTAGTTATGAGATTATTGGTTGACGATTTGTTGGATTGAAAACACGTTAATTTAAAATGAAATTCAGTATTCAATATTTGCACCATTTGACTATTTCGTATTAAAACACCACTGTTATATATTTGATACACATGAAGAAATGACGAAAAAAACATTTTTCAGCTATCGTCATTTTTTTTCAAATTTAAGTAATTATTTCTTCCTTTTACTATAATTAACACATAACTGAGTATATTTCGCCTCAATCTATTTCTCGAGAATGCTGATTATTTTCTATGTGGAAAAACTGAAATATTTCCATACTTGTCGCGTTTAAAAAAAATAATAAAAATTGACTATTAAGACTTATAACAAAAAAATTCAAACACACCTCAAACACGAAAGAAAATCAGCAAAAAAACTGTCAATCACAGGCAAGTATCGACGAAATCAAGATACATTGTCTTCGCTCTCGAATACATACATAGATATAACAAGTTCCTTCGATAAATAACGTGTCAGCAACACAAAGAGAGGCTGCAGCCTTATAAATCACACACAATTCTCAATTCCGAAAGACTCGTGTACTGTTCTGAATTTTCGACATTGAAATCGAATGTAGGTACGTCTTGTGCATGAAATATAATAAGAATGGCGTTTTGTGTTAAAGTGCTCGTTTGTTGTGTGTATGGTGTTTTCGAACGCCCTGTCATGTCACGCCAACTATGGAGAAAATGTTGGAAGTCAGTAAAGGTTTAGTTTTTTTTTTTGGAAGGTCGATCAATATTTTTGTATCGCGTGATGGTGGCTCTCATTGTGTTCGATATGATGTGATTGTTGTAAAATCGGTTAAAGTAAGATGTTGAATAGTTCGTATTCCATATTTGAAAATTAATAAGACACTATTCACATTTGTTAAATGTGTCGATTGTGGGAAGAATACAATGTATTTAACTTATCTTGTAAAATTAGCGAAATTTTCAAATATTAGAATATGTTCTATCTTTTCAGGAGAAATTTTGAAAAATATATAATATGTAAATAATTGAAAAAACTCACAAGTAAAGTGTCGTCGAATAGTCAGTATTTGCATACCTGTAAAAGAGAAAAAAATGTGTAAATATTTAAATACAAATATGACCTATTCATGGATATTACTCAAATAAAAAGTAAATATAGTTAGTAAATAAATATTTATATGCTATGCATTGTGCAATACAAAGTAAATACGATTAAAATTGTTAAAAAATTTCAATATTAAAGTTTTATGTTAAAAAATAATAAATTAATGATAGATGAAAAATTAACGAATAGAAAGTTTTAATGAATCTGAAATGTAACATGTTTACACGTTTCGGGATGCACTCTTCAAATACACACAAAAAATGCATATCTTTTGGAAAGATAAAGCACAAAATATGAATGCAGTTGTGGGTGCACATTTATGATTTATATCTCTTTTAATGAGCACCAACCACTCACCGCTAACATGGAAGAGTAATGAACCTAGAAATGAAATGTAAAATAAAAAAAAAACTTCTAAAAGCGAGAAAAAACTGAAAAATACACATAAAGATATTATTTCAATATGCCAAACATATTAATTAAGTCACTTTTATTTGAGATTTTTTTCCGTTCTGCGCAACAAAATAAACGGCATACTTATGCGTGTTTTATTCGATGTTTATTCGCGTTTGCGAAATTTTGAATTTGCGTTAAATCGTTCGATCTATTCGTTTCCGTGCAAAATTTACGTTCGGGCCGGAAAACACGAAACGATTTTCCCGAACTTTTCACTTTCGTACGTTTGTTATCGGGAAAACGTTCGGAAAAGTTTCAGTGGAAGAGCGAGCTCGTAAATAGCCGAAGTTATCTAAAGCGTTAATTTTCACTTTCGCACATATTGCTAATTCGCCGGACGACATTTAAAATTGGGACCTAAGAAAAATTTTCAAACTATAATTCAGATTTCATTGTGAAGATAAGCTTCGTAATAAATTCGTATATAAAAAATAAGTTACATTAATTACTTCGAAAAAAAATTGGGAAATAGAATACATATCAGTTCTATATTTGTTAGAAAACTATTACAAACTCAACAAATGTAAATTGAATGAATACCTAACGTCGATTATATGGTACGAAGTGCACGTTCCGTATTTCAACAGTATTTTTATTTCAATAGTTTTCCTTTTACGTATTCAAACTCAATATAAGTTTAATACATCCCATCGTGTTCGAGGATTTAAAGTGATTTCAGAAGAATTTCACTTTGAAAATTCACGATTGGTTAGCATGAATTTTAATCCGTTTGAAGGTAGCTTTATTATGTTTTATACGAGTAGTTTCGTTTGATTTATGTGGGAAATTCATTTATAGACTTACTAGTAGTTTTTATACATACGAGCTTTAATGCGCTTTTCCACTTACATATTCACAAACTAACAAGGATTATATTATCTAACTTCGATATCTGCATATTAAATTCTTAAAACATACACAATTAAACTGTATAATTTATACTAATATTTTTTTAAAAAACGACCAAACACAATCGGAAATGATACACGAAAATCTTCAGAAACAAATTTAAATCTTCATTAAGTTTGATCATAGTACTACATATGACGACTGAAAATGCCAAGGAGTACAAGTGACATTTTCGTCGAAATTGAGTTATGCTCAGTAATCGCTTCTATGCACGCTCATATATTTGGTGGCGAAAGGATACAAACGAATTTGGAACGTGCGCCGAGATATATCATCAAATCACTCGACCTATTCCTAATACATGTAAGTAAGTAAGTAAGTAAGTAAGTACGAAATCACCGTGAAGTCACTTGTACCCCTTGGCCTTTTCAGTCGTCATATACAAATAATTCTATACAACGAGTAATAATTCCTTTGAAAACATCAAAGCAAGTTTGATCAGAATAAAATTCATACACTACAGTTTCCGCGCCTGATTTATGCAATCTTCATAACAACAGTGTAAAGCGAATAGCAACCCAAGCATCAGACAAATTAGCACTATTATTGTACTTTATATGCATCCTTATACGAAAACAAAAAAACTTCCTCTTCGGAAAACCATTTTCGGTGAATTTTCCGATTTCGTCCATTTTCCACGCGGAAAAGAGAACTCCCCAGTGCGGTCTACTCTCGGCACGTGTGCCAATAAACCTAAATCCCTTTTGGATGCAGCTCGATTCGATTTTGCCGAAAGTGGAAACACGTGTCGCCGGTAAAATATGATGACGCGCGAATTTCGCGCCGATGTCATACTGTTACGGTCACGTGACGGGACACGTGACCCGGCAAAGTGACCCAAACAAATTTCTGCACAGGCCTTGTAATCCTGCATCGGATTTTTCATTCTGTGGATGTATATTATTTTTTGTCCATTGTGATACGACAGGTCGCCCGAATGTGCACGGTGAGCAGTTAGAAGGCTTGGAGACTTCGGATGTACACTCATCCTTCGATTTACGCGGTACCCATTTTACGCGGTCAGTAAAAAATTACATTTTTTGTAGCAAGCGTCACACAAACGCGAGTATTGCATCAGATTCAACAAATTAGAATTAGAATATAGCACTTAGAAGGCGAAATATTAAAATCACAATTATGTAATCATGTATACTTTTAACTTTAAACATTTTATAAATTTGTCGAGCTATTAAATCTATAAAATTTCTTAGTAAAATTCCCTTTTCGTTCATCGTTTTACGCGGTTTTCTGGAACCTATCCCCCTAATTTATATGAATATGAAGTATCGATTAACGCGGATTTTCATTTCTTGGAACCTATCTTCCATTTTTGTATGAACTAGGAGTCTCGATACAATCGAGGGATGAGTGCATTTTTTTATTCAGATCATTATAATCTAACATAAAACATAATCTAATCTGACTTGACCCAACTCATCGATCGCATTATTTAAAAGTATCCTATTCATTTCATATTTATACATCGTTCAAGCATTTTAGAAACCCACATGATCTGCAAGAATATTAATCAATAATTTATTTCCAATATGCACATTCAAAAAGTTTTAATTTAAGATAAATATTTAACCGCAAAATAAATAGACCGAGGAGAGTTCGAAACTTGACACAATACTATTTCTAGAGTTGAACTAACTAGACCAACTTGAAGTACAAATTTTAGCGCTCTACGGGGAACCGTTCGTCCGGAAATTATTATTTTAAACTTCGCAGATCAACACCGTAAATTCCCCACACACATATCACCACACGAAACGAATCCAGACACAAAACACTCATTACCTCAACTCACATAATATCAATCATAAAATATCGAATCGACATTTCGATTTCGAACACTTCTCGCGCATTCGACAGAAGCGTCAAACACATCGTTCAGTGCAATACACGCCTTTGTTCGAGGGAAACGCCCACTTTCTGACGTTTCTGAAAACGACCGACCGACTTCCTACGACGATTTCGTAACAGCGAAGAGGTGAGTGCTGAAAAAGGATATAAAAAAGCCGAGATTCGTTCCGGTTTTTGCTTGTTGAGTCTCGTTGTCCTGACGTCGAGACTGCAACGTTGCAGGTCCGGCTCGAAGGGTTACTGACACCTCGTGTGAATAAAGCACACCTTCTCAAACTGTCTCATGACATATTCATTTCGAAGAGAAAAGTTCGTTCTAAGCTGGATTTTCGTGTCCGGGAATCTCTGGTTGCAAAGCAATATTCATTTGTATATCTTATGTCCTAGCAATCAATCCGTTGAATATATCAACGAGCAGTTTTGGAGCGTTTCATGGACTCACACACATACAAAATAGCGCTATTATATTATATAGTTATATGATACAGACTCGTGCGTGATTCACGCGCGAACATTGTATGTGTGAAGCGCAAGCGCGTACAAAAAAATCGTGTGAAACTATCTATAGATCGATCCATCCATCGATTGATGTGACTATTTGATTTTTTTCAATAATTTCGACACTTTTTCAAAATCTTACTGTATTTTGTGTGCCTGTATGTTCATATAACGCTCCAAAACTGCGTCGATATATTCAACAGGTTGATCGCTAGTAATCTATATATTCGATAAATCTAAAACGTAATCTAACTGCGTCTACTTTACAAGTATGTGTTTATACTTTTTTTTTATATTTTCAGAAGACATTACTCTATTTTATGTGTGGGTTTAAAGCATGATGTATCGATTTGCTCTGACGCTACATATATGGAAACGTTACGTAAACACTAGTTTATAAGTTATTAAAAATACATTATTTCATTACGTCTTTTTCAATATTTGAAATGAAAATATTTATCACAAAACACATTAGTTGAATTCAATAATGGTAGCCGCATTATTATAATTGACGTTCAATCAATTATTTATCGGTCCAATTAATCAAATGGCTGCACGATTTGCATTTAATCAAAATTGTTTATCAATTAAATATTGATAAAAAACAACAATGACATCATTAAAAAAATAATTAATATACACAATTCAATTCATCTAGGTACTTGCAACAAGATTTTATCGAAATATTCATTCAAGTAAAAAATATTGTGAGCGTAGACGATATTTATCAACAATCAAATAGAACAACAAATTAATTCTATTAATACACATAAAAAAAAACAGTGTTAAATGACAATAGGCAGAAAAGTACCAGGATTCACTAATGATAAATGTAGAGTCGTTTTAAAGGAGTTACCAATAGGAACCATATTTACTATGGCCACCGGTATATTGTCATTTTCAATGTAAAAAAAATGAGAATTCATTGTATAAAAAGTGGATCAGAACTTGCGCCATAGTATATGTTTTTCTACATCAAAAATCATTTCTAACGATAACAATCGAATTAATACAATTTAGTCCATCGTCTTTTAATTTCTTCGACCGTAATGATAAACAACAGCAAAAATATGCAACAACAAAGCGATGAGCGATGAACGCAGCGGCGGCAAAGTAACGAGCCGTGTAACTCAGCTTAAGCGAATGTCGCCATCTCTAGAGGCCTTTGTACACTGGCCGTGTTCTATTGTGACGATATTTAAATGTCAAGTTTTAACGAGGGGTCCGGAGGACCTCAATTTATTTCGCGACTGAAAATCGGAAGTTTCGGACTTGGCGAAAGCGTTGACATTCACCTCTTGGGCGAAAGAGTTGTTGTTATTATAATGCGCGTGAGAAATTGTTTCGAGTTCAAATGCGGATGTGAAATGATTCGAATGTAAAAAAGTTGAATTTAGATTAAAAAAACATACATATTTATTATCAAACAGATTAATCAACGCAATCATCATTCATTAATATCATTCACCATATAGTGAAGACAATTAACCATAAGGCAAGAATTCGAAGAGTAAATTAGTGCACATAGGTGTCACTAAATAGTTCGAATTTAATCGAAATATATGAAAGGTGTAGGTGATGATCATTTGCGGAGCTGTTTCGTTAAGCATTAAATTAACACTTTTTTATAATCAAATGAATCCAAACATTCGAAAGAAACGACCGAGTCTCCATATCAATTAATCAATTAAGAAGAACGACATGTGACTTTCGCCAAGATAGGACTCGAACTCACACATCCCAAGTATGCTGAATCGACACGGCAAGTACAAAACAAACGATTATATCGCTGCGCTATCAGCTAACTTATATTATATCTATATTATAAATACGTTAACTATGCTCGATATTTTCAGCCACAGCCGTGCCTCGAACCCGCGCGTTCAATTTATTAGCCCAACGCTTTACCTCCGAGCTAACATCGTAATTACGAAACTGCATCGTTTAACATATTTAAGGCGTAAAATCTTTTTTATTTCATACATAGATGGCAATAAACACATCCGTGGCAATACGAAATTTGATTAATTCCGAACAATTTTGATACACATTATTATAATATATCGTTCAAACTATTGTCATTTTTGATTAGAGTCAATGATTGATATTCTACTGCAGACATAAGATAAATTATGACTAAATGTTAATATTGAGCAATTCTATATTTAAATGATAAACAAATATTAGCACAGACGTTTTTGAATACATCTATCCATTTGTATGTAAAAGCAATAAAAATTTCGAATCGAATTTCGTTTCGTGCCATTCGTATTTTTTTTTACCTACTGCAGTACGGTCAGCTGTTGAACAAGTTTCGGATGAAACCGAGCGAAGGAACGAGTCTCTTAAAATAAACCAGCGCTTCTCAAAATATTTATATTATATATTTATCATTCGATGTTTAGAGATAGTGCCACAGGCTATGGAGATATATTGACTAATAATGCTTATTAATGCGTGCATTATGTCAGTATCCCAATGTGAGCCGCTAAATCGAATATTTAATGATAATAAGCGACTTGACTAATTGGATTATTCAATATATATTTCCTTGAATATGTAAAGATAATTACGATCACGTAACACGTATTCAGCATTATTCAATTTGTCGAGCGTCCCGAGAATCACAATTCATTTCCAGCAATAAACGGACCAAAATTTCGATAAACCTTTCACTCGTGTGATAGAATTTGCAAAATAAAAATTGAACGTATTCGATAAGCATAGAAAAACTTATATAAAATTTTAATATGTGCTATGCGAATAGGTCAGATTGGGTTATGTTTTAGGTTATGTTAATGTTTCAATTTTCATGTCTGATAAGATTCAGTTCAAATAAATTTTGAGCTCTAATGAGGAAAACACATATACTAAAAATATCGTTTATTTTGTTTACAAAGTTTTTGCTTTGTGCGACTCTAATGCTTTCGTAACCGCATCATAACGAAAATGAAATCAAAATTAAATTGATAGAAAAGTGAAAATTTGCGTGATGAAAGTTCGCAAACACTGCACGTACCGATCCGAAGGAAAAGTGTGAGGAGAGCGAAAGAGATAGTCCCATTGGGAAAAACGTAAGAGCGAAAAGGACATAGCGATAGTTCTGGGCGTGGTTGACCATGACCTTGGTTATCCGGTTGTATTACGGTCGTATTCCACTTCCATCAATATATCATCTTCCATAATGGAAGAACAAAAATGTACCAAGATAATCGTAAGGACGACCTTCAACTGTACGCGTACAGATTCGCTTATTACGCTTCCTATTTCGGAGGTCAGTTCAAAGGAACGGGGGATGCCGTAAATTCGGAAAAATGATGATAATCCGCAAATCGAGTTGATTTATCGATGTTTTCGAAATTTTCATCGTTATCGTACGACTTATTTGCACAACAGCGCGTTACGTGCGTAATAACGATCGTTATTTTAATGGTTTCGACATTGAATATTCGAATAGGGAAAAAATATGATATGTTACGGTCGCATTCGTAATGAAACGTTTAATTAAATAAGAAAATTGCGGGCACTGGAGTTCGTTTCGAATGAAACTCGCTTTGTATTTTTGCACGGTGTAAAATAAAGCTGAAACGCTAACTAGGTTCGAGCCGAGGGGAAAAAATTAAATTCAAACTTTATTACGTCGAAAGTTACAAGCTGAAACTTGTAATAAAAAACACCTGTAAATAGGTAATTTCAAAAGTTTTTACAACGTTTCTCACACACTATGTTGAAGTCGAAAACGTGCGAAGATTTTAACCCGACTCATAATAAACACACTGCGAAATAAAATCGATATGTTTACGTATGAAAATCACGATAGATCCATTCATTAATGAATCAAAACGACATAAGCATAACGGAGCAACGATCCAGATTCGTAGAGTCCATTAGCCGAACAGCCAAATCGCTAAGTATTGATGAGGACACTTATTTATTATTGATGGCCGCGATTAAGAAAACAAAAGGGAAAATCCATTCCGGGAAAATCGGGCGTATTTTCCCGGGAAAACCCCCGATAGAATCGGATCAATTACGCAACGGCCGCTTTTTATATTCAATCAGCGCGGATCGCTGATCAAATTGATAATATCCTTCGAGGAGGGATTCGCGTATAAGGAGCACGTTATGCCGATAAAATGTACATGCTCCGTGTTATACGAAGGACTTTGCGCCTGTTCACATGCATGAAAAGACGAGGATCGGTTGCGCCTCGGGATTATGCTCCTCGTCCTTATTAGAGTTTAACGCGCGAATGCTCCGAGCAAAAGGCGGGGAAAATTCGAATCGATTTTCCTTTTCGGGATGGCGGGGAAAATGGTGAGGAATCAACCCTTTGGCTCTTTGCTGGATTCTGTGCGATTCGTATAAAATATGATTGACTGGGGAATGTGATGTGTGGGGGATGATCGAGGTCTTTGGTAAAATGCATGGGAAAGAATATTCGATTTGAAATGTATTGAATTTAATTTGATGAAGATCGATTTGTATAATACGAAGTTTACATAATGCATGAATATTGCAGTTGCCTGTGAAATTCGCAACATTTGTCGATGCAGCAAATATTACATGTATAGTGTTAACGCATTGAACTGTTGAATTAAATATGAATGAAATCATGCACGATGTAATAAAAAACACCAAATATTATGACTAAAAATTCATAAAAGTTTCATCAACATGGTTGTATGTTTCAGAAGCACACCCAGTAGATTACATGAATTATAAATGAATTATGCAACTGTGAAACATATCATTAAACATAAAAATATACGACCGAGACGTTACTATGATAAAATCGCAATTATTTACAATTTTACTATTCGACATTGTAACGTATGCGATCAAATAAAATCAACGCGTGAACAAACTATTCAAAACACGTTTCAATTGTTACGATTTTCAATACATGAGTAAAAAAAAAACATCCAAATGTATACATTTCAAATAATTTAATACGAGACTTTCGAGATCGAAAAAAAATCACTCGACCCATCGTTCGGTATCAATCGACATCTCAATACACGATTATTTGCACTCGCTAGGGAAAAAAATAAAATCGATCACTTTCGGAATAAGCATTCGTGCGTTTCGGGTGAAATATTCAAAGGGTTCGAGTTTGAAGTGCGCACTTTTCGGCTTTGCTCTCAAATAGAGCGAGGCCGTAAGTGAGGCACCGCACACACACTGTCCTTTGTCGATCACCTGAACACACACATATATTTAATATACATATATGACGCCTGAAAATGCCAAAGGGTACAAGTGACTTCGAGAAAAGCGCGTTCAAAGTTGACCATGTATTAGGAGAAGATCGACTGATTTGATGATATATCTCGGCACACATTCGGAATTCGTTTATATCCTTTGCCACCAAATAAATGAGCGTGCATAGAAGCATAACTCAATTTCAGTAAAAATGCCACTTATACCCTTTGGCCTTTTCGTTCGTCATATATATTATATATCATAGAGCGTAAAACGAAAGTGCGCAGATAAACGACGACGTCAAAGGCGGAAAAAAACTGCGGCATTGTGAGGTTTTTGGAAGCTATTCGCGGCCTTATAACGACGCGACCTCGGCTATACGTTTTTTGGCCGTTTACGACTTTAGTAGGTTCTTCGGGCCCCATTCGAGCCGGGTCGTAATTGTTTAGTGATAGTGATTTGTGTTGAGTGAGTGATGTATAAAATTGAGATGACTGGATGGTGGGAAGGTTGCTCGATTCTGTGGGCATCTGGAAATTTTTAGACGTGTCGAATTTTTGTACTAAAATTATTGTGGTTTACATTTTTTGTTATATTTCATTCTTTTACGATGAAATTATGTTATTTTACGGAAGATTTTTTACTTTCAAATTACTTCTTTAGAAGAGGAGTGCTTTATCGTGACGTTATTCTTCAAGTGATAAGGCATAGATTGTGTAATCCTGCATCTAAATCTGAATTTAACTTAGTCAAGGATTAAATTGAGATGAGTATATTGAAAATGATATGTACAGTTACTCAAAAAAATAAAAATACAAATAATTTTAAAAAGTAAATAGTGAATTTCAAATTAAACACGAAAAACGAACATCATATGAAAAATAATTTTAAATGGATGAAATTCACTATTTGCTATTAAAAAGTTAGTTGTGCGCTCAATTCTTTGAGTTTGAAATAAAAATAAATACTTGTAAATATGTAAATATGCAAAAAAATAAAATAGAATTATTTTCCATTTGAACATCCGAAAAAGTCGATTTTTATCTGTACCGAAAGCAAGAAGATTAAGATACGAAATTCTCGGACACACATTTTCAACGTCCAGAGTTTTGTTCGAGTTTTGTTTATTATTTCTTACATTCATTTTATGCGACTTTGAGACTTTCGAAGGCTCCTCCGGGCAACGAATAATGGAAATGTTCAAAATGTTCTGGAGATGTTTTCTCATTCAACGTCTCATTGTTAGTAAGAGGACGTTTCGCTGACTGTTAGAGTTTTCTTCTTGTAATTATGTCAAGTGTATTTCGAATTCAACGAACAGCGTGACCTTTGAGTTCCGGGAGTCGGTCAGCGAAAATTCCAATTGAAAAATCAACCCCATTTTTACATTTTATTCGTCACACGCATAATTTTCGTACGAAACGTCGAATAGATTGTAACGCTCAATTAGCGTTATTGGGAAAATCGCAATTTACTTTATTATCGTTCCGGAAAATGGTCGTGAAATGCGAGAAACACTTTCGAGTCGATTTTTGGAAAATGAAATGTTTAATGTAGGGAGAGAAGAGCCGAGTCCGTAACCCAATAAATATTTTCCATCGCGATTTCAATTTCCGTTTCCGCATTATTTTCGGTTCATTCCGTTGCGCAGACTTTTCCCAATTTTCAATCGATATCAGTAACGTCTATCACTCACACGCGCGCGCATAACCTAAGAAAAAAAACTTCCATATAAATTAAACAAGGATAAGTCCTTAAAAATATATATATTTCTTTCGAAAAATAGCTCAGCAGAGATTCTCCGAGTCGGTTTGATTTTCTTTTTCCACTTTGACGTGGTCTTTTCGAATGTAAAAAGCGTCAATCATTCTGTCCGAAAGATTTTTCTATGGTCGGGATTTTTCGTTATTACCTTTGTTAAAGAAAACTGCTCATAGCTAACAACCTTAAACGTTTTCACATGTATTATTTCTAAAAAAAAAATTTATGATGAAAATAATACATTATAAATATCCCTTGAGTTCGATTTTTTTTTGTTTTCGCCATTTGTGGTAGAAAAAAAATCCTCGAAAGGAAAAGGTCATTAGAAGCAATGAGGAATAATGACTTGGCGCAGCTTAAGTGGAAAGTCATGAAGAAAGGGAAAAATAAATGGTAATTTTTAGAAAGTAACAAAGGCCCATTATATTTTATAGAGGTCTGCGGGTTATTTTAATCAGAGCGAAAACGGTATTTATTTCGCTAGCTCCCCGACGACGACGAAGACGAAGAAGAAGAAAGAAACTTAACACATTTTCATAGATAAAGTTCAAGAGCACAATGGGGCGTTGAAAACAGATGTCGTAAAATAATCGAGCGAGATTTTTTACAGCGTAGCGTCTTCGGCCGATACGAAATTTATGAGGGGTTGTGTTTTTGTTGCGTTATATCGGCCAATTCACACGTGAAAGCCTTCTTTTCGCACTCACACGTGGAGGAGGTGTTTCGAAGAATTTCGAGCCGAGGGCCAATTCCGTTTCGGCTGCAATAAATATGCGTTAAAATGGACACAAAAGCTTCCGATCTCCCCGATAAAGGTGATTTATTAAAATATTTCTAAAGAGATCGTAAATCATCAAGTTCTCGCAACGGAGTCAACACGCTGTCGTCTCGCTTTTAGAGCGAAAGGCGAAAATTACGCGTGACTTCCACAACTTTTCCTACACACGAAAACTTTCGCAATTAAATTAGTGCGATTCCATTTGAATCAAAGCGCGACGCACAAACTCGTCATGAAAACAATTTCGATTTATACACGAGACGTGGAAAAAAAATAAACTATCGAGGTTTTTCGACCGCAAACTATGTATACGCAGACCGCGCGCAATCGATACTACGGTATTAATGTTACTTGCATGTTCCATTTTCAGAAATAAAATAAACGAATATCGAGTAAAAATTATGGCAAATGCGTATAGCTAGGATATTTTCATGGCATATAAAAAACATTCAAGTGAACGAACCTATAGACGTCATTACTTTGCTACATGTTATCGCCCGATTTCAGCACCTACGCCCCGATCTTTTTTCATATGAGGCATTTGAAAATCTCCCGAACGCGAAAAGTCGATTGAAAATCTGCTATGTGGAAAAAATCCGGCGATAATTCGAAATGGAAACTTCGAAGTGCTCGATATGAATAGGCGGAAGGGATGATCGCTGCGAAACGTCAATACTCGAATATTACGAAAATTTGCATACACCGTGAGAAAGGGTCCCGGCGAATATAGCCCTCCATAACACTCAAATGAAATTTATACCGAGAGAAATTTTTCCGAGGGAAACTTTTCAGTAATTACATCAAATTTCGTCCGTCGGCAAACTCGGTTATTGCAAATCAGCGATAACGCTGCGAAAACAAAACTCTCGCACGGGGAAAGGGCAAGAGCGAATTCAATTATCCCCCTTTATGCGGACATAGTTGGATTATTCAAAAGAAGAATAAGAAAGGAATACGGCGGAGCTATTCGGAGGAATTAACTTAAAAACGAGCAATTCCGCCGAGTGGAGCCGTAGTACGTGGCACACGTACAAGTAGGGTTACCGCCCTTTATATTTTCATCGAGATAGTTCCACTTTAACCTTTTATCGGATAACTTTATATTCTACTTATAAAGAAACATACAATAAACTGAAATTAAATAATTTCAAAAATGAAACAATATTTCAAATTTCAGATATATGAAATGAAAATCGATTCAATTTCCTACAACAAAAAAAAAACGATATGAAAAAATATTTAGAATATGACAGCCCTTAGTACAAGTTTTCATTTCGGACGTATATAAGGACGTACAGTATATACACGTGCACCCCCATGGATTTCCAACACCCCTAGAGATTTCTCTCCTTTTTATAGCCGAGCACTTTTTTCCTTGTTTCAGCACTGAAATACGCTTTAATAACGACCCCACTTCACTTCAATATTCGCAATTCAACTCTGGGCATGTGAGTAGCGCTAGAAGAAAGCCAACTCACTGTTCTTTGCTCGGGTTGTATACGTGTGTTTAATTACTTTTCGAGTAGAAAATTCACTTGTCGCACTCTGGAGCCCCACGAGTCCAGTTTGCCTACTTGAGGTTTACACGATTGCAATTAAACTTTTAAATAAGCCGGCGAAGCTTTGTGCGGACAATCGCAGTCCGCTGCCTGAACGTTCCTGAATGGGGCTCGTTTCAGTCCAGTAATTGGGCCTGTTTAAAAATCAAATATTTCAACGAAAAGTAAGAAAAATCATTTTTTTTATGAAAATACGAAAACAGTGAATCGACCATAAAAATAATGGGATGAAATGCGGGTCGGATTTTTTCAAACTCTGACCTAATTTGTGGGTCATCCTCTCTTTGCTTATTCGATTCATTAATTTAATCCAATACGTGATTAAATCTAGCACCATAATAATTCCCGGAGGAGATTTAAGACGTTAAATTCCAGCATCTAAATTGGCGATATCGAATCGTACAATTCATTATACCTTACGAAGCCTCCTTATACAGGCTTATATCGAATTCGGTGCGTGGCGCTAGGAGGAGCCGAGACGAGGTGATAAAATATTGAATCAAATTTCCTGCCAAACTCCATTACGAGTAATCTGAAATCGAATAAATTTCGCATGTTGATCGAACTAATACCCAGACACTCCGAAGGGAGGTGAGAGCTCTCGCGAATCGAAGAACCTCTTGTCTCATCCCCGTTGCCAATTTGTGCCTAGAAGGGAACCGTTTGCGAACAATGGAGACGACTCGAAAATCGGCATATTATTTTTTAATGCTGCTCAGATCCTTTAAGTGGATTACTAAGTTCGGCAGAGATCGGAAGAGTTGGGACGGAATAGATGCTTCCCGTCCACTCCTCGGAGTAGACGTTTTGAAGAGGTTGTATAATTGATGTACGATTATTATTTATACGGGACGAAAGAGTGAATTGTGAAGGTACCGACAATTGTAAACTCGAATGAGCGATGGAACGCACTAACGACCGTTCGGAATGTTCAAGACGGCTGTCATTATTAAAAAAGTCGAAAAAATAAATGGCCCCGCAATTAAGGCTGTGGGTAATATAAATAATGCGAGTTTTTGTACGTATTTTCGTTTTATTATTACGTTAAATGTCAGCCGCACAAAATTTTTACCGAAATGTTACGTATTCGCGAATATATTTGTGTGAAACTACCTTAATCGGCGAACAGAACGCAACACGCCATTCCGTTCGAACTGCGCTTGGAAATTCGTACGAAAACTTATAATAATGGAAAAGTGGTGATAAATTTTAAATTCAATATATCGTTCGACAGCGACCGATTCCAACACGAATTTTCCAACAAGTTTTCCGATACGAGCGAAAGTTCACCAGACTCGGTGGAAATTTTTCAATTTGCAGAGCACTTGACTTACGTGCACTACTTATTCGCAAGTATTAAGTACTATCGTTCCATTTGCGATAATTATTGCGACATCTGTACCACTCTTCACGCTACATTTTATGGGCTAATTACGGATACGTTTAGGGCCTTCTTGGTAAGTAATTTTAAATCGGATACGCCTACTGTGGTTGAGTTTTTTTTTATCGCATGGTTGATTCTTTGACCTCAATGCTCTATATAAAAAAAAAACTGTTCTGTGTACCAACAACGTATGTACACTCACATGTTATTGTCCAAATAGAGTGAAGATAAACGAGTTGTTGAGTCATTAGCGTTGCAACTTGATTTGACCGTACGGATTGAAAAAGCGGTCATTGCACGCTTCGGCTAAAATTTTTGTATTTTTCTGATTATTTTATTACCGATTCTGTATATTCGAAATTTCTATAAAAAAAAATCGAAAATGCCGTAATAAATTTGAATTACATCGATATAAGTCGAATTAGTCCCGCTGATTTAATTAATTCTCAACTACCGAAACTTTCTAAAAGGCGACTCGTTCTCCTATGATTATAAATCAATTTTACGATTTCCATCGAAATTTATGCCGTTTCTAGAATTCGGTCGATTCGAATTTCGACCGAAATCGAACGTTAAGTATACAGCAGTGCGTAAGTGTGTGTCTGAAGCGAAAAACCACTTTCGTACAAAAATGTTTCAAATTCTATCATGAAAATCGATACAAATCTTGGTTTCGACTGCGACAAAGCGCAAATCGAGAACATAATCAGCATGTAAATAATATACACAACTAGTTTTGGTTTCAATATACCTATTCCGGAGTAATCCAAATCGGAATACCCTTTGCATTAATTAATTCGGATTATCGGCTCCTAGGTGCTCCACGGTTATTAATATTCAGATTACTGCGACATAATTACTAGATGTATTTATTATACGGCTTATTAAAATTTTTCTTCGGTTTTAATTAAAACTGTTTTTCCGAGCGGGTGGATATTTCATATATATTTACATGTGAAGTTGAAACTTGAATATAGCACGGGTGCGTGTTGGGTTTTCGTGACATTTTAACCCCTTCTCACAATGTTAAGTATTAAATTTCGTGTGTCGAATACGAGTATGGAGTACGATGCCCGACCTTACGAACGTTGCCTGTAAACGAATATGTACTAACTAGAAATCGAGGGGAAACGTCGAGTTAGTTACCTTCGAGTCTAAAACACCGTTCTTGTGTTCGAATTAATCGTCAAATATAGTGAATTACATTAAGGATATAAGGAACACATTTGAAGTATGTGTTTAAATTGCTTCCTGGATCGAACTCTATGTTTGAACTTGTATGTGTTATATGTGCATTGACTTAGCTAGTTTCGATTACAGAGGATATTAATCAAAATATTGATTTAAGTTATGCTGTTGTTTTCGAGTTTAAATTACCAACAGTTCATAGATAATGGAGCTGAATATAAAAGGTGAAACCAATATTTAACAATTAATTTGATTTATTAGTAGGTAATAAACCGATTTGAGTGTTATTCAAACATATGAGTATCGAGTCTCAATAATAAGAGCATTTATAATATTATATTATTATACACTGGTATATCATAACGAGCATTATTCTAATTGTAAGTGAATGAACTCCACAATTTTACAATTAACATAAAGCATATTAACATACCCAATCAATTCAAAGAAAATATCAAAATTAATACATGCATTCTTAAGTTCTATACTAAATTGATATACAAAGACACAATCATATTTCGTTAAGACGTTAAGAACGATCGATAACAAACACTAACCGACCTAATAGAGACCTCGGGCATCTTTCAGCCGAAAATACCCATCAACAGGTCACCGAAGCTATAAAATGTGGACGATTACGTATGCTTACCGAATAAGCCGATTATTCACCCGAATCGGTTCGATATAGAGCCGTTCGAGTTGAACGAACTCGTAAAGCGCAACGGACTCGTAATGAAGGGAACTGTTATCGCCCTTTGATGCCATCAACCGCATCATTAGATTAGGAAGTCCGACACTTCTGATCGATAATTCGACAGAAGCTCGAAATAAGTGCGAGCATGCTAATTCGGATAAGATTAATTCTGACTAGACTAGATTTTTTTTTAATCAATTTATTTGATGAAAAAACGTTTCGATCAATTGATTGTTGATGTGACAATTTAGTGTGATACGTCTCTGGTTAGGTTTGACCTATTTGTTGAGCAGTATCAATAGATAGGCATGCGACATTTAAGTGTTTAGCTCTACGCGTTTCGTTCTTGTGTTTCGACTATTCGTTGATTTCAATTTAAAAAGTTAAAGAGATGCTCGAACAAATTTTGTAGATGCTCTGTTCGAAATAAGTTGAATTGAAATTGCTGTGTTTATCAATAAAATTATTTTCAATGTCTGATAAATAATTGTGAATTGAAATATCTCTGCAGTGCGATGAACCGATGAATGAATCGAGAATTATCAATTGAAAGGCACCAAGTCCGAAGCGAATGATATGTGCAAATATTGAATCAATCCATTTCATTCGATATTTCACCATGCATCTGAAATCAGCAACAGTAGCGAATACGAAAATCGAATCGTGCAATCTTCTAGATATAAATAGTTTCCAATCTATGGAAAACCTTTCGAAGATGACCGTCGTCTGAGAAATGTTTGTTTTCAAGCCCATGTGGAAACTCGACTAAGTGATTCGATACGAATACTGCTTCGTGAAGGTGTCCCACTCGTCCAATTGGTCGTCGAGTGATCGTTCGTTAATATGTATGAGGCGAAAGCATCGACAATATTCAATCAGGATACTGAACTGTATTATTCGAGTGAGTTCACACGAGAAAAAAAAGTGTCGACGATTTTTTTTTTCGGGAGTTCAAATGGCAATGCGAGTCAATCTGGTCGACCGAAGAGGTCGAGAAATGAATTTTAATGGGTGTTCTATTGAGAGAATGTATTCAAATTTATGCGTGATCTATTGTAACGTATGTTTTTTGTTCGATTCGATAAAATGGGTTTTTATCTGATTGAAACGGCGCATTAATATTGGATTGAAAGAAAATGTGATGATTTTAAAATAAGATGTGCTTTCAAACATATTATTATTTATTATTCAAATGAAATATTTAAATTTGTAATTTGATACGATTTCATTCAGAATGTCAACACGGTCATAATAGCTCATAAATAGCTGACACTCGAAACTAAACATGTGACTCAAACTGTATATTATATTCATGTTTAGTACAATGTTCAATTAGCAATCGAAAGATAATGAACTCAATTCTAGGAGTGGCCGAATTGACTTTCATCCAGATCATTCATCAGCATAAATAAGTCTAGTCAATGAATAAGAGACTCGGATGAAACGCGATAAAATATATAATACGCATTATTTGCCAATGAAAAACACGCTCAATCAATCTTATCTCATATATAACAATACGTCAATTATCTAGAACCGACTAAGAAAAATAATTCCGATTTGAATTACATATTTTATCTACTTCGTTTAAAAATATTTTATCGTAATCTAACAACTCATGAATGTCACTCAACACAATACGAAAGAATAAACGTCAAAGGCGACCCCCGCTGCAGATTCTGTAGCACGTCTTACGCGACGCTTTCGTAACACATGTTCCTCTCTCTATTTTTAATCGCTCTACGTGGCTCGCGATAAAAAGACCGAAAGCCAGCAGCACTCTTCTTCCATATAACAGAACCAGAAACGAAATGAGTCGCCACGTGTCCGAAGAGGAATCGAATCGCACACACGACAAACTGGAGTTCGTCGACCGCACTCTAATTTCGATGAGAGTTTTCTCTTACGAGGGAAAAAAAAATGCGTTTTTGGATATGTACGTGTGTAAGGATACGCTTTGCATAACGGTCCACCGAGGATGGGGTTGAATCATGGCGAAACGTCACCGACAAGGATTTTAGGGGATATTTCACGTTCACGAGAGGGCACCGCCATAATCTCGAGGATCTTCCTCACCTGTCGACCCGAATTCGTAAGTAACAATTTCTTGGAGGGCTTGTCGAACGAGTAAGTGCTGCACGTACCTGAGGACAAAACAAATGTTCGGTTATATATGGAAAATCATTTATTTTTCTTCAAAAAAACTAATAGAATGTACCATTTATGGCTGGAATCGACCAATGTTTAAGAAACTTTTAAAAGGCGCAAGTCCATGTACGATTCGGAATTGGATGGAAAATAATTCTTGAATAAATTCGGCTCGATACGTATCTTTAAATATACATATTATGTAAATTAATAAGGATGTAAGTTTGTAAATTAATGTACGAAATTTTAGGAATATGGATAAATCGGATGCAATATAAGCGATCACGGTTGAGAGTTAAACATCTAATCGACACATTTAACGATGTAAAGTTAAATCGTTTAGCAGTTTGCTCGCAGTTTCGGTTTCTATCCTAAAGCCAGAGTGTACTTAAATAAATGTATATTTTTAGTAAAATACGATAAAAATCTTAAACTGCTTCTTGTTGAGTGCTACTTTCGGTCACTGGATTCTCGCCAGAAACTAATTACGATCTAGATTTGATAAAAACCTTAAATACACATTCATGTTGTTTTATGTTTGTTCATTTGTGACATATTAGAGTTGGTACAGTTACGATAGCAAACATACGACTAAAGAGCTGACTACGTCCCTCAAGCACGGCAAAGCTCTAATGAAAAAATCCTATTTTCAGGAAAATCGTGATTAACTGCAGCTACATAGTACTCTCAATATGAATAATAAACAAATTTCTCACGTACTCGTAATGAAAATGCATTAAATTTTCACTCCACGTTCTAAATGTATTTACCAAGAAACGACGATTATTAATTCTAAATCGCAAAATAATATATAACCAACGTATTTATTCAAGCTCAGCACCCATTAAAAGCGACTAATAAAACTCATTACACACACGTACCACCTTTAATAATGAAAATGCCCAACAAGAGCGCCTCCTAAGAAGATTAGAACGTTACGCTCGCCCGCTCCGAATGAATATTTAACAATAAGACCCATCAGCAAACAACACGTGAAAACAGCTGTTCAGAAACAAAGGCCGGTTTACACAGCCTTATTTCGATGCACTCGCGAAATCACTGACCTATCTCAACTTAAAATGCGTTGGACTAAGGTCCGCTCATATGGAAATTACAACCATTGTTTCCGTCTTAAAATTGGGTACACAATGTCCTCGTTTAATTGCATGTACATACATCGTGTAATCTTGAAGCTGGTACATGGGAGAAAATCGTTTATCCCGCCGATACCTCGTAAGCCGCTAAGTGTAATGAAATGGGAATTAATTCCGATCAAGTTTACCGTTAGGATTTTAAGCTTAAGAAGTTCGTTAGCGCATCACTTAAATATGTATTTCTAATTAATTTTGTAACAACTGTGAAAAATATGGCGCGGTTTCACTTTTATGATGTAAATTTTAAAACGAGCGTACGTTGAGTTGGTCTTCAAACTAATGAGATGTTATGTTTGGTAGTGAATCTGCCAAGTTTTTTTCAAATAATATTTATAGAATATTAGACTTAAGTCAGTAGATGTCAATCTTAATGTAATATTGTACATTATTAAAGATCAATATAATTCAGATTATATTAGAATAATCCGACCCTACGCTAATAATAAACAAGGGAGTGCCACATAATCTAACCTATTTAATAACACGCAAAATACAAATAATAATAACACGACCAAACAATACAAATAAAACTCACGAATAACAAAAATACGCACATTCACCCGACAAAACCGAGAATAGAACACAGATTACGGCAGTAAAGCACATTGCGCTTATCGCCTCAGATAAGAAACGAACCAACGAAATCATAAAACACAAAAACGCAACTTTCCCAGGGAACCGAGAAAAAAAAAACACCTTTCGATGAGATATTCGATGGCACGGGATGAGACTTCGATACGATCTCCCTAGGCCCGAACGGAGAAAGTAATCAAAAGATCAATCTATCAAATGGATATGTTGGGAATTTCGTCTGGGACCGAAGCCATTTCATTAGATCGTGATGAATATGTCGACCGAGGGTTGGTTTAAGAGGAGGATGGTTGTTCCACCCCCGCTATGCAAAGCTGGCTTTGTTTTATTGGCTAATGGATTGGCGTTGTTGGGGCAGAGCGATGCTGTGAAAATAAATACGATGATGGTGTATCGTCTGATCGGCTCTTCGAGGGTACGTCCAATTGGCTGTTGGGGCTGTGGGCTCAAATTGATAAGTTTCGATAGTGGCTTGAGTTGCGCTTAAATGATGGGGATTTTACATTGTGGCGTTTACTGAATGGTGTTATAAAGGAAATATTTTTCGTGGTGTACTCGTATTATCAGTGATACTAGCTATCTACTCGTTGAATATTTCAACGCAGATACACACACAGATTAGCTCTATTATATAGTTAGATAATGTGCAATGCTGCGAATGTGAACGGTATCGTGAGAAAGCATAAACTTTCGGAAAAAGTTTGAAACCATGTATCGCGTTTTTACCAAAAAAATTAGAGTACTATTTTATGACCAAAATATTGGCCCAGTACGATTAATTTTACTACGCATACATATACTGGACGGTTTCAAACTTTTTTCGAATATTTTGTGCTTTTTCACGATACTGTTCTATTATATTATCAAGGTATTCAAGGATCACATTCTATTAATAGCTAATATGAATAAAAATTTCTGATCGAAAATAAAATATTTATGTGAATAGAAAATAAATATTAATAGAACTTGTAAGTATTATATAAAATGAAAAATAACTCCTACGATGGAAAAGCTATTTTCATTTCTTCTCTAACCAATCACAAACAAAACTGAAGCCATCCGAAAATATCTCAAAATAAGACAGATTTTGAAAATACGCTACTCGGAAAATGACTAAACAATTAGTGAAATTATATTATACAAACACAGGATATACGGGGAATCGAGTAATTGTTTGATTCAATTTTCCACGTACACAGTTGTTTGCGTCGTTTTTAATCTTCGCATTTTTTGCAGGAGCCTAATGCTCCGAAAATGTAGAAATAAACTCGCGTACGCACTCTACTTACCAATGTAACAAGTCAAATGGATTTTTAATCTGTAAGTCTGCTGTGTATTCATTATGGCTCGTATATCCTTCACCTTCACGCCTTGTTATGGGGGCTTACGATACTATTACAAAAATTGTACTTCGACTAAATGGAGAGTGAAAAAATCGTATTTCTTTGATGCTGTTCATTCGCACACAAAGCTGAATATGAAATCATATGATATATTATAATATCGATACACTGTCCAATGAACGTGAACAAGGTCGCAAAGGGCGATATCGAAGAGTTTATACCCTCATCAGAATAACCTTTGCGCGACGAAATCCGCTCGAGAGTAAAATTAATTGTAGTGTGAACGAATTAAATCAATACGAAATAATTAAAATCGATACGGATTTGTTTGAGAGCGCAGACGTGTGGGCCGACGTACAAAAAGTTTTCAATGGGTTTTTTGTATGCGATTCATCATTCTGTCTCTTCGGACGTTGACGTCGCGGTTTGGTTGGAAAATAAACGAAAAACAAGATGACTGGTGATTCTATGGAATCACTGTCGCCATGAACGAAATTGAACGTGTTAATTTCGAACCGGACCTCCTCCGTTTGTGTGCGCTTTTTTCGTCTCACTTTCTATGTCTAAACCGTCATTACTTTCACTGTTTGTCGAGTTATATCTGGCTTATGAATTAATCCACGCTCTGATAAGCAGACGTTAAAAAAATGTAATACTCAATTTTAATATATGATTCGTTATAATAAGCCTAATTGAGAGAAAAGAAACGTTCGAAAAAGTTTGAAATATAATTAAGTTGAAAAATTCGCTCGAATAAAAAAAAATAAAAGCATTTATAAGCAACAATTTTCAATTTACTTCATATTATGAATATAAAAAATGCGAAAAATTTAAAGTTTTGATAATATTTGACGCTTTATTATATAAACCTGGTGAAGAATTTCAGATATATCTACGTAATTTAACGACCGGGCTCTGAAAATGACACTTAAACTTGGAAGGATACTTGAAAACTGTCACGACGCACAACTAGTTCAACACTGCTATCACTGTAAAATAACCGTAATAAACATAAGAATAAAGCCAAACAGACACAAAAATAATACAACGAAGGTATTAAAAAAACTAAATTGATAATTCTGCTTTATTTCAAAGTTTTTAAGTATATTAAATTAGATTAATTCAAAACGAAGACTTGAAGAATATTATTTGAAACGCAAACTAATTATTATAAAAAGTTTTCTTTCTTTAAATAAAGTAAGATTTAATCGTTCTAGTAAAATATTATTTTTGAACATTACAAAATACTTCAAGCAAAACTTATTTTAATTAATTCTGTACTCTAATGAAAATTGACCACATCTGTAGCTCAATTCATACAAACGAAGTTAGTATGTTCATAACTTCGGTAAAATGGAATAGTTAAACGAATTAAGGGAATTTCAAAAAATTCATCAAAACGTTCAATCGATTTTCTCGGCATATTGCCTAGTATAGTTAGTCGTGTTTGACTCCGAAAGGCTCATATAATACAACCTCATTTACAAAACTTATACATTAAGTGACTAATTTAAAAAAAAAACATACAAAAAATTTGCAACATTTCTCGACAGACAAAACTTCCTCGCTCTCTTCAATCACTCGACTTAACACGAGGATAATCATGCTCAAGGGTCGAAAGATCGAGATCAAGATCAAGATTTATGCGACGACAATAAATAAGGAGGGCAACACGAGTCGGAGGGTCGCTCGCTCAAATAAATAAGGACGTAATAAAATAAAGTTTCGCGAAATATTATATGAAAGTCTCCCACTAGGTCCTATAAAACCCGCCCTGGCGAAAGTTTATTCGAGGTGGGCGGGATTCCTATGGTGTGTTATCGATGTTTACTCTGAAACACCCACTCGATGGTGAACCATCACTTCAGGGGATTTTCTCAAGGGTGTTTTCATTTTTTAAATATTTTCCTCGTCGCAGAAGCGATGATTGACTTCTCATCTCGTTGCTCTGACAGATCGTTCGCTTTCTGTGGAGTCGAATCCGACGATTGTTCGAGTGCTTTATGTATTGGAAATATTCGGTCGATTTGTAAATAGGGACAGTCGACGGATTCGATAATCTCGAAAACCTCATTCCGGGTCGGTCTCAAATTAGTTCGCTCAATCGAGAATTTGGTGTAACGTAATTACGTAGTATATTAGTACGGATCGATTATTGAAAATGCGACGATCCATTAACGAAAATTTGCCGGTCGCGGTTGATCGAACGGGTCATAATTTAAACGCCTGATTGAAAACGTCGATTTTCGAATATCGTATCGCTAATGATGCTGCATGAATTTGTCCGCTATTTAAGCTGAAACTGATAAAGAATCCAATTTTCAGAGTGAAATACAAAATTGCGATCGGAGCATATAATAAATTTCATGATCGTCAAATAAAAAAACGACTAAAATTCGTTAAGAGAAATCTTTATTGTGAATACGCTAACGTTCGAAAATTTCGAGCATGCACTGTGCTGTCCGACGCACTAACTGATTCAGCTATTCTTTACTCGAGTACAGGTGTACTTTTTACCCATATAAGACGTAAAATCCAGGGTTTGACTTCTGTCTGAGACTTTTAATTTTACAAATTGATGGCAATGTGAAAAAAATATGCTAATCGGGAATAATCACATCCATGGCACTGCTAGTGGTCTATAATTTGCGTAGTAAGTTTCGCATTGACGCATAGACGCACAGATGTATAAACGAAAGACGTCACAAAAATATACTTTCTGACATTCGCAAGGGCATTATGTGCGAATGGAAATTCGGAACTAGTTGATCATTTCGATGTACAAGGCTCCGATTCAAGCGAAGCGTTAACGAGAATATTGAATGTCGGGGACTTGGGGAGAAAGCGTAATCGTTTACGTTTTGCGTATTTTGCGTTCCCTCTCCATATCGATATTTCTGCTCCATTTCTCGAATTCTGTGGTATTCTGAGGCCCCGAGGATGCTATTAAAATAAGAAATTCACATTTCGCACATGAATAAAGTTGAAGATTATCAGAAATTCATATTGCGAATCGAGCGCGCCCCGCAAAAAGGGCCCGCTCTCTCGCTGAGCCGGCTTAGCTTCGCGACACGTAAATGAATGTAGAGAAATAACTTTTTTCTCATGAATAATACATAAATATATACATTAAAATTGTATACGCAAACGATTTAATATATCGACGAATCTTGCAACTATTTTGAATCATTCGATGCGTTCTTTCGAATAACAAACGCATGAGAAATCAGTGTCGGTTTCGAACGCGTTCCGTAGAATTAATTCAAATTTTTGCCGCTTATGCAAAGGACGATTTGAATGCTTAAATTATTGAGCGAGTCGAGGTAATAAACGGGGCCAGACCGCGGTTATCATTCACCGTTTTAAATTTTGTATATTTGTGTACGTAATCTGCATGGGAAATTAAGCGCATGATAAATGTTAAACCGTATTTCGTTTCGATGGTAGAATAATCTTCGTAAGAACAGTTATTTCTATACGAATTTCGAATAGAATTTTAGCATTAACGACTGATAAATATGAATTGAAAGTCGAATTTCTATTTCTTCGTACATATGTATGTATTTCCATAAACAACAAGCTTACTTCGATAACAAAGATTGAAGAAAATGTAATATCAAAGAGGCTCACTCCTTTGTAAGATTTTACTCTTTGTGATTTTACTAAGAACTGTGTATAATAGATATCATGAAATTATAGAATATTGAAATTTAAATTATCTATCGAAATTCCTACGCAAATGAAAGATTTAAGCAAATCAAATTTATAAAATCTACGACAATAACAAAATTAATTATTCAACATCAGAGAGTTGATAGATTAATAATTAGCTTGAAATAGGAATGTATGTAATAAAATACAATTAATATTTTCTACGATTCAACTTTTATGTTAACTAACACAAATTCTTACAATTCAATGAACACCACCAAATAACACGAACACATAACTAGAACATATCTATGGTTAAACCATCCCGGTCAAAATCGTCGGTTATAAAGTGATATCGTCGAACAAACAGTCCAATTTGATTACTATTATACAATCGGCCAACGAAACACCAGTTACAAGTCATAATGGAGTTTCATTGTATCGTTCGAACTGAGCACACAACACATTCCATCACCAACACATAAATACGAACAAAACATAGACTGCATTTTCAGTTTATCTTGGAAAATACGTAGAAAATCCAGATTTACAAAATGGACTGCTGAATATCTGATAGTGGTTGAAAGGTGTTTTCTCTTGAATTATCGCTGAATAGATTTAGCAATGTCCCTCGGTTGCAATTTGTTAATGGATTCCAATTTGCATAGTGAGATCTTTCGAGAACGATTGCGGTACAGATGCGTAAATCTCTAGCGAATTGCGCTTTGCGGGCGACTGCAATTGATAAATGAAAACTATAAAGAAAAAAATGTCAATTGATTTCGAAACAGACGATTGAAAACTCACAATATTAAAATACAAAGATTTTTTCAGTATACGCTTACGCTTCGCACTTGCGTTCGCGCGTGAATCGCGCATCAGTCCACTTAAGACTTTAGACTAGACATTAACGAATATTTTAATAAAAAATCCACAATTTCGCGGAAGAGAAACGAGCTGCGAAAGGCGGAAAAGTCGCCACCCCATAAGTTTTGTCATCGAATTCGAAAATACCGTCGCCTATAAAACACTATTTTTTCTATGTCGTATGTATCCAACGCTTCCCATTTATACGCGGAACACTCCTACGGTGCTCATTCATCCATTGAGCGGCGGGGAAAGGGATAAAATATTCAAAAGGCTTCAGAGGAGTCTCTTATCTGTCTGCGGGGTGACTGAGAGCGTTTGTGTTCGTTCTGAACACATATGTATATGCATGCGCACACGTACCGAGCCTCCTAGAGAGAGGAAGATTATTTACAAAACAAAACGTTCATCTTCATAATGTACCCCAGGCGGCCATTATTTCAACAGCCAAGTCTGCTCCTCATATTTCAATGGAAACTCTTCGAAGGGAGGAACAGTTTCGCAAAGTATGCCGCGCGGAAACTTGCGTCAGGTACTAACTAGCGCAGAGGATTGATGCGATCGGTTCTAAGATGCTATCTTCTGAAAGATCTATTTATCAAAACGAAAATCTTGATCGTTTCCGATAGTTCTGCGATGCTATTAAAAATATACGCTTGAACGAAAACGTGTTCAATATTTAAAAATAACTCAAGAGTGTAATGAAAGTTTCATAAATGCGAACTTATCGAGCGAAATTTACGCTTAGCTTTCTGTCTGGGAACATTTATTGGATGTGCTGTTACTTTGAATTACTCTATATTACGTTGTTAAGATGCTTTTGCTTTATCATGTAGGATGTTTACTAAAGTACCATAATGTATGGCATCGTTGAACTTTGAACAGCTATATAATTTTATGGTGAAATGTAGGCTTCTCTATTGTCCGAGCTTCTTGTATAGGTTCGAACATTATTTTGGGATAGTATAAATTCAACGTCGTTAGTTTATAATCCATCAATAAGTCTATTAGTTATTGAAATTAAGCATAATATGTAAATAACAAAAACAACATAAATCACTATTATATAATACGATACAAAAGCAATCATATGAGATAATATATTTCATATAATTTCAATGCTGTGAATTCATGCAATTTCCCATTAGTTCCACGTACTTTATTTCCATATCGTCTGACATGGCAATATTTTTTTTGTAGTCACGTTTCGACTATCACTATCATTTAAGGCCGAACGATAACGTTTATATTACGGAAAATGGCAATTCTTTCGGAATCGAAAGAACATAATACGGCGAGCGTAAATAAAAATAACTCGAACATAACAAAACGGCGCGTTTTGGGAAATAAGCAATTATCGATGCGGAAAAACGATAATTAATTGGGGTCGACGGGACCAAAAGAACGCACACAAATGCGGATTGAAAATAGTAGGAGAAAAGAAAGGGAGAAATAATATGATATGATATAATATAATATTTGTATGGGGAGGGTGGCGTGCGGCGAATCTGAAAGGTTTCTTTTCTCTCAGATTAGTCGGTTAATCGTTGAGAAACATAATTTTCGGTGATAAATCGGTTCAAAACAAGCCGAAGAGAGAAGATTTCACAGTAAGTTAGTTTCACAAATTGCGTAATTAATTTAACGGATTCGTTTCGTCTCGCGATATCCGCGAATATCGACCGAATGCGCTGAAACTTGTACAGTGGAATCTAGTCCATTCAAACTATTAAGTCAACCGTAATTGATTCATTGTTACTACCAACAGTTCTATGGATCAATTTTTGAAAATATCGATCCGTCTGAAATCGACCCATTCTGAAATATTCGTGTAAAATAAAAATTTTAGCAATCCTACATGTAATAATTCATAGCATTATAAAAAAATGTGTTCTGTTATTAAATTAAAATTTTCTTAAAACATATAGATATGGTTTGGAACTAGTTCTGAATTTCAAATCGGCAGAACATCACTGTAGTGAACATTCAGAACTTGGACGAAATATTATAACACAAACGAGTCAAGTTGATCTATCGCCGTTTCTGTGTAAACTTCTCAAACATCATTTATGAAATATATTGCGCGATTTAAATGTGCCTCTGTATACATCAGAGTTCGGCAACCTTAAGCCCACGCGCTCGATTTACACGAATTTCATTTGATATTTCAATATGAGAATGTTTTAAAAAATAACAGTATTCTTAATATTTTAATAAAAATCTGAAGAATTTTCAATTTGAATATATGTATTACTGTGCGTTTAATAAATGACAAAGAATAAAATTTCAGATTCATAATGTAATCAGAATAGTGAAAATAACAAATGAGTTCAATTTATTGATAAATCATTAAATGCTGAAAGGAAAAAAGGAAAATTCGAAAATGCGAAATGCAAAAACGATCTTTGGGGTATTTGATGTTATAGAAAATTATAAGTTAATACATTTGAATAAAAAAGTATTCACCGAAATATCATTCGAATATTTGTACAAATACACGAAAAAAAAATCTTACTCGACCATCACACAAAAAGCCGACCGTGATAAAATTCCTTTATACACCGCGAACGTCGAATACAAACCCGTATTATTCAACTGTGAATGAAAAGTTTTCCGCGCCATATACGAACATACACGTAATATACCTACATATATAAAAAAATAATGTTACAAACATTATATAGATACGTACATACGTGTGTAAATTATGAAAACGACAATGGACAAGACACGTTTAGGGACGACATTGATGGATGAACAATGTGGCGTAGCGAGGGCTGAAAACGCGCCAACGTTTTAGTATCGCCGATTTTCACATTATTATGAAGATGGATCTGAAATTATCAAAGCCGAATCCTTTCGCCGAAGAAATTATATTTCGCTTTATTAGTTAGTATATTTCGGCGAAATATCAATTTTTCATTTGAAATTTTCACGCTCAAATTGTTGTCGTTCAGTCGGTTAGAAACCATCACAGTCGTATTGATTATTAAATGAATGAATATTTATAAGATAAACGTTCTATTTACCCGTATAATCACATACACTCACTTGTTTCGACATGATAGTATTTGAACAAACAAGACGAAGCGAACTCTCCAACTTTGCCTAATCCAGTATAGGTTTGCATAGCGAAACACTAACATATCGCTGCGCCTAGAATGGCAAAATCTAACTCCTATAAATATATTTACACATGTATATTCAGATCTGTCATCCTTTTACGGGTGTATTACACGGTAGAAGCGCATTTGTCGATGAACGTGTATTAAAATTGCACGCTTTGTTGAACAAGATCTTCCACAGTAACAACGCCGGCAACGTATTACGTTTCAAATTATCAATGTACCGTAAATTCACGTCACGTTAACTACCATCACACCGGTTGGGTCTGAAAAGAAAATCGACATCGGTTAAAATAACGCTTCAAATCCGAAAACGGACGTCTCTGCATTTTAGATATAAACGGAAAAAGTATCAAACAAATTTGTTTCAATATGACATATGCGTGCAAATAACGTATTTCATTTTCATCACATGCATCGCGTACTTTCTCATTTCGCAAATCAGAAGCAATTCGTATGACACATATGAAAAATCCAGACATCAAGACGTATGTAGATCGCGAAATATTCGGTTTTATCTTCACTTCTGCGAAGTGGATTTTCAGAGGTGCCGTCTCTAATGAAATACATTGCCGGTTCGCGGACATGTTTATTGCTTCATTTGCAAAAGCGAGGGTTAACAAGATCCTCAGGAGCGGTTGGTTGGTCCGCGACACACGTACGTAGTATAGTCTTATACGTAGTATGAAATGCTTGTGCTTAGGTCGCGAGCGAAACTGGGTCGCGGGTAGCGAACGTAACAATTTTAAGAATTTCAGCTCGAGTTTCATTTTCGCTATGCGCCTGCATTATAATTACTTTGCGGAGGTAGTCGTCCTGAAAAACGTCAGGTGTCTAGTCTTTATATTGCGCAGGTGCGGTTAATGAATATGCTTTTGACGTTTCGACTTTTACATTAAATAATACCTTTTTTTTTAATTTTCCTGCAACGTATATTATAACTTTGAAGTTCGATCAGTATTAGCTAACAAATCGTTGTGTCGACACATCTCTGAATTGCCAGTGAATAGATTCGACCCGATTACTTGAACAATTCTATAAACGTCTATTGACGTCCTTACAATTCGTCTACGCTGTCAACTTACTGTTTTACTCACATCGAACCGTACATGTCCAAACAATAATACAATATTCACGCTGGAACCACAAACATGTCTTACGTCAGATACATTATGCAAACTGCATTCTCGAAATCTGTCAAAGTCACTAAGTGAAATTATCAATTCGGATCTAAAATCGGGATTGCATCTTCGATACAACCCGGCGATTTTACTCGAATTTGCAACATGCTCTATCAATAAATCGAGCCGAAATTTCACCGTGATAAAAGGAAACATTTGAGCATCGCTGACGTTTTATCACAATCGAGAAATATTTGTCTTCGCAGAGGAAAAACTCGGACATTTTCTCAGTGACGCTAGATGGTGCGATAAGCGAACGCCTCGGGCGAGAAAAGACGATAGATGATATGACTGTTATTTATCTTGTTTTGTCAGACAAAATTCGTCTATTTTCGGTTACAAAGCGTTACAGATGTTGATTTGCGCGTTGTCGATGCTTTATGGATGTTTAAATTACGAATTTCGCACAATATGGATCAACGTTTTAAGAGTTTTCCGGGAAAACAATATTTAATTACGCTATACGAAGAATTATTATTATCTCAATGATCTTGTCGTTATATATTGATTTTAATTAACGTCAATATTTAATGTTTAATTGTTTGAATAATGTACGAAACTTGAGATTGGATACATCAATTGTACTATAGACAAACTAGAATTCAATTAGAGGCGAAAGATAGTGCTTTCGGTCGTAGTTTCTCAATTAGCTATTAAAATATTAACAGAGAAGTTCGCAAACGATTATATATCAATTATATAAACAATAAGTATTTATTATTACAGTTAAACTCGTGAAAACTATACCTAAAGTTTTATTTTTAAACGATACATTACTTACAACAAATGCCTTAATTTCATGAAAACGTTAAGATTTTCTTCATTGTACTTATACTTTTTCTACTCGGCCTTAATGTGTCGCACCTACTAATAACAAATCATTCTCGATTCACGAAAAATCATTCCACAATGACAATTATCATATATTTAAAAATAACCTAAAACATCCACACCAAAGAAAAACCGAATCCTAGACGCATTTTCGATCGACTCCTCGTGGAAAAACCACAAACAAACACGAATGTGGGACGCGAAGAGCCTCTTCATCGATTTTACCTGGTGGCCGAGGCTATGGACACTTTCCTTATACATTCATCGAATGCACTACACTACAAAAGACCAGACATAATCCACGATTCACAGTAGTCTACTGTGGTATTCAACGGTGAACTGGCGTTATCGAGACCGCAGATTTCGGTGTCAAACAGCGGCTGGCCGAAGCCAAATCCACCGAGTCCACTATCTATGGTTGGCCATCTCTCTTTCGTGGATTAAGGTGGTTGAATTTGGGGTTATTTTTATTGATTTGGATTGAGAGTGTTAATCTTAAGTAAATACAGAGGTTCACTGTCGAAGGAATCTTAGTACAATGTCTAATAATGATCATTTTAGAATTGAATATTGAATACAAATTATATTTGACGACTGAAAAGGAAAAGTGACATTTTCGCCGAAATTTGGTAACATACAGGAATCGCTTCTATGTATGCTCATATATTTGGTATAAAAGGATATAAATGAACTTGAAACGTGTACCGAGATATATCATCAAATCACTCGACCTTTTTCTATTATAATATTACATATGCAAGTACGTATAAAGCTTTGAGCGCCCTTTTCTCGAAATCAATTGTACCTCTTGGCTTTTTCAGTTTTCATTTAAGAACCAAGCGAAAAAAAAATAAGATTCTTCATTTATTAAGGAGTTTTCTCAACTAATCCAGCGACTTTCAGCGCAATAAACATTCTTCAGCATAAAATTACAAACTTCACACACATCTTAATATATTCCATTCGAAATCTTATTTTACATAAAGATAAAGATTATGTATGTAGATCAAAAAATATGATGCATATTGTTTTTGCAACTGAAAGCCGCCAACATAGGTGTGGATGCGCTGCTACTCTTATCAAGATATAGAACCGCTCTCCTAACAATAAGCAAATATTCGAAATTTTAAAGCAAAAACTCAATCAATCGAACCAAATCCAAGCCGAAACAAAACTAATGTTTATTAAACGGAAAACACGACCTAACTAATCCCATCGAAAACCATCATCCAGTCGAGGAGATCGAATGGTGCTCGATACTCGGCCCGTTACCATGATGATGCCACTCTAAACAATCGCTTAATTGCCGCGTCTAATTGATTTACACAGCTAGGAGGCTCTATTTTTTGTAGCACACACGCGTATAGATCGTCGAGCACAACCGAACTAGGCTATCGATCGGGGACTATATGTACTCTTAGTTGGTTGCTCGTACTCGGGACAATTTGCTCGCTTTTCGATTAAAATCGGATCGTTTTTGGTGTAAGAGAAATTAAGGTTTGAGGTCTTGGCCCTGGACGATCTCGAGGAATTGTCGCGAAAGTGGTCGGATTGTTTGTGTTGGGATTCAGGTGTAAATTGTGAAGATTGAGTATTGATGCTATCAGAATGATTCGATTTGTGTGAAGTTGAAGTAAGACAATGAAAAGAATTTGGAAATGGAGCGAATTCGTGCTTGAAAAGAATTTGCGTAATATACATATCTACACAGATTTCAAGCGAACTTGCGTAGCGAGATATTTTATGAATAATAATGCATTGAACAGGTCAAACGGACGAATCGAGCTAATGAACAAAAGGCTCAAAGCTCGTTAAGAAAGCATAGAATTTAAATTGGATTTCTTTGTTTATTTCGGGGGCGAGAAGGGAGAGAATTCAAGAGATTTTTTTCAATTAAAACACATTAATAAACATCGTTCGGTGAGCGAAATAAGGTGCGTTCATTTAATTTTCACACGTGTAACGCGGAACTAACTCATGAATACTAGAGCGTTTTGTGTTGATTTTTTTCCATTCGAGTGATACTGAAAAAACTTGTAAATGTTAATTTTGACTGATCGCTCAGTATAATTTATGCGAACGTATCAAACTAACTGCAATGCATCAACGGTGAAGGATGAAACGTTGTCAACGTCTGTGTCTATGACAAATAGGGATCGCATTCCGTTCACCATTCTGATAGATTAGCCGAGTACTCGTGTAACGAAACTAGGACATCGATTTTCTCAAAACGGATTACAGCCATTCGTTTTGACATAAGCGCACGGCCATCCATTAGAATGGGACGGTACAGAAAAATAGCACATTCTACAATTCGATCGATCGAAGTGATACACACAAGACTGATTCGAGCAAGATTACCGATCAGATTTGAATTCGCGACACTTCCCATATTCCCAGTAATCCAATACGGATCGAATTTCGGCGGAGCAATTAAACCAGACAAATCGCTTTTCGCAGACGGAGCAGCGGCCGAAAGACGCGGAGCATTAATTTCTCCGAAACCGCTTTCTTACCAGAATTAACACACGACCAGGACTTGCAATATGCTCGGTCACAAATCAGCCTTGGAAGTCGCTCGGGACGACCTCAAGACTGTGGCGAAGGAAACCATCGCGTATCCTGACCCAAAGCAGTGTTCACATTTGAACCACCCTTCGAAGACGCATTTTTATAAAATGAAAAAAAATATATCTTCTTATGAAAATAATTCAAATAAAATTGTTCAAACTATAAGCTCAAATGTAGATGTTAAGAAAGAATTCAACCTAATCATAACATAATAGGTATTTGACGACTGAAGAGGCCAAAGGGTACAAGTGACTGATGATTTCGAGAAAAGCGCGCTCAAAATTGAACATGTGTCTACATGTAATTGGAGGAGGTCGAGCGATTTGATGATATATTTCAGCACACGATTCAAATTTGCTTATATCTTTTTGCAACGAAATATTTATTTATTTATTCACACAACAGGCTTTTATAGCCCGATTAAGTATCTACAAATCAAACAAAATATACGAAAATAGAACAGCTAGAAACAAAATGTGAACATGGAATCAAATTATAAATATAAAATTACAAATTATGAAATAATAACAGTCATGATCGATCCAAATACAATATATGAGCAAACATAAAATTGATTCCTGTACATAACTCAATTTCGACAAAAATGTCACTTGTACCCCTTGGCATTTTCAGTCGTCATATAATATCTAATTTGATTGTAAGAAAAAAATATACATAATAGATACCTAAGTACCTCACATAAATTTGATTATTTTGTATGAATGTATTATCTGCAGATTCTTCAAATTACTTCCTTAACCTCGGATTTTTTATCGTCTCAATACTGACATTTTGAACCGAAAGACATTACAAGATTGCTTGATTTAACTTACTAACTTAACAAAATAATAATATCAATAAAAAAAATGTTTTTTCGAACTATCAAAAATCGAGGACTCCCTTCATAAAAATGCGTTTAATGAAAGCATACAACCTGATAACACATTCCGAAAATCGAATATCGATTCATAGAATCAAAACTCATCCACACTAGGAAAATTATTGACGTTCGACCCTAAAATCCATCCAAGTGTGAACTTTACAACGCACCCTTCAACCCCTCAAAGCCTCCCCGATGAATTATCATGCGTTTTTTCGACTAAGAAGGGGGTTGAATTAATTAATGCGCGATGTTAATACGATATCGTATAATCTGCGGCGTTTTCGGCCGAAGAGGACGAGGTTCGAACGAAATTTCCCGCTGCGGGTGCGGATTGAATTTACGGTGCAATTCAAACTTGGACCGTTTCGTTAGTTCGGTCTTTATCGAAGTTGGCGGTGACGAAAATTTCGCGAATCCTCAAGGTGGAGGAGGATTTCAGATGGTCGCACATAAGGCGGTTGCGAAGTTGGCTCGAAAGATTTTCGCTGTTGAAATGATGTGCGAGTTGCGTGTTCGAAATTTTGGCGAATTTCGAGTTTTCTCGATGTATAAAATTTCGGTTGAATTTAATTTATTATCTGTATAGATTAATCATAATGAATGTTTTCCTTTTGGGTAAATGTAAACTGGCCCTTAGGAGGCAATGGCGAACTGAGATAGTGAAAGTTTTCCAACGAAAAGTATTTTCAACTAAGAGATTAATTACAACCACCATTATCGATTAGCTGCTAACTGAAAAAACATTTAAAACCAACAGAAGCGATAAAAAATATACGTTAGAGTTTAATGAATTTATTAAATTTGCTTTTTTAATACAATTTGAATATTAAATTTTCAATCAAATTAAGAAACTTTTTTTCATTCTACCGCTGATTGAAGTGCGAGTATAATTTTCTAGATGAAAAATTACACCGTCTATCCTTCAATTAAGTATATCACATAATAGAAGTCATCTAGAAAATTTCTAATTGTTATTATAGCGTGTCGACAATTTTTCATGTTACAAATAAAGGACCATCTCATCAATCCAACCAATGTCACTTGAAGAATTTTATAAAAGCAAAAATTGTATGTATTTTGGAAAATAAACATTTTGAGGCAATAAAACGGCGGTATGTGTGAACAAAGGAATGATTTTTGCATAATAATCAATTTCTATAAAAGTAAAATAAACATTAAATTACTTAGAAAAGGAAATCAGATTTTTTTTATATTCGTTAGTCATCA